>VXBQ01028278.1:34738-49732 GCA_013400175.1 Phainopepla nitens | reverse complement strand
TTTTTTTTTTTTTTTACAAACCTGTTACCTGCAAACTCAAAAAAGAACGGTTGCACTGACATAGATTCTGATGTTTTCCACGCAAAGAGAGGACAAACCACACATGATACAGGGGGGACAAAATTAACCAGTTTCTCACAGTACTGCAGAAAAGGATCACTTCTGAAGAAATCAGAAAAATGGACATCACCAGCAGAAGTCTTTACTAGGGCATTGTGGAAACCAAGAACGCTTTCAGAGTTGAGTTAAAATAATAAAAAAATATAAAGAGGACAAGACAAATTCAGTGCCAGGCCCATCACTGACTCCACATCACCATACTGCTAAACTTCCAACATAGAGAAAGTGTCAGGAAAAGACTCACTCTCATTTCATTTTTCCCAACTTCAGCAAGCAGACCCACACACAGTGGGGACACTCTGCACAGTGAACTGAGCCAGTACAGTGTGAGGTGTATTTGCACCTGGGAGGACAGCAGTCCCTGGTAAAGAGGTCACAGGAATGGGAGGCACAGCACCAGCACTGCAGCAGAGAAAGAGGGAAGGGAAATTAAGCTGATAAAAGAAGGGGAGAGGTAGAAGAGGGAGCTATGCCCCATTAGCACCTCCAAACTGGATGCCTTTGAACGCGGAAAATTGCTGGACCAAGGAGAATCAGGCAAGGAGCCAGCAAGGAGCAGGCTACTCACCAGCTTCATCTGCAACAAAGCCACATCCTGACTGCAAATCTTGCAAATCAATTATGCCCACAGGTTGTTGGGTTGCAAAGGCGGG
The DNA here is from genome assembly GCA_013400175.1 of Phainopepla nitens. Taxonomy (NCBI): domain Eukaryota; kingdom Metazoa; phylum Chordata; class Aves; order Passeriformes; family Bombycillidae; genus Phainopepla; species Phainopepla nitens. The sequence continues at coordinate 48,959 of VXBQ01028278.1, read as the reverse complement.
GAAGAGGGAGTTTGTTTTGCTTTTCTTAGTAAACCACAAGACCATTTCCTAGCACATTACCCCAAGAATGACAGGCAGGGCCAGGGCTGCCAGGTGCCTGGGAAGAGGCTGCCAAGTCCCGAGGATCACCATTGCTAATTGGCTCCTCTGAAATAAGCGTGACAGAGAGCCACATTTTCTCACCCACAGGTTTCAGGGTTATATTTAACTGGCTGAAGCAGAATTAAATGTCAGCTTGGCTGGAAGGAGAAAAAACAAAACAAAACAAACAGCAACAAACAAAGTGAGAACTTGTCATTAAGCCGGAGGGGAGTCAGTGCTAAGTGCATTGCGGATGGTGCCCACACACAGCCTGGCAGGCACCAGCAAAGCCAAGAGAGAACCAGGGGATCCATACATTTAAAAGCACAGTTTAAACTCAGGTTACTTATTTTGACTTGTAAGCTACACAGGGGGTGAGGGAGAAGGGACACATCTTCCCCCTCTGATTTCTGTCTTGGGTACTCCCACCTCCCAGTTTGATTGCAGCCACAGATTTCCACATCCAGCAACACTGATGGCAGAAACTTCCAGCAAAAAGAAGACAGGGTGGTGAAAAGAGACAGACTCCTCAAAAACATCTGGAGCCACTGGAGGAAGTTCAATTCAGCTGGAGCACAGGTCCCTTTGTGGGTGATGAAAGAGGGTGGAGGAGGAAGGGGAGGGAGAATTGCCTCCCTCCAACACAGCACCTGCTCCAAAATAGCCAGCAGGGCTTCTCACAGCAACATACACATCACTGGTAAGGGAAGGGCAGCCCCACACCTCCATCCTCTTGCTCCTTAAGCCATGGGTTTGGGCTTCCTTGGGTCATGGTACCAGTCAGAGCAAAACCCCAACCTGCTGTTTTCACCCCCTGCCTGCTTCTTGCCTGCCTCCAGGCATGCAGGTATGGGAACAGCCCTTGCCACAATTCTCAACAGCAGCCAGCCCCTTCCCCTTTGGGGGAGGGCAGTGCAGGCACATCTCAGGCTTCAAAGCCAGTACTGGGCTGTTTGAGACCTCAGGAGCCCCACTCATATGCAGCAGAGGGGCTATCTGTCCTCTGCCAAATAGGATAATGCAGGATGTGCAGAAGGACAAGTCACATCCAAGGCCTGCTTTGGTTGTAGCTCACTTGCTTCAGCTCAGGAAAGAGAAGAGAACTGAGTATGTCACCACGTTCACCCTGCAAGCCCTTCGGTCAAGGTTATGAAGGCAGCCCCAGGACTAGCAAAAATGAGTCACAGACCTTCCCAATCATACTGGACTACACAAACTGATCCCACTCCACAGGTAGCCCAGCTGTGTGCCCTATCCAGGGCCATGGACAGGGAAAGGAAGAGCAGGATCAAGGGGAGTAATGAGGGGACATGTCAAACCATGGGAGATTGGCTGCTTCATGTGCATTAACCACTAAGAAAATTTAAGTAGGCATACAGACATAGCCCTAATTTTGCATTACCAGAAGATCTCTTTTCTTTCCTCTCCTCCACCATAAACTATTGTTTAATCCAGGTGACCTCCTTCTCCTCCTATTCCCCAAACAAAAGAAAATGGCTTATTCTAAGAAAATAGAGCTATAAAATCAAAAGCATCCTTTCAAAACATGTTGTTTCACTTTCCAGTCAGAAGTGAGGTATCCTGGACCAAGCTGAGTTTAAAATCATGCTTTTCCAAGTCAAAATGGTCATTGCAAATGAGATAATTGTTTTGAAGCAGTATAACTTTGTGAAGAGAATGACAGAGTTAAATATTTTGACACTATTACATCAAAACTCCTTATTCACTGGAAACAGGTTATTTTGACTTTTTAATCTTAACCAGGAACCAAAAATTTCAAAAAACCAAACAAAATGTTGACACATCCAAATTTCCTTCAGGCTGGCAGATCTATTTTCTAACCACCCCTTCTTAAATGAAGACGGAAATATTAAGCTTCAGCTCATATTTCTCCAGGCTTATTTTCTTTAGCTCCCATCTTTAAAAACTGGAGACCATAAATAGCCTGGGTTTTTTCCTCCAGACTGCAACACAGACTTTTAAACCAAACATTTGCAATCATCACAGCTGTAATAAGTACAACGTTTCTTCAAAGGGAGTACATTGGACTGTGGTTTTCAGTATTGCCTCGTTGTCTGTTGTGAAATCTCCTCATCATAAATTAATTTGATTCTATTATCTTTCTGATACAATCTGCTTTCTGACAGATCAGTTTTAATCTTGGTTGATTCCTGTTTCTTATTGACAGCTCAGAGCACTGTTGAAGAGATGCAAGTTATTAATGTTGACAGGGTTTGTAATGGAATATCTTTTATCCAGCAACGTATCCTTTGTAATGTTTTTATTCCCCCTTCTCTGGCTACTTTAAGAGGCTAAACAGAAAAATCAAACAAGTCATACAGCTTGACTTTCCTGGAACCCTTTCCAGTTCTTTCTGGAACTTCCTTCTACATCCACTGAGGATGTTATGGTATAAGGTGTTATTCATATTGGAAAAAACTGCTAAAACAATAACATACTGAAGGTTAAGCACAGTGCAATCCAGTTGGAAATCCAAACTGGATCAGACAACTTAAAAGAATTTAATATTTTTACAAAATTATTTAAGTCTACAATGCCAACCAACAAGAGAAACAAGGAGGGAAATTAGCAAGACAGCTGATACACTACCCAAGCTTGAGATAATACCTCCCCATGCATCAGCAGATAGGACAGAAAAGAAACAAAAAGATTTGGTCCATTGAATCAGAGGTAGCTGGCTGGCTCATTGTAAATTAGGCTCCTATCTGCCTTCTGTAGTCCTGATCCCTAGGACAAAGAAAGGGAACGTGAACCTCCTCTATCCTGCCCTACCAACTATCCTCAAAACACCCTTCCATTTCACACATGATTCATTTAGCCTTAAATACCTATTAAATATTTTCTTGAAAACATTATAACTGTGCAAGGAACACAAGAGAAGAATTAAACTGTCACGCCTCTCCCTTTGCACCTTCTCTGCTGGAGCAAATAAATTCCAGGCACCAAAACTTCAGCAGCAGTGACTGCAGCAGCTATACCAGGGACAGCAGACAAAACACCTCTAAATCGGTGTAATTCTCTATTCAGGTTCCCCTGCAAAAGTGTTTTACAGCCACCCTGGGTTCACACTACACAAGATACCAGGATTTACGATTGGGAGTTAAGTAAATCTGTAACTCCTAATGAATGGGAAAAGGCTTTTGGAAGGAGCATGACCCCCAGCAGCCTCCTCTTGGTTTCCTATCTCTCTATTCCAAGTGTATTGTGCTGATGTTGCCACAGGCAGCAGAGGGACCAGGTGTCCAGGAATGGCCCAAACAGTTACAGGATAGAGCAGAAACTATTCTAGCATGCAGGAGGGAAAAAAAAAGCCAAGCCTTGACAGTGCAAATTTCCACCCTGAGCTTGGTATTTTCCCACTGGTCTCTTAGAAGCTGCACCGTTGGGAATGCATCTCCCAACAGCATGGCAGGAGAGGATCCCACCTCCTGCCTCACTCACAGCAATTCACTAGACCAAGGGCTGCCTCAATCTGACATATCCCTACACTGACATTTACTAACAGAATGTTTTCTCTATATCTGTGGGTTTACTTTGACCAGTTTCCATGTTCTTATCTTTCCTCCAAAGTGATCAGGCCCCATTTCTTGGTATCTTTAGCAGTAGGCTCTCAGAGCTCAGCCGGCTTGCCTTCCAGTAAAATTAATAGTACCTTTCCCCAATTATCTGGAGCCCTTGAGAGCCCCATGTTATTACTGGAGTGTTTTTCATTAGTTGTGCTGGTTCAAGGCTGCAGGAGGATGGAGCTCAGCACAGGAGTCAAAGTGTTCTGGACAGAATGAACTAAAAACCTCGTAACACAATTAGAAGTACCCACAGGGTAACATATAACTTTACTGTCAAGCCCTGAAATAACATGGCTAGCTAATGAAATAAAATAAACTTTGTTTTAATTAAAATTAAAAACATTTTATCTCTCTCATTTCAGTCTTAAAACAGGGGCAGTTCAAAAGTCACTGTGGAACAAATGAGAAAAACATTTGCAAAGTGAGGGGCAGGGACGATGGTAACATCACTGGGTTTGGAGTGACCTGCACCATGATCCCCTGGTAGGATCTTTGTCTGAAAACAGCCTGCAAGAGTTGTTTGTGGAACAGATTCCTAATGAAGACTTAAACCTAAAAAACACAGGGATGTTCTCATGGACCCACCCTACCTCTAGATTCCAGCTGAGCAGAGGGTATCCCCAAGCCAGGAAGCAGGGGGGATATGAGCTGCTTAGGAGCCCTGTGGATACAAGTGTGATCCAAGCACAAAGGATCACAGCCTCTGCCTTGCGACACTCTGGGCCCTCATGCTGGGAGCAGCAGCTCTGCTCCCTGAAAGCAGTTTCATTCCACCTTTTCTTCACCCGCTGGCAGCAACTTCCCAGCACAGCTGAGAGTACACGGCTTTGCTGCCACAGCCGCGAGGAAAGGCAAACTCTACCCCCACTATTCTCATCTCTCCTGGCCTCTTCCTCTTGTGGCTGATTGCTTCTTAACTGTTCTCCAAATCCTTGGAGGGGCACTGCTGCTTTCCTCTCACTTTCCATGGTTATTCAGCACAGGAATGAGCCCATCTAGAGATATCCTAGCTGAGCATGGTGTGTTATAGAGGCTTTATGCACACAAAGGGAGAAAAGGGAGACCTGGTAAAAACAATAATCAGTTTTCCTTTTTTTACATATATATATAAAAACAGAAATTTTGGCAAAAGGTATTGGGGCAAAAAATATTCCGTGCTTTCCCAGTCTGGTGAACAATAGAAGTGTGTGGAGAGCTAGACTGTATGATCAGGGTCTGATGAAAACCAGAAATTACCCAGGGGAACCAAATCCTCTTGGTTGAAATCCCAGTTTTCTGTCAGAAGTTCTTCAACGGCTTTTCAACAGTTTCAATTTAACCTTCTTTAAAAGCAGTTTGGTACCTAGTCCTAGTATATGAGATTTGAGGAACTTTCTGATCTCTTAATGCTTCATCTACAAGTCCACCACCAGCAAATCCACCATAGGTGTGGATAAGTTCTTCCACACAGGACAAGCAGCAGTGGAATTCCAGAATGAAAAAGTTTATGTATATGAAAATATACATATATATATGAATTTCTCTCTTACTCTTATCTCTGTCTCTTACTCTAAAATTCCCTGTAACCTCTGGACCTCTGCATTTGTTCACTGACTCCATTGAACATTCCTGAGCCATTCCTGTTTGCCTACAGCAAGTTGGGGAAGACAGATTGCTGCTACTCTGGAAGTGATTTAGGGCAGGGCTGATGTGTTGGTTGGGTTTTTCCTGGTCTTCCCCATGTGTTCCTGAGTCCAGTGGGAGCACAGGCAAATAATAAACCATACTACATCCTCATTCCCACTGCTTGTTAGGGGGCAACAATACTGGAGGGTGCTCTGTAGAGAGCACTAGAAGACGTTCAGAAGGCAGATGGATCCTCAGATCATTCAGAAAATCAGGCCAAAATTAAAGCACCCAAGCCCTGATTTCACAGAAAGTGGGTCTGAAATCACCTGCCCAAGCCCAACAGCTGGCTCCCTGCTTTGAGATATATCTACCATTTCCCAAAGAAACTGGCAGGATCTTCATCTTATTCTAGTCACCAAATGCAAAGCATGGAAAAAAATAAAATCCCATACCAAAGAGGAAGTAACATCCAAAGCTAAGCAGTATTAAATCAGTTGAAATTGCCTCCCTTGCTTACTGTGAGCACGCTCACTTGCTCTGGAAGGGATCCAGTAGATGGGCAGCTTTCTTCTATCCAAAGTTTAATTAAATTCTTGACCTCAACCATCAGATTCAAGAGCCAAAACCTTGAAGTTACAGGGAAATCTGTCAGCAGCCAGGCAGGACTGTGGCATGCAGCTGTGGTGGGGACTCTGCCAGACTCAGCATTGTAGATGAATTTGCTCTTTCTACCAGATCTAATTGCCAGATGACCTGAGCTCCACAGCAAGCACCGAGGCAATGAAGGACACTGCCACAGTGTCAATATATCTGTTGCAAACCACAGCACAAGCAAAGCTCTTTAGGGCTCTTTGATGCCATGCATACATTGCTTTCTGATTAAAACCAGCTCGAGTTTGCTTTCATGTGCTGTAATCACGTCCTAGAGACCTGCTTAGTGCAAAGTGTGCCCTCACTATCACAAATATTAGATGTCCATTAAAAGGAAACAGACTTCCAAAGCCAGAGCAGGAAAGATTAAGGGAAGAGGTGTGAAAGGAAAAGAGCTGAGGAATAGGAATGAAAGTCTCAGAAGCAAACTCAGGATGTAGAGAAATAAGAAGTGATATAAAAATAACACAGGAGGTCAATCACAAGTGATACAGTTCACTGTTCAAAACATCTATATCTTAAAAACAATCTGAACTTATTCAGTCCAATAAAAGCACCAGTTCTCATTACACACTTACTATAGGGAAGTATTATTTCTGTGTTGGCTTACAAATTGTCTCCCTCTCTCTTTCTCAAACTCATCGCAATCTTAACTAATACAAGTAAATCTCTGCGCATGAAATATGAGCCACTGGCAGCTCTCAGGCTCGCTTTTCATCCCAAGCCTAATGGGCAAAGCACTGTGATTTCATTTCACAAGCTTTTCCAACTGAGCTCAGAGTCGATCATGTGCCAGAGTTTGACTCTTGCAAACAGCCTGCTGGAGCCACTGAACTCACAGGGTCAAATCCATCAGTGGTGCAACCCCAGCTAACCTGAGACACTTCAAGCCAGAGACTGGTTTGTTCCAAAGCATTAAACGTCCCTCGAGACCTGCGATCACAGAACATTGTCATAACACTCAAGCAACTACGGTATGTTAATTTAAAGTTGTCAAAATACGCATACAGCCCTGCTTGTGCTTCACTTGGATTCACACGAGAGGCCACAAAGTCCATTTATAAAATGGAGAATGTCCCCAGAGTGCTGCAGCTCCACAAGATAGTGAAGGGGCTGTTCAGCACAGTGGGACAGGCTTTCAGTGGAAACCCTCTGCCTCTCCAGTACAAGGTTCTTGTTCCTTCAGCAGTGCCATCAGGCTCAGCTGCTCATTTAAATGCCTAGAGCAAAACCATGTATTTCCCATCTTAACTACCAGTGGCACTTGGTGCTCCTCTCTAGAAAGAGGGCTCTGGTAGCTTCAAGGAATTTTAAAACCCTTAACTCTCAGCTAAAAGCCTATAAAGCTTACTAGATAGTGGGGTTTCCCTAGACCCAAGGGAAATGGAAAAAAGTCACATGTGTTCAGATACATTTGCTGCTGACTGGTTTCAAATGTGACCAAGATAAGGGCAAACACCTCCTGATAGAATTAAAGGCTGCTATAAAGAGTGGAGCAAGTCAGACCTCAAAGCAGTGGAGTCCCATGACTGAAAATCAAGTCTGTGATTATACACAAGAGCTGACCTCCAGGCAATTTCCCATCTCAAGAATTTGCTTTTTTCATCTATTGGAAATTTCTTCCCGCAACAAACATGCAGGAAAGCTAAGGCTAGAGAACAAGAGATGTACCAGCCCTTGCCCATTCTACAAGGGGGCCAAAAAATGGATCCTGACTCCATGGCATTCTCAAACACCAGTCTAGGAGGAGCACTGTGGATCATCCCATGGCAGATATCCCCAGGAGCACTGCTGAGGGAACCAGAGCTCTGTGCTAGAGCCCCATGCATACCAAACCAGGAGCACTGCATCCAGGGGCAGAAGGACTTGGTGTTACAGCCCTGCTCCACCCACTCCTGTGCTCTTCAGAAAACTCTGAACAGCCCAAACCAAGGCTTGCAAGAGAACCAGATCCCCAGTTCCAACCACCTACTGGAGACTGCTCCACTCCCAAGGGTGCCTTGGTCAAAACTCCACACCTTCCCCAGCACAGTAAAGTCTGGGGCCACCCCCCTTATCCCATTTTCATGTCTTTACCAAAATGCTGCTGGGAGGAAACACTTCCCACAGAAAAGACAGCGAAAGCAGGAACTTTGTTAAAAATTCCGTTTTTGACAAAGGCTTCAGTTTCCAAACAGGGGTTAGGGGACAGCAAGGGGGAAATGGGTTGTCAAAGAATTCTCATAGTGCTTTCTTTAAGTGCTTTGTTGGACCTGGATACAAAGAAATAAGAGAAAGGATAAAAAGCATGGACAACATGCTACAAAACATATTAGAATCATTTCCATCCTTGGGAAAAGTATTTTGGTTCCCATTGCTATTAATTATATATCATAAAATGTCAGGAAAAGCATTGTGGCTACAGCCTGTAAAAATAACATCTTACAACAAAATACTTCATTATTGCTTTTTGCTTAACTGCCCTCGAACAGCAAGCTACAAGAAAGTGGAAATTTCCAGGAAATGCATTAATTGGAAAATAAGGACATGTTGGATTCATCATCAGAGAAAAAGGCACTTTTATTGAGCAAAGATCATTATTAAAATTCAAGTCATGCAGCTCATACTCTGAATCCAACAGGCAAGAACTTTCCATAGTTACTTACAGTACATTTTCATAGTATTAAGATGATACACAGTTAGTTCTTTTTAAGCCAATTATGCAGAACAAACAACATTATTTGGGTGGATCTAGGAAAGCAAATAATATTTGTTTCCAAAAGAGCTACACGGAGCATTCTTTGACTATTCTCCTAGGTAGCTCTCCAGTTATTCACTTTTCAGTGGAGTTGGCAAGAGCCAGCACTGAAATGAGGCAGCCTGACTCATGGCTAGGTCCCTGTTATGCTGAATAATGGCAGAAGGGAAAGTTGAGTCCAGAATCAAACCAACGCAAGTTTTAAAAACTCAGAAGCCTTAAATTATGTTGGTGTTTCCACTTCAGAGGTTCTCAGTCAAAAGAGCAGTGTTCCCTCCACCACACTGCAATGGGCGTAAGCCCAGGAGAAGAGAGGAGGGACAGACCTCAACATCCTTTGGAATCAGTGATACCAAAAGCAGCTCTGGATGCAAGTTTGAACTGTCCTAGAGGGGCTCTGATTTGTAATTTGTTCAGGGGCCTGGCAGCTCTCTGCCAACAGCCACTCAGGGGTGCTCACTAGCAGAAAGGGGATAAAATCCTAAGCACAGCAGGTCCTTCTTCACTGCAGGTTTTGTGCCATGAGCACCAGCGGGACAACAAGCAGGAGAAAAAATATTCAACTTATCCTCAACATTGGCACACCCGAGCTACCAATTATTCTTGTTTCTCCTGGGTTATTTCACCTAAATTCCTAATCCCGTTTTTGAAACACCAGAAGAGAAAAAGAAAAAGTAACTGAAATGCACATTTTACAAAGCTCTGCTGAACTTGGCAGTAGGCTCTGGATGTCCTCAGAGAGCTCAAAATTTAGGGCCTGAATCAATTCCTACTGGAGCTTTTCCATTCATTCAACAACAGAGAAATTTGGATTGTCAGAAAGAAGACAGGCAGGGGAGGCAACTGCATAGGAAAGAGAACAGCCAGGATGCCTGGGTTGCTTTCTCATCTCCCTTTCCCAAACTCATAGCCCAACAAGCCCCTGCAGCTCCCCACAACAGTTCCCCCTTCACCCCACCTTCACAGACAGCGCTAGGCCATTTTAGCTGCAGCAGCTCTGCCCAAAAAAACTTTCACCCTTTTCAAAAGAGTTTCCTTCCCCATGATTCATGAGCTCACAGACCAGAGGTGAACCCTGGGAAAGTCCAGCCCAGAAGGGAACATTTTGGATAGGCATGAATATGTAAAAGCAGGGTGTGGAGGCTGCATGGGCTCTGCCAAACCCAGGCTGCCTGAGTGCTAGAAAACCTCTTCCCTTCCCTGGGATACTTGAGCAGAGCAGGGAGGCAGCTAAGCATTAACAGCTTGTGCTGCAGGGTCGAGGCCTCCATTGAGGTCAAAGACTCTCTTCATTCCTGGAACATCCCCAGTCCCTGGCCTCCCCTGAAACCTGGGAACACAGCCACCTTTGCCCCACCTTCCCTGGCTGTGCCAGGCCCACGCTGGCCACCACCCAGATTTGGGGCCACTAATTCTGGTTTTTGAAGTAAAAAAAGGGGGAAAGGGAAGAAGAGAGGAACCAAGACACGGAAAGGTCAAGTGCCTTCGCCAAGGTGAAACGGCACATCAGTGGTGGAGCTGGCATTTGAGCACAGGAGCGCCTGTTTTCTACACCAGTGCTAAAACATCCAGACCACCCTGCTGCCTCCGAGACCACACCGCCTCTGTGAAATGTGTGGAAATTTGCAGGCATTTTCCCTGATTTTTACAGGGATTTTTTTTGTTGTTGTTCCACACTTGGCTCACAGCTGTTTGCCAAAATCAAATTGCTGAGGTGTTTCTGTCTCTTTAAAACTTCATGAACAGACACTTGGACAAAACCCACCAGTGAATCACAGCTGCAGTGGGCGGGGAATTGATTTAGCCATGGCAGGCTGAAAGCAAGAAACCCAAACTGAGATCCAGCCCGCTCCCTCTGCCACTCTAGGCTGCTCACAACACCCAATCCCGCTGGCATCACCCACACCTCCTTCACTTGCTGTGAGAGGTGCTGGTATCTGGAGAAACAGACTGCTCTTTGATTCCTCCCAACAAATTGACCAGCATTTTCTGCAATAACTGTTTTACTCCATACTTCCAAAGGAAAATAAATAAGAAAATATTCAGGTGGCCTCCTGCTCCAGTGCTACCAGGCTCTGCTGCAGCTTGCCATCCCTATTTCTGGAGGATGATGACAATTTGCTTAGTTAAGCATCTGCACCTCACCATGTTTCTCCAGCTTGTCACCACTCTGCTCTGCCAGAGAGACACACATAGCCCTAGCATCTTGAAAGCCAGACAGAATCCTCTCCTCTCCTGTACCTTCTCAGCTCTCATTCCTGATGGATGTGCCACAGATAAGACTTCATTCCTGCCCGCAAGGTCCTGCCAATCCCAGAGCCTTCCCCTGCACTATGCATCTCCCCACAGACCAACCCCAAGACTAATCAGGTGTATCAGAGGAACAGGGGAAGATACAAGGCTTACCCCAGGCAGAGGCAATGCTGCAAGCAGGGCACATGGAGATGATCTAACAATTTTTTCCTCCTTAAAAAAAACCCAACATAAGACACCAACACATCTGCAACCAAATCACATTCTGCAACTTGCCATCAAGGTTCTGAACAGCAAACAAAAGGTTAAACAAACAAACCCTGAGCAATATCTCAGGCTTGTCAGATGAGGAAAAAAAAAAAAAAATCAGCCAGTAACGTTTCTTCTTCCCCAGCTGTAGGTTCATATTTTTAATGTCAGATTGCAAAAATAATAAAAGGGGGGGGTGGGGGGGGAGAAGACAAAGAAAAGCAAACATTTAGTTCATAACTGGATGGGAAATGAACTGGAAGCTCACATTTATGTATATTTTTCCCTGGCAAAGAGAAGCCAGTTGGTATGTTGGAAGGTCCTGCAAACCTGTCCTGACATCAGCAGAAGTGTGAGCAGCAATACCTCTCCCGTGCTGGCTCATGTGTTTTCTCCTATCTCACTTCATCTCTCACTAAGCTCAAGTGAGCCCACACTATTGCAGATTTATCACCATCTGAAAAACATTAAATATCTCAGGGTTTCAAATATTTGCAGACAGCTGAAGAAGTGGCTGTGATGGAACTGTCTCTTTCTGGCATAAAGCTATCAATTTTCCATGAAAGTTGAGGCCTGGATTTTTTTTTTTTAATTTTATTTTTTTACCCCTGTAAAACACTGTAACAAATTACTTACTCCCCTTTTAGCGAGTGTGAGGAAAGCAGACAGTCATTATTACCAAATGTGCGCACGCACAAGTAACTAAGGGAAAATAAATCCCATTTGAAGGTTAATTAACTAAGGCAGGGTCACAGCTTGACAATCTGCCCTCAGCAAAGGGGAAGCACAACATCGGAGGGTCTATGAAGCAGAGCCATAATGAATTGTGACTTGAGGCTTGTCTATACAGGGAAATTACCGTGCAGCCAGCTCGAAGCTGGATTTATAGTGCTCACTCCACATTTATAGCATTAGACCCTTTGTGCAGACTAATTAGGAACCAGTTTACCTCGTTTACCTTCTGACAAATGCTACTTTGCACAGGAGCCCAGAAAAGCAAATTGAGCCCCATCAACTCCTTGGTGTTCAGCCTCACTCCTGGCTTTGCTCAATGAGTAGCAAGTCCAGGCTGGGGAGTGAGAAAGGGGTGAGGACAGACACGGTCAGGCTCCAGAATGTGAGCAAGAGTTTGGGCTTGAGCCCAACACCTTTCAGTGCCCCCAGATTTGCATGGAAACAAGTCTGCAACAATAGTCACATCCATCCCTGTAAGAAAGTTGAGGGTGAAGCACTGGAGGAGCCAGGGTACATTTGTCATCCCAGCATCTCATTCAACCCACTCCTCACTCCATCCCTACCTGAGCTGTGGTGCCTCTCACAGCCTTGTGTGCCCAGTGGATCAGGAAAAACCACAGAGGTTTAGCCCTGGAGGCTGCAGGGAGTCAGAGCAATGCCTGTGAGGAGAACCACACTTCCAGTGCAAAGCCTGAAGGAGCTCTGGTGGAGCAGACCAGGGCTGAGACCAACCTAGATTTTCTTCTAAGGAAATTTCTAAGAACAACCGTCTGGCTCATGTTCACACTTCCAGCCTCTTGGCCATGCTGAAGGGCACCAAGCCAACCAACACCAGGCCACCACAGTGCTGAGCAAACACACCCACCACAGAGGTTCTGCACAGGTCGTTCTGCTTTCACCCCTCTGCCATGCACCAAGCCCAGAGGCTGCCTGGAGTCAGTGTGCTGCAGAGTGGGGCTGTGTCAGGCACCAGCTGGCACAGGGACAAAGGGCAGAGCTGGCATGGGCAGCATCAGGCCAGGAAGGGTGACAGGATCAGGCTCCCACACACTGATTGACAGCTAAAGTCAAGTCCTTTAAGGTTGCTTCACAGATGCAGGGTCACACATGTGAAGGTAGTCAAGACACCAGGTGCCAAAAAGTGCTGGGGAAGGTCAAATATGCCATCAGCAGTTAAAAATAAACACACTTCTTTTGGCATTTTGGCCTTTTGCGGCACCATACAGACAGGGATGTTAACAGATGTCGGGAGGAGGAGGCGTGGGAAGAGCTGTCATGTGGGACCCTACAGAGACCTCAAAGTCAGTTCACCTCCCTGTGCTGCTGTTTCCCTGCAGTAACAGAAGAAAAGTAACCTCCTCTGGGGGAAAACTTCCCAAGTCTTAAGTGCTGGCAGAGGTCTAACAAGAAGGAACCCAAGCCACGGCTTTCAAGGTGAAAGGTGGCTGCTTTCACACCTCATTTCACCCATACCAGAGAGAATGGGCAAGTTTTAGGGGTAACATCAAGGTGCAGAATGCACTTTTTGTCCAGCAGGGTCTCCAACACAGTGAAACAGGCCAGCCAGTGGGGGGACACACCATATGGTGGGCTAAAAGCTCCCCCTTTTGGGGAGATCCCTTTGGAGACAGCTCCAGCACAGGGAGGAGGTGTCTGGCAGACACATTTCCATGCTAAAACCGGAGTTAAGAGCAGAAATGACTGCCTATCTCTCATCTGCTGTGGCAAGAATGAAAGGGGCTCACTATGAACATTCACTCCCTCTCTTGCCCTTGGGGCTTGGAAGTCCACCATCTCCTGTCTGCAACAAGTTTTTCATTTCTCACTTTATCTCAGTTTTCTTTTCCTGCTTACAAACTGTGGGTTTCACAAAACTTCTGAGAGAGCTGCTTCACTGAAAAGGAAATGCTTAAAGGCAGCTTGACTACAAGGTGAGCCCTGCTGAAGGCTCAAGTCAGCTGGTGAAAAGACTGTCTTTTCCCCAGTAGTCCAAAACCCAAAGGACGTGGAGATAAAACCATCAGAGAAACTGATGAAATGAGAAACAGGCACACAGGCCACCGAAAGACAGAGCAAACCCCAAGAGGCACCATCTAAGCAAAACCATATGGCAATCTCAGCCAAGCCATCAAGAGATGGATTCTTTTCCTACCCGGCGCCTGCCTGTATGCTCTCCAAGTGCCTCGCTGCAGTCCCTTCCAGCATAGAAGCATCCCAAGTGACCTGCCCAGAGCGATAACACCGAGCTAAAACCTCCTACATGACCCTTTTATTTCTCTGTCCTATTGCTTCTGTTTTCCTACCCTCCACTTTTTTTTTT
>VXBQ01028278.1:5758-34642 GCA_013400175.1 Phainopepla nitens | reverse complement strand
CCCTCCACTTTTTTTTTTTCCCCCCCATGCATAAATATTCTCTCACTAGTCACGCCTGACCCACCATCATCGAAGACTCTTTCACCTATTGGATATTGGGAAAAATGTCTTCACTGGAAGAGTGGTCAAGCATAAAGACAGGCTGCTCAGGGAATGGGTGGAATCATTGTTCCTGGAAGTGTTCAAAAAACACAAAGATGTTCAGGGGGGGCCTAGAGACATGGCTTAGTGGTGAACCTTGCAGTGTTATGTTAAAGGTTGGACTCATTGACCTTGAAGGGTCTTTTCCAACATTAATGATTCTGTGGTTCTCAACCCAAGCACTGAAGAATCAAACACCTCACAGTGTTGGCATCACACTACCAGCACTGGCCAGCTCATGAGAAATCAGCTGCATGACAATATTCCATCATAGCCCATCAGATGGGCTCTATCATGAGCAATTGAGGGGAAGAAAAAACACTAGTGAGAAAGGAATTTAAGAAAAAAAAAAAAAACAACATGGCTACATAGTTTTATTTCCAATGGTCCGTTCCCAAGCAGAGATTCGCATTCATTGCTGGATATACAGATTTCATGCCCATGAAAATATAGATGGCCCCTTCTCTATGAAAAACAGCCTGGGGAATAAAAAAGGTATAAAGCTACATAGTAGAAAATCTGCAGGCTGGTCCTATGAAGTCACAGCCCACCGATGTGTGCATACTGTCATATATTTACCTAATAAAATATAAATAATATTTTATGTAGGAGTCAGTTTATGAGGCTGTGTGTATGCAGAAATGGGAGGACCTGTTATACAGGAGGGAGGGAAGGTTAAAAGACCTGTGTTGTCACACTGATTTACAGGCTGATTTAACTGGTATTTAAATATGATTATTTTGGGGGATGTGGGTGGTCATTCACAAGGGAATGCCAATATCATTATTTAAGGGATTTTAATTTATTTCTTGGGCTCATGTAGTTGTATGAAATCTAAATACGTCAAACTGCCAAAAACTCCAGACATCCAGTTTGGGGTATATTTGTATGCCACCTTTACCCAAAACACCACAAAAACCAGGTAAGAAACTTTATTCCTCAGCTTCTGAGAGCAAGTCTGTAACATCCATGACACAGACAAACCCTCAGGGGACAGAAGATGTTCAGCAGCACAAGGAGGAAGGTGGTTTTCACTGATGCTGTCCTGACGATGAGGCTCCTCTCCCTCATGCCCTCACCCACCTCATATTTCTATGCTGTGCACACTCATATAGTCTTATTCTTATTTTAAGAACATGAATATATACATCTGAAAACCCAAACCATTAAAAAGTAGTTGGCTCAGACTTTTACTGGAACACGTGCACAAATATGTTGTTTGGATATTTTTACGGCCATTAACTTTTCCATATATAACCCAGACCTCCCATTAGGTGTTGTGAACTGGATCGCCTCTTTACTTGCCAAGTTATATTTCAATTAAATTAAAGTCACCTTTGGTCCTAATGAACCCCCGTTGTTTGCCTAATGCCATGATTAATTCCAGCTGCAAGAAATGGTATTAGCCTGGGTGGGTACATGGCTGAAGACTCTGATTCTTCTCCAAGATTTATGGGTGCTAGAGAAGGCTCCATAACTCATGTTGCTGAGTCTTTAACTTTCCAGGCAGTAAACAGAAGCCTCTGCCACAACAGGCCTCCAACTGGTGGATTCACCCTTAATTTGTTCCTGCAGTAGGAACTTGACACAATTCTTCAGGCATGGATAAACTCCTTTTTTTTCCCCCAAAGCTCAGCAGAAAGAAAGGCATCCCAGATTCTGCACAGACACTTGGTGACCGACACCCTCGCCTGCAGAGCCAGGAGGGACTGAAGTCTGTGCTCTCCATCCACACCCTCCAGGAGTAAAGGGTTCCCTCAGACCATGCTGCCACACCAGACTCACAGGGCCCAGAAGAGAAAAGCAAACAGGGCCCAGATTTTGTGCTGTGGTCTGAGAAGTGCTGAGCTCTGGTTCTAGGGTTAAACATTTCTTTTGGATCCAAGACTAGCTATCCAATGACTAGTTAACATGGAAGACAGTATTGGAAGTAGAAGCCACAGGCCATTGGAACCCCAGGTCTCTCACATACAGGTCCAGCCATTAAGATGCTCAGAAGGAAGAGGATGCTTCTCAACACCCTTGCTCAGTACCATTACAGTGATCCTAGACACATCTACAGCACATCCAGTGGTCCTCCAGGAGATGCAGACACGAGAGACTTAGCTGTGAACCAAAACCCACCCTTGTGATGAGGGCTCAGCTTTGCCAAAAAGGGGCTGCCTCAGTGCTGTAGCAGAATCCAGACTTCAGGCACCCCAGCACTAAATAGCAAAGGTCCATCTGAGTGCAGAATCTCTTCCTGAACAATTTCCTATGCAATAAATGTTTGCATGATCAACAGCCACCGCTGAGCTTCTCCTTCATGACTGTATCTAACCCCCTCTGACCCCCCTTGCACTTACAGTCATTGTGGCACCAAATGGCAGAGTCCCACCACATCCCTTCCTCTGGTGTAGCAAAGGCAGGTGCCTGCCAGGCACAGCACAGTGCTGGAGGGGTTTTGCCAGCACTTGCCACAGCCTCTAAATTCCCACTGTACCATGAGAGCCCAAAAAGAGCATCATAGTGACCAACAAAACGCTTGAGTTCTTGTATTTTACTGGTGAACTTGCTTGCAGCCAGCCCCTTCTTCACTGCCTTCCCCTCCTCCCCTCTGTATTAAGGCTATAGAAGTTGCCTGAGTATTCAAAAATATGATAAGATTATCAGTCCTTTTATTAGTGCCAGTGGCAACCTGATACCATGTCCCAGGCTGGCCACTTGCTTCACACCTCCCAAGCCAGCATAAGCATTCCTTATCCATAGCTGCAGAGATTTCCAGAAAAGAGAGGGAAATCAGCAAGTTTCCAGAAAATGAAGTACTATTTGGACTGTTCAGAGATTGAACAGGATAAGAACAGATGGGATATCTCAGCTGTATTAAAATTTCTGCCCTCTCCTCAATTACATCATTACAGAGGAAAAAAAAAAAAAAAGTGTTCTGTTGCCAGAACCCTGCTTTAGGTTTGTATCTGTGTAAGACAAGACCTGTTGCTTGCATCCAAGGCAGTCTTTCCCTGGCAATCAGCCTACAGGATCAATTCTTAGGAGAATTATCACATATTTAAACCTAGATATATCAGGAGTATCTCAATCTAGGTGGAGTTTAAGGCAGAGATAAGAATAAGGGATATTATTTTGGAGGGGCCAAGGTAGCAGAAGCAAGTATTCCTGAGCCCAAGGTTCAGAATTGCCTTACTCCATACAGCAGCTCAACACAAAACACAGCCTGAGCACAACATTACCAGATTCAGCTCCCATGACTTCTCTGGCACCCACCTCACCTAGACCAGCACTGCACTTGAGCAAGAGTGAAGAGACAGAGCCAAACCATGTTACACAACTCCACAAAGAAATACAGAGGTTCAATATGCTTCAGACAAACCCAAGAATAACCATTACGCTGTGGAAAGTATTTGCCACTAAAGCATTTTTCATTAAAAGTGGCATTTCTTAGCATTCTATCCTACTGAAAAGCAATACCAGCCTCACATCAGAAAGTCTTTAAGAAAAATTTCCATTGCTATAATTAACTTCTATGTTGAAATTGTATTGTTCCTCTTTCACAGAAAAATCTCAGCAAAATTTCCATGGTTTAGAAGCAGCCAAAAAGGTGTCCTATTCCATTTTTCAGGAAAAACTTGTGGTCACAAAGCATCTAGGAGAACTTGAAGTTATACATGGGTTGCAGAGCAAACACAGGGTAAACATTTACTCCTCTGGAAGCCAAGAGAAGCCAAAGGAAAGGCCCAGCTCATCCTGTGACACTGGAGCAGCTACAGAGTCCTATCTGTTGGCCAGCAGTTGCCACGGGACCACAGAAGGGTCAGAAATAACTCAAGATCCAGGCTTGTACAGCAAGTTCCTTCTCCCAATACATCTTTTCTTACAACCTTTATTATTGACTTGCAAAATATGCAAAGAGACTCCAGAATGAAGACAAAACCTTAGACAAAAGAAAACACAGGCAGCTCAAGCAAACTGTACCCCTCACTGCAGCCAGCATCTCACCCAGCTTGGCTTCAACTCTGCCAGTGCTCCAGCAGTGAGACACCCTCATACATGAACTGGTATTAGTCCCCACAAGACCAAATTCACTTTTTCCAGACAGGAATAGCCCTGAATGGGGCCTTGTAATTCTCCTGATCTCTGGTTTTGGGTTGCTAACACATGCAGATTAATAGACCAGCCACTACAGCAACCTGCTCAACACATTACTGCAGAGTCCTCTGGCTTGTGTGTTGCCTTTCAGAGATATGGAGGGGCAGGCAAGACCTTCCAAAGTAACATCTAGAATAGAATTTGACTCAGTTATCTGTGCATTGAGCCCAGTATTTTCCACATTTCTCTGTGCAGCTTGCTCCTCACTATTCAAATAAAATAGGAACATGCTTGAATTCTGCTTTGAATATAGATCTAGTAATCAGATGTTTTTATTCACACACCACCAAAGGAGATTAATAATTTCATTTCCTCCTGTCAATAGCAGTCCACATACTGACAAAGTAATATTAATTTCATCTTCCGGAGATGAGAATATTTAACTTCCTTCTCTTAACCTCAAGAGCTAACTCCAAAGGTACTGGCGCACTGATTGTTGATTTCTCCATCCCTGTAAAAAGATCAGAGCCATTCTCCCACTTTTTATCCCCCTTGATCAGACTTTACAGAACTTAAAAAATAAAGCTGCTGTGAATTGGGTTGGGAGGGGGCAGAAACAAAGGAGAAAGAAAAGAAAGTCTAGTTTATGTCCATCAAGACAAAGGAAGCAAAAACTGTTCAACTGTCCCACAAACATGGAAATATGATCAGCTAAATCCCACAAAGAGCTCAGAACCAGATGCATCTCCTGCATGCTGCTGCCTAGAGAATCATTAGGAGACCAGGGAAACGTGAATGCATTTTGGAAAAAAAAAAAAACACATGAGAGTAAAGGTTGCAACCATTATTACATTGGAATCATTGCTCGTAAAAGCCTTCCTTTCCTTTGTTATAGCAGAATTTTCTTACATTTCAGGAAGAATACCAGAAACAAGAAGCCTTGCTGTTTAAGCTGCATATTTCCAGGATACAGTCTGGAGCTCACATGTCAGAGAGAGCAGGTCAAGAGATGGTGAAGCAGCTGACCCCATTCCCAGCAGAAGACATCCTGCCTAAGAACAGGGCATCATCTCAGCTCCCCTGCTTCCAAGCCAAGTGCATCTGGTGCTCAAATCCCCTCCTCCCCTAGCCCAAATACCTGATCTGATGCTGCCTTCCAGCATCCAAGCACACCCCAGTATTGTCCATTTTTGTTGCTGTTGGTTTCCAGGATCTGCAGCTGATGCTGCCAGATACAGGGATTCCCTTTAAAGCCACATCTTGTGCTGCTACTGAATCTCAGCTCAGAAAGCTATCTATAACACATCTGCCCTCACTCTGCCACCTAAAGACCACTGACAAGTACAATTAACACCA
Source organism: Phainopepla nitens (assembly GCA_013400175.1). NCBI lineage: Eukaryota > Metazoa > Chordata > Aves > Passeriformes > Bombycillidae > Phainopepla > Phainopepla nitens. The sequence goes on along the minus strand of VXBQ01028278.1, from coordinate 29,062 downwards.
GGTCAAACATTCCACTCCACATTTCAGAGACTCTGGTTTCAGCTGTTGTAATGAAGCCCTTTGATTGTGCCAATGACTGGTAACAAACACCAGGGCATAAAGCAGGGTCAAGAAATAGTTGCAGCATTTTTTTTTCCCCCAAATTAGTGAGGATTTTAGTCTGTATTTGGTTTACTAACTGAAAGAAAAGGGATTTGTTAGGATTACTGTCTCTGTACTCATATGAAACCTGCTAACATATAAATACCTATTTTATATCTAGAATATATATCATAGAGGGTTAAATGATATCCAAAACCATCCAAAAACTCTATATAAAGCTGAACAGACTTATCTTGAGCCTTAGTTATTAAAGGAGGTAAGTGACCCAGGGGAAAACAAAACAAAGAAAAAAAACCAACAAACAACCCACAGAAACCATATCATTCCCAAATTTATTCCAGGTTTCAGTCTCACTAATGCATTATCACTCCTTTAAAAAAAAAAAAACAAACTGCCCAATGCCTTGTCCAGAGACTCTGATGAACAACAGAGTGAGGATGTTCAAGGATATCTCAGCAGAACATGAAGTTAACAGCAGGAGCAGGTGTATTCCCCAACTTTTAGCAGCTTCAGTTTGAAACTAATTTTGTTGTCGTGCTATTAGACACTGCTCAGTCCCAGGCTTGATTTCACATGCAAGGAACACCCTGTGCAGGCTCTGGGTGGAGCTGCATGGACAGGCACAAAAGATGAGCACAGCTTCTGCTCTACTTGTGGTATAAAAATTCCCAGAAATCCCACATGCTGCAAACATCCTTTCCCAAGAAGAAAGGAAATAATTTTAACATGGTTTCACAGAGCCAAAAGACCTGGTTTGTTGGATTGGTATTTGGTTATACTCCCAGCTACACCTAATCCCCTTCACTGCTCACTCAGCATCCCACAAGGAACACCTGTAGCAGATCATCCACTTGTCCTAAAACAGCATGTCTGGATAAGAAAAACTGAAAAAATGAGACTTCAAAAGCAGGCTTGCATCCTATGAAATGCTCCTTCTGCTACTCTGGATCTTTGCAAGCAAATCACAGGGTCACTTGATTCATTCATTGTGAAACCTCAGATTCTGCAGGTGACCTTCTCCCATCCCAACTGCACTACTACATGAGACAGCTGACAACACAAATACATCCAGCCCCTTGTTTTCAGAAGGCTTCCAAAGACTGCTCTTAACAGTAGCATGCTCTTAAAATGTAGCAAAACAAAAGAACATTTCTTTTCAGAAAAAAAAAAATCCACATTCCCATCAGATTCTGTTTACAAAACATACATCGAATCAAGTTTTTAACCTTCCCTTTGACAATGTAAATCAAAGTAACTGCCATCCATGTCACATCTCAGTCTTCAAATCTAGAAGAGGAATACTACTCATCAGAAAGGGACAAAGTTGCCCTAAGCAGCACCACAAAAAACTTAGCCACAACAAATTTTTGAAACACCGAAGGAGAATTGTGAATAGATATGAAAAGTATAACATTGCAATAAGCTCCACATGGGTACAACAAAAGACAATCAGCTTCACCTTTAAACTCATCTCTCCAAGAAAATCAAATACTTCTCACCTGTGAGGCCATGGCAGATGGTGACACACAAGGTCATGAGGATATGGTGGCTGCAGAGCTGGTGGAGCTTCTTCCTGAGGAAGAAAGCTTGTCCTTACCTTACAGCCCAAGTGAAGTTTCTAGCCAGGCACTGCTGTCCTGATGGACCACCAATCCCAGCTGCTGGCACTTCAGGGACCCTGGGCAGAAGAGAAAACAGGGACTCATCACGAATGGCCAAAATGTTCCTCTCCCTCCATACCCCAAGCATCCAACTCCATCCACCAAGAACATCTTTCTAAAGCAAACCCTGGTGGGTAGATGGAGCATGGACTGCCCTGGTAATGGAGGCTCAAAAGCTGAAGGCAACATCCACTGCAAATGAGTAGAAGAATCCAGGGCAGATCCTTCACTTCCTCAAATGACATCCCAGGTAGAGTCACCTCCTGGAGATGGAGACTGACACTTCAGTCAGACTGAGTTTGCTAACACTTTTCACCTGGGATACTCATAGCTAAGCCCAAAATGGATTTGCTGGCTGTGTTGCTGTCATATTGCTGGCACCTGGCCATACCCCTGAGCAGTAAAGCAGACAAAAGCACAGAGAAAATTATGGGATGAACTCTTGGAGCAGTCTTATGCTCATCTAGAGTTTCAGACCCTTCATTTGCAAATCAGTTCTGGCTGACACTATGGCAACTGGGCCACAAGAGGCTTCCTTCTCCAAGGGGAGAGACAAATTAGCCCCATTCCCACTGCTTATTTTTTCATGCTCAGCACTAAAAGCTTTATCCAGACTACAATTATTCCATCACTGACTTCCAGCACAGGCAGGTTTAGAGGATCATCAGAAAATAAAGGAATGTCTCTTCAGCAGCATCTCTCAACTGCTATGCCTTAAAAAAATGTATATATATATATACAGATGTCAGAGTTCTCAGAAGATAATGGAAGGAATTCTGAGCATTCAAGATACTACAATTTAAAATCCTTCAGTTAAACTACAGATATTTTCCCAAAGTTTCTTTTAAAACGTGAAAGGCTCATTCCACCACAATGCAACTCATTCCATCTCATGTACTTTAAGAAGAAACAATGATTGTTCTCAAAAAATGTTTTTTGAAATGCTTTTCTCAAAAAGACTAGGAGAATGGGGCTAATCTTTTTTAATCTTTTTCTTTACCTCTTCCAGCTCCTTTACCTTTCCCCTGCCATCTGAGTATAGAAAAAGAGGCAATGCCACTTAAACACAAAGTTCAGTTTATGCTTTTTCATTCCATCAAAAATAGATTCAGAAAGTAGAGCCCTTTTTTCTGCAGGAAAAGAAAATCAAGTCTTTAGAAATTTTTTTTTAAAAAAAAACCCATAAACTTCCCTTGCTGAGTTTTAACCTGGTGCTCTCTCCAATTAGGGCTACACATTTAAAGTCTGTCCAACAGAGGCATAACAAACCTATATTAAGCTTGTTTATTGTTACTTGCTAGCACAAAAATTTCTTCTTTCCAGCTAAAACACCAACCTGCAGTCAGCCTCAGAAAGAGCTAGATGCAAGGTCAGAATCCCTAATCCCAAAGCCTCCTTTAATTTTACAATCAACAAATCTATCCTTGGTGAATATTCCAGAGATTAATTTGCAAGCAACAGAGTGAGATTGCCGGAGGAGGAGGAGGAGGAGGAGAAAATGAAGAAACTTAGCTTTGCTGGCTACCTAAATGTTCTATTCTCCTCCAAGCAAGGCACACCCCTCCATCCTCAGCCCTGCTCAGCCCCTCCTGCTGCACAGCTGAGCCTGCTCTGGGAGGAGGGGTTTACCCTGGAGAGGTGTCTCAGGCTTGTTGTCACTGGGCAGGACCTGTTGTTAAGGGGTGGGGCCTGTTCATCGAATCCTGGAATCCTAGAATCACAGAATCATAGAAGGTTTGCGGTTGGAAAGGACCTTAGGGATCACCTAGTTCTCTCCCCCCTTCGGAGAGATACCTTCCACTGGACCAGGCTGCCCCAAGCCCACTCCACCCTGGCCTTGAACACTGGCAGGAATGGGGAATCCACAGCTTCACTGGGCAGCCTGTGCCAGGGCCTCACCACCCTCACAACAAAGAATTTCTTCCCAGTGTCTAATCTAAACGTCTTCTAGCTTAAAACTGTTCCCCCTTGTCCTGTCACTACCTGTAAAAAGTGTAAAAAGTGTAAAAAGTGAGTGTAAAAAGTCACTCACCCTCTGTTTTATAATCTCCCTTCAAGTACAGGAAGGCTGCAATGCGTTCTTCCTGAATCCTCCTACTTTCAAGGCTCAACAACCCCATCTCTCTCGCCTGTCTCCACAGGAGAGCTCCTCCACCCCTCTGATTGCATTTGTGGCCCCTTTAGACTCATTCCAGCAGGTCCAAGACTTTCTTGTGTTGCAGGTCCCAGAGCTGGATGCAGTGCTTCAGGAGAGCCCTCACAAGCACAGAGCAGAGAGAGAGAATCCCCTCCCTCGACCCTCTGGCCACACTGCTGCAGCCCAGGATTTGGTTGTTCTTCTGTGCTGTGTGGGTGTCCAGCCTTTCATCCACTAGAGCCCCCAAGACCTTCTCCACAGGGCTTCTCTCAGTGACATCTTCTCCCAGTCCATTCCCATGTCTGGGATTGCCCTGACTCGGGGCAGCGCCTGGCACTCGGGCTTCATGCAGTTTGTGAGTTTCTCATGGGCCCACTTCTCAAGTTCCCTCTGGGTGACATCTCATCCTTCAGGAGTGTCACCTGCAAATTTGCTGAGGGTGCCCTCAATCCCACAGTCTGTGGGAGATGGAGATTGATGCCAGTGGCATCGAATTTGGATTGATGCCGTCGATGGAAATATTAAAGAGTGCCAGTCCCAAGACACAGCTCTGAGGGACAGCACTTGTCACCGACCTCCACCTGGACACGGAGCCATTGACTGCAACTCTCTGGCTGCAGCAATCCAGTCAGGTCCTTATCCACCAAATAGTCCACCTTTCAAATCCATATCTCTCCCATTTGGACATGAGGATGTCATGTGTTGTGACAACATAGGGCTAACACACACACACACACACAGGGTGGCCACCAAGCTATGACAGATAGCATCAGGGCCATTGCTTTCCTGGCTCCAGACCAGTGCTGTTTTGCAGGGTTTGGATTCTTTAAATGATCTTTAAGCATCCAGTGATGGCACCTACTGGCTCTCTGGAAGGGCACAGCCAGGCTGAATGCAACAGGATTCCACAGTGCTCCACAGCAATACTTGGCCCTACATGCTGCCTCCAAGTTAGTGGGTGCCTGGGTTGATTACTTAGCCAGAATATTTGTCTCAGCAGCGTTCAAGAAAAAGAAGACTCCAAGCCAACTCCTACAACAATTAAAGTCTCCAGTAATATGCCCAGTAGAATCCACTCTGAAACTTCTGCCAAGCCTCATCCAAGTGCTGGCCTAGGAAAGCAAGAGAGAAACTCCCTTAGACAGTTTGTAAAAGCTCAGTTTTAGTTCATGAGTGCTGCAGATTTATCAGAAGAGATGGGAAGTGTCGAGCATACCTTGACTGGCTCTCTCCATGCTGAGCTCCATCACATGCTGAGTTTTAAACTGGGCTGGATACAAGCCTTTTGGATGTGAGCATGGAAACCACTCCATGACAGCAGAAGCCCAGCCAGGGCTTTGGTAGGTTCTGTGTGGTATTTCTGGGACTTTCCACCCAGAGGAAATCATTAAAACTGTGCTTTTCTGCATATGTGCTAAAACCTGAGAAACAGAGCATCTCCATGCTGTAATATCTGGAGTAATAATTCCCTGTTCTAAATAAGAGTTCTTCCTTCACTGTCCCCAGGAACAATGATCAGATATAGAGGTTGAAGGACCAAGAGATCCCCTTCAGCTCCCTTTCCTTGAGGTTGTCTTATATACCCCTAGGGGAACAGACCCTAAATTAAATGTTTTTAGTGCCCTAGCACATGGCAACTCAAAAACCAGTAGGGTTTCCAGGCAATTGCCACATTCTCCTGAGAAAGCAGTATCTCCAGCCTGCTTTGCCCCTAGAACTGCTTCACTCAAACCATGCATGAATGGCAGAGATGTATCTGGATGTTCATAGAATAAATGACACCAACTGCTGCCATAGCTTAAAGTCAAGTCTGTTTTCACTACAGTAAGGTGAAATGAAGAGCTTTATTTACCTGCAAAAGCAGATATCTATTATCAATATATAAATATACATATAGTTCCTTCCCCTGAATGGTGGAAAAAGTCACTTTGCTCCATAACTCCCTGGTAAGCATTGTGTCCCTCTGAAAACCATGCCCAGACTAAGTCAGTTTGAGCCAAGTATTGCCCTTCTCTGCAATTCAGGCTCTAAGGAAGCCAAGAACAGCTCTGTGTTCCCAAAGACAGAGACCAAGGATGCCTGTTGGCACTTGCCCTCTGTGTGATCTCAGAGCTGTGAGGATGCCACGGGAGCCATGTGGAGTGGGACAGGAGGGTACAGGCAGCAGGGAGATGGGGTTAGGGCAGGCAGAGAACCCCAGTGGGTGAGCTCAGCTTGGTCTCCAGCTGCCACTGCAGCACCTTGGCAAGAAGCTCTCTAATTCCTGAGCCAGCCCCATTTTTTGGGCACGAGATCTTTGCAGTATTTCATGCACCATCTGCTAAGGCACAGCAGGCATCCTAACAGGTATTTTACAACCAGGTGCGAATATACCAAAGCCCACTGCACACAGACACAGATTTCCTGGAGGGTGGAGGGGAAAGGAGCCCTAACTCCCCCAACATTTGCATTGCTTGATGTGGTACCTGTGTGCCACCAGTGCATCCACTCGCCCAGCCCGGACTGCACACACTTGATGGCTCAGCTGGGTTCTGATGGCTTTTGCAGGAGGAGGGCAGAGGGCTCATTTGAGGATAGCCAAACTATTTCAAACATACTGCCCCATTCCTTTATGATACAGTGGTGTAAGAAGTGCTGCCCCTTTCCCTACACAGCACAGCAGATGCAGAGTCAGGAATTTGAACACAGCTTTAAGCCATTGCTGGAGGTGCATCAGCTTTCCTGGCTTCCCTCGAGTCTCTACCTCATCGTGTCTCACGCAGCCCCCACTCAAAGCAGAGAGAAGGATAAACATCTCAGACAGTCTGGAAAGGCTGGGTATTCCTCCCCTTTCTGCATGACCGCCATGGACTTGTCTTCCAGGGTTTCACAGCTCTCCCTGGGCTCGACTGTTCATTGCATTGCTCCATGCTTGGCCTCTCCTCCGTCCTCCCCACGACTCCTCGCAGTCGGGGGTCACTGAAGCTCGAGCTGCCGAGCCTCCCCAAGACCCTATCCCTCATTCCCAACCCATGAGTCACTTCCTCTCCTCAAACCTCACCTTTCAACTTCCATTTTTCATTTGCTTATGATTTTCTCTCTATCTCCATAGGGGTTTTTGCTCTACAGCGTTCAGTTGCAGCCCTGTTGGTGCAGGCAGGAGTGCTACCGGTGGTTTCAAATGGAGAGGGGCGAAGACATCACATAAACACACGGGGCTAAATCTTCCCTCCATGCAACACAGTGCCAGCCCCTGTGGGGATGACCTGATTTGCATCTGTTGAAAATCTAAGCCGTGATACTGTGATCACTTGGGGGTTTTTTTCTCTCAAGAAAACAAATCCATCTGAAAAAGAAAAAAATTCACTTTTTTCCGCATGATTTAAAACTGGCACTTTTTTTATGGCATTTCATTGGTATTTTGTGTTGAATTTATTGTTAATTTTGGAAACCATCAGAAATACGGCTTTTGGTAGGAAAATTTAGTGTCTGGCCAATAAAAGAATTACTATCAAGATTTCAAGCAGCACACTGAAAAATCACCTCGAATTTAAAAAGAAGTATGAAAATATAATTAATGATAATTTAGTTTCATAAATTTTAATTTTAAAAGAGCTTTTAAAAATCCCCTTTTGTCTATGAAGCATCAGAAACTTTTAGCTCATTGTAAAACCACGCAGGCTGAGGTTTGGGTGTTTTGCCATCCTCAGCCCATGGCAAGCAGTAGCAAAGGGACTTCTGAACAGCAGGGTCTGTCTGGGACTTCTGACTCAGTGGTCTCTGATGGACACATCCCTTATGGCTCTGTCTCATATAAAGCACTGACTCTTCTGAGGTTAAGTAATCCTTATTCTTTTATTGCATCAGCTCTGAATAGGAAAGTCCTCTGTGGAAGAAGTGGATGTTCAACCAAAATGGCCAGGCCTGGGATTTTAGGATGTACAATGAGCTGTACCTATGGTCGGAGCAAAGAAAATTCAATAGCCACTATGGCCCCTTTCAAAATGTTACTCCTACTCTCGTGATCCTCCTCCTGGGCTCCTCTCCCCTTGCACCCTCACTAATGCTCAGTGACAGTCAATGCCATTTCCTCAAGGACTTGCCAGCTGAGCACTCTCCTTCCTCACTGAGGTGGTGTAATTGTCCAAACTAAATTCTTCCTCCTGGAGTTTCTTCTGAAGGTCCCCAGCCTCAGCCCAGACCTCTCCAGCCAGTTTTTTCTTCCAAGAAACCACTGGGCAGAGATACCTCTAGGAACTCATGAGACAGGGGTAGTAGATCCACAACCACACCAGGAGAGAGCATCCTTCTTAATTTATGCCACCTTCTGACAGCAGGCTCAGACCCTCCAAGGGCTCAGGTCTGAGCCTGTCCAAATCCACCAGCCCTTGCCCTTGACCAAAAAATCCCAGGCTATGTTGGGGTCTGGGCTTGCCTCTCTGGTTTGCTGCTGGCTCATGTAAATCCCAGTTTTCTGTTCCTGCTTGTTACACGGAGCCCAAATGCACTTTCCCAGCATCTTCCCTAATGCAAAGTCCAACACTTTGCCAGGGTTTGCTCACTGTGACCATGCTTGAGCTCTCCCTTGTCACTGCTGGAATAGTGACAGATGCAAACCAGGGAGGGAATAGTGAACCCTGCCAGGGACAGGGGACTGCCCTTCATGGCTGGCCCCCTCAATTCCTGGTGACCGTCCATCTGTGGCTAGGGGGGAATGTGGGTGTGCAGGGAACAAGGGACAGACAGGGCTTGGGAGGGTGCTCTGGTGCCTGCACCCACCTCAGGGAAGCCTGGTGGTGCTAGACGATCTTCCACATCCCCAGATCAGCAAGCCAGAGATGAATTACTGGGGACAGCTGAGACAGGAGGCAAATGGCATCACACTGAAGCCGAACAAGGCCTGTGACTATGCGCTGTGGGATCCTAAATATTTGGAGAGCAAAGGTCAGGAGAACAGGACACTCCTCAGAGATGATTTTTCTTCCCACCCCAGGCAGGGACATGGAACTGCTATGTCTGGAATGACCCTGGGCGTTAGCCAGAGCCAGCGCCCTCGTGGGTCACCCCAAGGTTCAGTGGTACCCGCAGGCAGGTCTGTGTTCTCCAGGTTTTGGCTGCCACCAGGGCCCAGCAGGGTGCCCTCCCCATGCCCAGCCAGTATCTGTGACAGACCTGATGTGGTGCAGGCCCAAGGCAGGAGAAAGGAGCCCTCTGGCCAAGCCACATCCTTGGTGGGGCATGGTAGGAGCTGCTGCCGGGTGGCTGATCCTCCTTGCCATGAAGGAGGATCACATCCCCCATGCCTGCTGGCCAGGCCCCTGGCTGTTTCCAAAATAAACACTTGGGCATGACAACGCTGACATTTGCTTTCCACAAACAGGCGCTGGGAGAAGGAGGCAGCCACGTTCCTTTCTGCAGGCTGGTCACGAGGCAGGGGACAACCTGCTCGGTGCGGGGAGTTTGGGATCATGTGCCACATGCCATCCCTCCCTCCCCCGAAAAGAGCATCTCTCCACCACAGGGTCAGAGCTTTTCCTGCTGTCCCACACCTGGCTGCTGGCCATCGCTGAGGTGTAGGCAGAGGTGGTGAGCTAGGATTTCACCTGCTGGCTCTTTTCGTGCTGGAAGAGGTTAAAAAGGCATCTGGAGGGAGGTTAGAAGGGTGGAGAGGTTGAGCAAAGGATCCTGCTATAGATGTGGACGTTGAGGATCCCTAAGGTCACCACAGCCCAGCCCACCCACAGGAACAAGCATCTGTCAGATCCCAGGTGGAGAAGGGTCCATTGCGACACTCGCAGGTGACAGGGAAAGGCTTCAGTAAGGACACCCACCTCAGGGTGCCCTCTGACGTTTCAACCTTTCTCACCTGTCTCAATTCCTATTCCCATGACAGAATGCTGGCATCCCTGGGATTTCCCCTGGAGGGAGGGCTGGGGACCGAGGGCAGTCCCTGGGAATGTGGTGCCAGTCAGTTTTATCCTGGGAGAGGTGCCAAAGCTGAGCACAGCTGCCGAAACAGGGGCTTTCCTCACGAGCAGGCTGCTCTCCTGCCGCCCCTGCGCTTGGCTGAACGCTGTGGGGAAACTGGGGAGAGATTGTACATCCCTGTCCTGCCCCTCAAACACCTCCTGCAGGGGAAAGAGGCATCAACATCCCCCCCCAGCCACGATCCCAAACTCTCACACGAGCTGTGTGAGCATTGCTGTCATGCTCACTAATTACCCAGATATTTCAGCTCAGTGAGAAATTAAGGGATTTATTTCTCTGGTTATTGCTTCAGCCAGGTTAAGGCATCTGGAAACAACTCCCACATCTTCAAGCTGAAGTGAATCTTGAAGGACAAGTTGCAGCAACAAAAGGTCAGGCTGTTAAATTGCATGGCTATAATTAACAGTCCCAGCTCGTTATGAAAATGGTGAGGAATCACAAGGCTGACCAGGGAAACTGAGGCACAGAGCAGCAAAACAGCATCCCCCAGGAGCAGATCGTAGTTCTACCTTATCCCCAGTGCCATCCTGATCTCCCCCTTGGTGGAAAGACTGGATATAATCCTTGCTGAGCCCAACCCAGCTGCTGTGTCTTGGAGAGCAGCAGGCAAGGCAGTTTGGGAGGGCACTGAGGGCACAAGCGCAGCACACAGGACCCTCAGGGCCTGTGCTAACGGTGTGGGTGAATTCCTTCAAGCTGCTGGATGCTTCTCGCAGCTGCAGTACAAATTCAATAACAATACTCTGAGCAATGCCTTTTTAATAGGCACGAGGTGAAAAGAACCCGACGAGTCAATATTTGCGGATGAAAACAAAATAAGCCGAGCTGTTAGCACAGAGGAATGCGAGGGAGGCCGGAGGCGGCTGGGGTAATTATTATTTCATCTGCCAGGCAGCCGTGGTCCTGCCCGCTGCCTCCTTCCCCCACTGGCCACGCTGGCTGTGCCGGAGGGAGACAGGGGGAGGTGGGGACAGGGCAGAAAAAAGCGAATTTGGCTGCGGCAGCACCAGCGTGTGGCTGGGGCTGGCTCAGCGCTGCGTCCGCCGGAGGGTGAGCGCTGCCCTGGCCCAAGTATTTAATGTCAGCGCCTGGAATGTGCTTAACACAACATTTTACAAGGGAACATTAGTCAAGCATCTGCACTGACAGAGCGGGTCAGCGATAAGGAGCCAGCGTATGGGAGCTGCAGGGAGACAGCTCTTGTTTCAGGCTAAGGAGGGCAAGCCTTGCAGAGGTGGTGCCAGGGCAGGCTGAGATTGCCAAAATGAGCCGGGCAGCCCTGCTGTTGGTCGAGCTGTCCTGACAAGCATCACACAGGAGTGAAAGTGCCACAGTGAAAAGTGAGGTCCCGCTTCCCACACTCCCCCTGCTATTGCCTGTGGTCTCTGAGAGCCCTCCTCCAAACCTCCTGCGAGGTGAGATTTGGGGAAACTTGTCCCAAAGCCATTGCCTGCCACAAGCTCTTGTTTTCAAGAGTGCAGGTGTTTGGCTGTCCATGGGTGGGAGCTTTCTCATGACTCATCTCAGGCTTTGCTCCCTTGCCACAGGGTCTCTTGAGAGAGCAGCTTCCCCCTGAGCCAGCACTGTCAGGCCATGGCAAGAAGCATCCATCCCTAATCATCAGGAGCGAGATGTGCCTGGAAATCACCCAGAAATCAGGTCATTGAAACATTAGTCAGCTTTGCCTGTGACCTGAAAACAGCACTTCCCTCCATCTATTCCTGGAGCTATCCCTTCATTAGCCTTCTTGGCCCCTAGGCTTAAAAAAATCGCCCAGTGTCATGACTCTTTAATAAGATGTCATCTTCAGCCATGACAAACACGAGCACTCAATAAATAATAGCCCTGTCATGTAATGTCATGCCTCTACCATCTGTTGTAGCAATGACTGTGCCTTGCTCACCTGCCACCCTCTCCCGGCTGCTCTGTGTGAGCAGTGAGAGAGCCAGGCCAGGGCTCGGCCATCCAGCTCCTCTGACAGCTGTCAGGCTTAGCTCTGGGGTGGGCAGGGCAGCCAGCTCTTCTGTGGGGCAGGGAACATGCTGGGACACGGGTAGAGATGTGTGATCCAGGGCAGGAGAGAGGGATCATGGCCCTCGGCACCTGTCTGCTTCAAGAGATGCAAAGGGACTTCCTCACTTTCCTCCCTCTCTTCTCCTTATTCTCACCTTTTTCTCATTTCATTATTCTCTCTTTTTTTTTTTTTTTTTATATCTTTCTCCTTCTGTCTGTTTTCCTTTCCTTTCCCCTTTCCCCATTCCTTTTGTATTTCCTTTAATATCTGCCACACTCCTGCATCTCTGTGCTGGTTTCCTGCTGGCCTGTTTGAGCACAGTCTCTCTGCTTTTGCTGCAAACTCACTTCCACAAAGCTCTAAGCTTTTCCTAAGGGACAGAGCAAAGCTGAAGGCAGCAGTTTTGGAACAGAGTTCCCCTTGTCCTCCCCATCCTCTACCACTAGTGAGCTTAAACCCTTTGTGCCTCAGTTTACCCATCTGCAGATTAATGAGCCAGAACAAACTTGTTGCCGTAGGGCAGGTTTTTCACTCTGGTTGTCTTGGACATTTAACTCTGCCCCCCAGCAAAACACCTCCTCTCCGAGCCACGAAGAGGAGACTGCACTGCAGAGCAGCTGTTGCTCCTCACAGCTCAAGCAGCTCCTGTTTCCCTTCTCCACACCCCGTGCCTGTTCCAGCCCCTCGGTACAGCCCCTTCCCAGGGCTGGAGTGACACAGGCACCAGGTGGGAGTTGCAGAGCCCGGAGGTCATTGTTGGTAGCAATTTAAAAAAAAATTAAAACAACTTAAAAAATGGTACAGATTAATGAAAACTGATTCTGAGAGGGATTCAAGTGTGCAGTGCCCTCGGTCTGCAGTGAAGGAGAAGGACACTGCCTTCCAAGGTGCCTTTTTTGCCCCCTCCCTTTCCTGTGAAACTTGGGTTACACCGAGTGCAGTAAAGGATCGCAGGACGTGGCAGTGCTGTTTGCCATGAAAACTAATAGGGCCATGCTTGCTTTCATCAGGAGTGTAACCAGAGCCACGGATAATGTTTTAAAAGGCACAGCAGCTTCAAGTGCAAGCAGGGATTTATTAATGAAATCGAAACCACGCTCGAGGCTTTGCGAGTCTTATTTTAAGAGTCTGAAGGAGAAAGGAGTGGGCTGCCTGGCTGGGTGGGCAGGGAGGCAAGGTGGCCAGAGCTCTGACACTGAGCAGTGGTGACAAGCAGCAGTGACAAGGGCTCACAGCGCTGCTGGGCTGCCGCTCTTGCTCTGCCACAGGTTATCTGCCCAGCCCTGCTCATGTCCCTTAGCCTCACTGTGCTTCAGCTCTCAGCCTGCACAGGGGGACGTGAATCGCTCCCCAACAACACCTTTAGAGAGAGATTGTACTTCTGTATAAATAAGGATCATGCTCCAAGGGTGCCTTCTGTCTCTGCTTGTGTTTTGGGCCCCTAAAGGACCTACGGTAGTAGCCAAGGGTTCCCATAGGATCCTACAGGTTCAGAGAGCAGCCCTGGGACCTTTTCCCATTTTGGCACTGCTGTGTGACAGGACAGCCATGAATGTGGGGACAGGATGAGACAGGTTAAAAATGTCCCAGGAGGTGGTTAGACCAAGCAAATAGATGCCCAGACTCTGAGGGTCTCTGGTTCTGCTGCAGACACAAAGTCCATTCATGCTTGAGGTCCCTGGTTTCTGCTGCTCTGAAGCAGAGGCAGAGCAGTGGCCACTGCTGGAAAGTTGAATTCCCAGTTTTAGCAGCTCGCAGTGCTCCTGATGCTCAATAGACTCAACTCCTGTGTGCTGATGGATGTGTTACAGTCCTCAATCAGGCTGCAGGAGGCAGCAAACACAGTCTGCTCCTTCTGATTCAGGAGAAAGCTGAGTATGACCTACCAATGCATCTGAAAGCTGAATTTGGTGCCAGGGGAAAAGGAGACTGTCCTCCTGAGAGCATGTCTTGGTTTAACCCCAGCAGACACCTAAGTACCGTGAAGGTTCTCACTCGGTCACTCTCAGGCCAGTGGGGTAGGGATGAGAATTAGAAAAAAGTAAAACCCATGGGCTGATAACAGTTTAATAATTGAAATTAGTTGCAGTATAATATTAAATAATTAATAATATTAAGGGAGATAAGGAGATAGTAAGAAGAGAGAGGACTAAAGCCCAAGAAAAACAAGTGATGCATGATGCAATTGCTCACCATCCCATCCCCAAGCAGTGGTAAGTGGCTCCTGGCCAGCTCCCCCCTGTTTATATACCAAGTATGATGATCTATGGTATGGATTATCCCCTCGGTCACTTCGGGTCAGCTGTCCTGGCCGTGCTCCCCCACAGCTTCTTGTGCACCTCCACGCTGGCAGACCATGGGAAACTGAAAAGTCCTTGACTTAGGGTAAGCACTTCTTAGCAACAGCTAAAACAGCAGTGTGTTATCAACATTATTCTCATACTAAATCCAAAACACAGCACTGTACCAGCTACTAGGAACAAAATTAACTCCATCCCAGCTGAAACCAGGACAGAGCATGATATGGGTTTAGGGTCTTTTTTTCCATCCCAAGGACAGTGTGGCTGGTTAGCAAGTGTGAATTGTGCAGAATAGATATTCCTGCATGTATTTATCGCTTATAAAAGAGGGGGAACCCTGCAAAGCAAGCACTTCTGTTTGGAAAAAGCCTGTTGGAAAGGCTTTCATAGCCTCAGATGCCCTTGCCATCTGCACACATAAGAAACCCTTCATAAGGTTCTCATTTCCTCTTTACCTTTTTTATATAGCCAATAATAAGATCCCTAATTTTAATGGACTGTATGGATCTCGCTAGCAGGGAATAGCTCTAGTAGAGAGGCTTTAACCCTCTGTTTCAACAGAATCAGCAATGGGGCTTTTTGTCTACTGCAGGTGTGAGTAGGATTTCTGCAGCCACCTCCACCAAACCCTCCCTTCCTGCCAGAGATGCTCAGATGGACATGACCCATGTAGAGTTTGTGGGAACTTGCTCCTCTCCCTCAAATGCTTATGAAGCAGCACAAGGAAAATTAGCAGTACTTTGCCAAGCTGGAAGATGTGGAGAGAGATGGGTTTGTTCAGTCAGAGAAGAAGGAGACAATGGGGCCACCATCTTCCTGGAAGTAAAAGGTACAGCAAGGGAAATTCTACCTGGATATTCAGAAAAATAATTCCTAGTAAGATTAGTGACAAGAGAGTTATAAAAGCAAGTGGAAGTGTGACTTTTCTGGGTTGATCCTCTAGGGAAAAAAAGACCTTAGAGATACGACCCCAGGGGAGTGCAAACGGTCACAGCACAGCCCCACATCAGATCTGGGTCTGCTTTAAAACCCTCTTAATGGCCTGGGTGAGATGCAGGGCAGAGTATAACCCAGCCCAAGAGATGTTTTGGTTTGGTATCCCTTGCTTGGGGCACAGCTCCACCTGGGTGTCTGGAGCCTGGCTGGGATCTCGTCTGGGAAAAGCAGCGCATGGGAGCTGAGGGAGTTGTTACAGCAGAAGGGTGAAGGCAGCGCCAGGCAGAAGCATTCACAGAGCACGTGTCAGCAGATCTGGGCTGGTTCCTGGGTTTCTGACAGCTTCTTTCTCCCAGAGCTCCTGGACACGAGACAAAACGTGATTTCTTGCTCCTTCCACTCAAAGACGGCTGTGAAAGTCTGATTTATGCTGAACACTCTGGAAAACAAGAAAGCTTGGCTGTGGAACCAAGTTCAGCTCCCAGCCAGGAGAACCTTGTATGGGATCAGCAAGTTTTAACCATGCAAATCGAATTTGAGTACAAACAGAGACCTGTTTCATGACTTCTGCCTCTCCTTTTCTCACTGCACAGGGTCAGGCTACCTTTTCCCTGAACAAGCCCTCACATCCCTTCCTAGGATCAGGGACAGGCTGGGATGTTGTAGGCAACTTTCTTCCTTTCTGTCTTTTCTTTTCTATTTTTTCTTTTTTTTTTTAATTTTTTCTTCTCTTCTGCAAGGCACGGCCAAACACATCACAGCCCTGTCTTTCACTGAGATGATTCCCAGCTGCCAAAATGTGCTGGAAGAGGTCCACCTGCCTGTGAGCCTGTCACCAAAAGCTGTGTCTGAGCATGGCCTCATGCTGTGTGACCCCAGGCAGTCTGGAGGAGTGCTCAGGGCACGGAGGAGAAGGAATTTCTTGGCTCAGTTGTCAGCCATGAAGGTGAACAGGTGACCTTTATTATCCAAGTCTTTGTTTCCCCAGGTGGATGCAGCAGGCCAAAGGCCACCAAATGTCCTTTTTCTCCAGACCCCCCACCTCCTGGATGATCCTGAAAGTGGGTTATGGGAATGATGCTTGGATGTTGCTTGGGTTGTCTCCAGTCACAGTAACAGCAAATCCTCACCCTGTTACACAGGTGAGGGCGATTCAAAGGCAGCACTGATGCACCATGGAGAGGTGAGGCCTCCCATCAGGGCCTGCTCACACTGGCAGAATCCAAGGTGCTCAGTAGGCCCAGAACCCTCTGTCTAAGATGGGAAACTTGTGCCCAACAATCTGGTTTACAAGGGAGGTACAACAATGGGTCCTGATGAACCTGGTGTACACACAGACATGGAAGGAGAGGTGACAAATACAATAAGATATTGGATTAGATATTGGTGAAAAATTTACCCAAAACATGGTTCAACACAGAGGACCAGAGGTGTAGGGGAATCTCCATCCATGGGGACATTCAAAACTTCACTGGACAAAGCCCTGGGCAATTTGATCTAAGCTGATTTTGCTTTGGGGCTGTTGGATCAGAGATCTTCAGGGGTTCTCAATAACTTGAATTATCCTGTGGCCTACATCCAAAGCACTACCCAAGATTTTCTTGCATCATCTAGAGTTCAATGAGCCCATCTGGTTTTCTGCTTCTAAATCAGCAGGATCCTAATTCTCCCTTGTGGTTTAATCCCTTAATTCATTTGCCGTAATCCTGTAGTATGTGGCTGGAGGAAAAGGAAACAGCGCAGCAGAGAAAAGAGAGAAATGCAGCAAGTGCCCCTGAGATTAGTATATTACTCCTCTTCTTTCCTGTTTGCCTTCCTGCTGTTCTGCTTCCATGAAAATTTGTGGGATTTCATCCAAAGCTCCAGAATCTCCTCTCCAGCAGTGTCTAGGGATGGATGCTTAGAAAGAAAATAAAAGAAACAGTGAGCACAGAATGATTCTCTCCCTGCTACTCTCTGGAAGCCTCTGGCAGCTAAAGCCTGAAGTCTGAAGTTAAAGGCCACATCCAGACTTGAGCACTCGGTAGTTACCACCTGAGAACCTGCCAGCAGAGTGAGAGCCATGACAGAGTGAGTTTTACAGGATAACCTAGGGAAAGGTATATCCTCTTCTTCACGTGAAACAGCCTGTCCACTTCTCTCACTGGACACTTCCCTGTGCCCTCTTACCTCATCAGTGTTGCCTTGGCAAAGTTCATCTGAAACGTGGCTATCTGGGCAGCTGCATGGTGTGTCCGAATACCCCGTGTTTCTTCAGAGGTGTGAGTGAGCTGGAGCACAGCTTTCTGAAGGAAAATCGTCTGCACACATACTCATGGCTTTTGTCCACCAGTGAAGGACATGGTGGTGGTAGGAATTCCCCCTCCACGGCGTATTGGGGTACTCAAAGTTCATACAGCTGCAAGAGGAGACAGAGGGGATGCCTTGCCTTCCCCCATGCTGACACACAGGGCTGGCTTCGAAAAGATGTCAGTGGAGTTTGGAAAAGAAGCAGAAATATGTATTTCCCTAATAAGCTGAAAACTTCAATAAATGTTTTCCCTCAGTAGGATGTAGCTGAGGAATCTGGGGACCATTGCTGGAGCCAGCCTCTCTGAGAGGAGGGCGTAAAAAGCCAGTCCAAGTGCAACAAATGCCTGGACTATAAAGGGATCTGAAGGGATTCAAGGGTAGGAGAGAGTTTTTTGTCTCTCTGTTGTTGTTTCTTGATTAATATTTACATGTCAGAACCAGCAATGCACACCTCCAGATCACACATGGGATCTTTTTCTCCTTACTTGGGCAACAGAACGTATGGGCAGGACAATTGTGCAAACAAAGATGTGTGCCAAGCCCAGCGCACCGAAGGGAAGAAATAAAAATACCCATTATTTAAAACACGTGTATTAACAGAGGGGTTGACCTCTCCCCTGCCTTCGTGCTCTGCTGACATCGAGGAGGGAGATGAAAAACCTCGCTGGAGCATCAGACTGGCCCCAGCCCCTGGGAGATGGGTTTTGCTGCACTGGCCCACGGACTCTCTGGGTCACCCATTGGCACCTGCTCCATCTCTCACTGTCACCCCTGATGTCACACGCAGCTCTCCACTCCAGCAAGGTCCTGGGGAGCAGAACACAGCTGCAGGAGAAGCTGGATGAAATTCCCAGCCCTTCCCTAGCGGGGAGAAGTACAACTTTGGTTCAAACAGAGGGGCAAGGCAAGCGGCTGCGGTGTTGTGATACCTGTGGGATGCTTCTCGCACGGCTGAGCCTCAGCTGCGTGTGGTTGCAGCATCTCCTGGGTACAGTGACAGATGACAGCACAAAAGGACAGGATTCAGACAGATCAACTTCATGCCAGCAAGGCTGTAGTGCTTTCTCCTCCTCATACCCCTCTCTGCACCCTTCTTCCCTGCCTCCCCTCTTCAAATGCATCCAAAATGTTCCAAATTCAGGGATGAACAGTGTTGCCAGCATTTTTGCTTTGTAAGGGAGATAGAGGGATGCAGAATAGCAAGGGGCTGCTGTCACCCAGCCCTGCCCCACTGCCTGGCTTTGCACCAGGTCTCCAAGCCCTGAAGAGAAGTGCCAGGTCCTGCCTGGGGGGCCTCCACTCCCTGAGCAATTCCAGAGACCTGATCTGGGTGCTCCAGCACCACACAAGGAGGGTGCAGGGCCCTCGGGGAGAGTCAGAAGGCCGGAATGTCTTATCAACTTGTTCGAAAGCAGAGTCAAGCCCTTCAAATGAAAGCCCTTGAGAGAGAGGAGATGATCTTCCCTCGAGTATCAGGCACATTTCAGCAGTTTAGAAATACCACTGTCCTCCCTCCACCAAACTCAGCCTCGCAGCACCGGCCGCGTCATCAACCCTGGACCTGGTTCTGACAGAGCTGAGCATCTGTGCTTGTCTCAGACAGGGGAGCCAGGATCAGGCCTCAGCTGTGTGTTTCCAGAGGCACTTTCAGCTGCCATTTCTTGGTTCAGCCTTCCCAGGTTTGAGCCATGTGTTTTTCCCTATGAAGACCAAAGAAGGGGTTAAACCGAACTTACCTTTTCAGGATCGGGACAAGACAGTCACTCGGCTGGAAAGAGAGCAAGATCCAGGCCCCTTCTCTCCCCCTCCATCCCATTCCTCTTGCCACCCTGTTTCTCTCCTGCACATCCCAGTGCAAAGCCGCTCCGGTTGCTCAGTGATGAGCTGTGAACGCTAATGACAGGAGAGGGGACAACATCCTGTCGTCCTGCTCATCCTTCCCCTGACACCTGTCAAGGGCAGGGGGGAAGGAACTGCACACAGCTGATTTTCCCCCGCCCTGCTGCAAGGCACCTGGGGCTGAGGCCGCTGCCTTTCGGTGGGATTCCAGGTCTGCGTTTCCCCTGTATCCACCTCCCGTTTAAAGTCGAGGGGGAATTGTCCCAAGAGGTGTATGAAGTTGCTGGTTTTATTCTTCCAGTCCTGAGAACAAAAGGAGCATCCCGAGACGGAGCCTCGAGTCTGCTAAGGCAGTCAAATCCCAGCTGTCGATCGTGTTTTATCCACGGGATGTGTTTTGGGATGGGCTCAGCAGAGACACCCAAAGCTACACAAGGGCCGCTGTTGTGGCTGGGCTCCCGGGAGAGCGGCTGGAAGGGGTGAGGCGGGAGAATGGATTTGCCAGCTCTGCCTTCTCTCAGGACTCCGCCAGCCCGCCCCGGACCGGTTCCTGCCTCTGCCCCCGGTTCTTCCTAACGAGGTTTCCAGCTCGGCTGAAGCCCCGCGTGGCTTTCAGGACCGCAGCCGCCCAGGGCTGAGCGGGACTGGGGAGGGAGGTGGGGATAGCCGTTCCCATCCCCCGATTTCTCTGCTCCACGGTATTAGGGAGGGCTCGGGTTACACCGAACTAACGCGAAAGAGGGGCAAAACTGAGGAGGGGGTGCAGAAAATATCGTCACTGACTCCTGGAAAGATGGGCGAGGGGGTTATAAACCGTGTGCCGATGATACCTTTGAAAGGGGCGGCTCGGGGTTGCTTTCGGCGGTGGTCCCTGCGCCCTGTGCAGGAGTTTGTGATGGAAAGTCTGCAAAAGCCATTAGGACTTTTGTGCTGGGGCACTAGAAAAGCAACGCAGACACCACTCACTTTTCTAAATAAACATTAGTCTTAAAAAGTTTGCACTGCTGACCCCCGCAGCTCTGATTACTTGTAATTCTCTGAACCATATTTTAAGGCTTGTAACTATTTTTATTTTTTTTTTTCGGGGAGGGGGTGGGTTTCGCTAGTTCCTTCCTGCAGCCGTGCCACAGATGTACCGTGTGCTCCGGGACCGAGGGTCTCTGCCCACCCCACAAAGCAGGTCCTTATTCCACAGCCCTGCAGCCACAGCCCCTCCGCATATTCAACTCTCTCCACGTTCCCCCGAAGAAGCTTTTTTTTTTTCCTTTTTTTTTTTCCTTTTTTTTTTTTTTTTTTTTTTCTTTTTTCCTTTTTTTTTTTTTCTTCGTTTAGTGGTTGGGACCGCGTTGGCGATCCCGATGAAGAGATGCTGCTCCCCTCTCAGCGCAGAGGCGGCTGCGGCCCCTTCCCCACCGGGCTGTGCCCTGAAACAGCCCCGGGAACCCTCCCCAGCCCCCCCAAAGAGCCGCATCTCCGCAGCACGGCGGAGGCAGCTGCACCGAGGTATCATCAGCATAATTGGAAGGGTCACATGTTAAACCCTCGCTGTTGTTCGCGGTAATGTAGCTGCGTCCCCCGGTTGCACATTTACCGATTTCTCGCAAACCAGCCATTGTCACAAGGTTCATTCCGGGAGGAGTGATCCAATGGGTTGCCACGGCAACTATAATGACATTAAAATAGAGGCGGCAGCCGCCGCACCCCCCAACCCCCTCCCGTCTTCTCCCTCCTTTAAAAACCGGCAGCAACCCGGCAAAATTCCGCACCTCTCCGTCGGGGCAGCCCGGGAAATTACACGGGTACCCAGCGGAAATCAAAGTGTGTCGGGCGGGAGGTTGGTTTCTATAAAACCTCCCCAGGTTTTATGGAGAAAGCGGCCGCGGGAAGCCCCGAAAGGCGCGGGGAGGCGAAAATGACCCAAGTGCTCCATTTCCAGGCGGGAACGCGGGCTGGGAAGCGGCACCGAGCCGGGATCCATCTCGGCCCCGAGCACTCGGCGGGAGCGGGGATTTGGGTACAAACCCAAGGGTTCTAAAGCACCTGCGGCTCGGGCGGTGAGGCTCTCCCTCGGCCCGGCCCCGCGCTGGAAATCCGCTTTGCGCCGCTCGGTTTTCCGGGAAACGTTCGTTTCCGATTAATTTGCCTTTATTATTTCTCATCGGTTCTGCTACGGCGCTTTCACGTATTTTTATTTTTTCCCCACGAATGTTGGGGCCAGAAAAGATGTTTTTTAAAAGGACCCCTTTTTCCCGATTATCACAAGACGCCCTTCCCTCTCGATGAATATTTCTCTGCTCTCTGTCCCAGGCACATAAATAAGTGCGACCAAGGAACACTGTGCAAAAGCAGAAGGAAAATTATGGGAATATCGATTATAATATCAGCTGGATCTGGCGGGAGGCTCCAATATGTTTAATTTCCGTATAATAGAGTGTACTGCCCGTTTTTTGTCATCGACAGCCGATAGCAGCGCCTGAAATCCAGCCCTGCAGGATTTCAGTGACGCTTTCTGGAATATTTTTCCCGATCTCTCAGTGAGGCCGGGAAATTAATAAATTCTATCAATTTCTGGCCTTTTTTCCCCATGTGACCCCGTGGGCGAAAGTTTGCCGAGCAAGGACAGAGTGGGAAGACCTAACAGCTCCACTCAGAGCCGTGGTTTCATTACCTCCACCAAAATGTGCCCAACACCTGCCTGCGGTTGGGGTAAATCCCCACTCCGGAAAGAAAGGGAAACGTGCCCACTGTTGGCGGCGCCGAAAAAATAAAAAATTTTAAAAAAAGGAGGAGGTGGAAGGGGGGAGAATTCTGCGCCGCCCGAAGAGGCGCTGCCCGCAGCCGGTTCACACGCGGTTTGCGGCGGTGGAGCCGCTTCCTCCGGCCGGCCCCGACGGCGGAGCCGCGGCACCGACACTCGCACCGCGCCGAACATCCGCCCAGAGACAGGTCCGCGCCGGGGGATGCTCCGAACGCCCCCCTCGGAGCGCCCGGGGCGGGCGGGGAAGGGGCCCGGGGCGCCCGGGGCTCCGAGGGCACCGCTCGGCCCCGGCCTCCTGGGGGCTGCCCGAGCCTCCGGAGCTGCCTCCCTCCCCCGCAACAACCTCTGCTGCTGCCCGGGGCGTCCTGGTGCTGCTGCCACCCACATCTCAGCAGAGGTGGCGAGGGAGGGATGCGGGGACCACCCCGCAGCTTGGCCAGAGGTTCCCCACCTCCGGCGGCCGCTGGAAAACGGCCGGGGCTGGGCCTTGGGCCGCCCGGGGCGGGCGGTCGTGCCAGTCTGTTGGACTAAAAACCAGCTTTTTTAAACTTTAAGCATTCTCTCCAAATCCATTTCCCACCCCAGTCGCCGCTCCCGGGGGGACCCGAGGGCGCGGTCTCCCCACTGGAGCCGGGGTGGGGAGCGGCGGCCGAGATGGTGAGAAAGGACCGGCCGGAGCCGCGGGACAGACGGAGAGGAGGCCACGGGCGGGTGTCCCCTGCCGCGGGGCCAGGAGGGGGTCCCTGTCCCCACACAGCTCCCTGGGTGCGGGACCCTCCGCCGTGCGGCCGGAGGGGAGCCCCGGGACAGGAGAGGTTACTGGGGACACAGCCCGGGCTCCGCTCGCTCCCGCTCCAGGGCGGCCAGAAATGTTCTTTTTGACGATCTCCTGAGCTGAAGAGCCGTCAAAAATGTCCCTCTGAAGTGACCCTCTTGGCAGGGACTTGTTGAAAGACACACACAGAGTCGGAGCTTGCCTGGGGAGAGATGGCACCCTCGTGGGACAGGGGAGAAAACGAAATTAAAACCGAGTTGAAAAGAAGGAGAAAAGAGAGAGAAAGGTGGGAAAGCGAAATTATCCTCCTTGTGAAACGTGTCGGGCTTCCCCGGAGCAACTGCAGAAGGGAGGCCTTTCCACTAGGGTGGATAAATTTACTCGTGTCCCACATGACCGAGGGTGGGGGACCTGGGGCGGGGGGGGGAAGAGAAAGGTCATGGGATTGGGATTTGGGTTGTAAGTCACAGAGGAGACATGGATTTCAGTGCCGCGTTAGGTGGCAGCGGCCTCTGATTTTGCA
>VXBQ01028277.1:594780-645511 GCA_013400175.1 Phainopepla nitens | reverse complement strand
GCGGGGAGCATCCCTGCCGGCTCTGCCGGGGCGGTCCCTGCGCCGCGGGGGAAGGAGGGCAGCCGCGGGGAAGTGCTTCCAGGATCGGGGGCAGACCGGCTCATCAAAGCCAAGCTGTCTGCCCGCGTGGCAAATAAATACAGTTTGAGAAACACAAACAAACAAACAAACAAACAAAAAAACCCCCCAAAACAACCCAGAGTTGGGCAGTGCTTCCGAAGAAGAGTCAGCCCTCCATTTTGGTAGGCGACATCCCCCAAACCTCTGCTGTCAGAAATTGCACTAAATGTCAAGTTGTTCTTTAGACTTTGCTGCCACCAAAGAAGAGACTACGCATAGATAGATACAGGCTGAACTGGGCTGTATAAACGAAGCCACAAAGTGCAGGCGACCTGCATCACACCTCCTGTGTGCCCGTGTTTAACAAACGTCTCGACGTGTCGCACGCTGTCTGCCAAGCGCTTCACGAAATACTTCATGATACTTCTACAAGTCATAGACTGACGAAAGAGAAACAAATTTGTTTGCAAGTCACATATAAACTGCATGGTAATTACTGCATTAACACATGCCAACGTTTTAGTTTTAAAACTCAGGTAAAATAAATGATTATTCAAGCATTTTTTTTTTTTTTAGTGAGAGACTAATGTGGTTAAAGAACACAGGAATTTCCACTTTAAGTCATATTTATGAGAAGCTAAATATTTTAACCAAGAGATACCATGAATGAAAGTAGATGTAGGAATGTTAAGCAAAACCTCTTTCACTTTGGAATGTACGGATTGTGTACAGGCTTAGAGTGGAGCTAGTAATGTATTACTTGACCTATTTTTTTAAGCCAATGAAAGATTTAGGTTAACTTCATCATGTGTTTTTAACCACTTTCTTCCAGACATGCAGCAGCATTTTCTAGAGCCATTGCATGTCACAGTGTTTATACAAGTCCCTTAAACTGAGAGCATAAGTCTCATAATATAGCCTGATCGTAATTCCATTAAAGGAATGGGTTTGCTCTTCATTTCCATTATAGGCTCATTAGCAAATTTTGATCGTAAAGAAATTATCCTTAATTTTTTTATTTCACAAAGAATCTTCATCTCAAATTTTTTTTTCAATGCTAAGCAGCTGAGTTATCTAGGGAAAAGGAAATTTTCTCATTACTGCAGCAATTTATCTGCTATTTCAATCAAGAGTGTCTGTAGTAGAGACGTCTTTCATTCTTAACCTCAGGGAACGTATTGCGTAGATGAGAGACCTACAAAATGAGGAATCTTGGACAAGCAACAGAAAAAAAACCGTGTGTGTGGAGTATTTGTTAAAATGATTGTTGTCAGGTAACATATAGTTGCTTGAGGACATAAGTTTCAGGAAGATACAATCGCTGACACTGTATTGAATAATAAAACATATAAATTTAGTAGGTTATTTCCACCACTTAATAGTTGTATCACAATGAGTTGTGCTACTAGTCCATGTTTACTTAACTATGAGAATTCAAACAATATACCAAATAAGTACCCTGTACAAGTCAAGGAAGAATTCCATCACTCAGTGAAATCCATCTCTCAAGAAGTATGAAAGTACTGGTGTGTATTTGTTGGTCCTTCCTGAGCATTCTTCAACCAAACCTAAACAGACACTCGCTCCCCAAACATAAAAGATGAGCAATCATGGCTGTACCTCTCTACCATCTGTGGGTGGTGTCTATAGCTTCACTTTCTTACTGACATCTCAAAACAGGACACTTGGTCTGATTTCTTTTTTCAAAGGGAATTCATCACTATTAGATGCTGTTAAATGGCAGGCAAATTGTGACAAGGAAGGATAAACCACCTTTACATCAGTCTTAGAAATGAAAATCATATTTTATAGAGCTTACATTAGAACTCACTCCCAGAATTGCAAGCATTTATGGGAGAGCTATTGGTGTCATACTTTGGTAATACCAGCGAACTACTTCTTTTATATATTTATAAAAATATTTAATAATGCACCTCCTCTTTTACAAGACAGAGAGGTATATTTTTTACCAAGGAAAACTTCTATCAAAACCAAAATATAACTATGATTCTGACATTCTTGAAGAACAAAATTCATCTGTGTGACAATTTTAAAAGTGGTTAAATAAATAGTTGATGTGCCTACAACTTTTCTTTGATAATTTTCATGGTTATAATACTGCATGAGCAAAGCTGCATCTTCAGTAACAAACTTTGTCTTTAACTTGCTGAAGCAAAACACACTGGTCTGGGCCATATGGTAAAAAGACATATATTATTATCAAAAAGTAAATGCAAATGCTATTTCATTATTCCCAAACATTTTTAAACTAATGCTAGCTTATTTTTAAATCACATAAGGTGCTTTGAAGAGCTTGGGAGAACTACAGTTGCTTTTATTTTGATTTTCCTTTAAGGCTATCTCAACCTCTCAAAAAGCTAGCCACTCTGAAACTACCTTTTTCAATCACAATAATTAAGGCCTTGCTTTATGGCATCCAATCATGATATGAGAGGCTTAGGATGTGGTCGAGAAGCTAGCTAGCTTTACAGAAATGTATTTCCAGACCAAATCTTCCTCTAAAATAGTTTGTCAGCCTTACATAGACAAATAATGAAATTCTGTCCTTGACTCAGCCTAGTTCAATTCACGTAATATGTCAGATTAGCCACCATTTCAAAGGTGCCTTCACAGAGGATTAAATCACCTAGTTGTTCCAGAATTTAGGGAGACACACACACACCAAAAACCAGAAAATAAAAAGAAAAAAGGAATTATCATGAATCCTGTTTATTCAATAAAGGACTTCAAAGGAGGTTTGCTTAAAATAATGATCATCATAAAATGGTGTTCATCCATAAATCTGAAGTAGTAAGGTGCAAAAGCCTGCTGTTCTTCAGGAGCACTATCTGGGAGTACCTGAACTCGGTGGGAACTCTACAAGTGGTATCAGAGGAAGAACTGGTCCAGGAAAGGGTTCCTGCAAGAGATGCTGTAGGCATCTCCTGTTTTCCTCATGACAGCAGCAAGTCTGCAACTGTTGATGGTGGAGTTGAATTGCACAATAACATGTAAAAGGAAGAGTAATATGCTCAATGGCTGAAAGTTATAAAAACGACACACCACTGCTTTTTCATCTACCTACGTTTAAAATTATAAAGGTATTTGTATGCATACATAGATCATTCCCTACTGGAGCTGTTTTCCACCTTTTTTTTTTTTTTTAAATTACAGAATCTACTTCCATTTTTACAAGCACTTCCAAGCAGGTCATCCGAGAGGAATGTGCCCTTAGCAGCTCAAATTAATTTTTTTTTCCCCGCATTATTTAAAAGTAGACCTCAGATCGTGACTATTTGTTCTAAGAATAATAAGCAAAGGACCAGATGCTAGAGTCTTTTCAATTACAGAAACATTTAAAGACAGCTGTACCATATAAACTCTCATGGAGGAATCATATGCTTGCAGCATCTGGTGAGTTTTGGCTATGCCTCCAGCACGCCGTATCTGTTCTGAGGCACGAGCTAGGGTGAGGCTTACTTTGCCACGTGTGTTTTTGGCTTAGGGGTGTGCAGTTTTTTGACCCTAAATGAGGACTAACACTTCAGGTCTTACATTTAGTGGCAGGAAATAAACACTACTTGCTGTAAACACCTTTCATAGAAGAGTCAAAGGGGCTGGTGCTAAATTGATATGACTTCCTTACATTAATTATTTTACCAGAACGAAATACCAGGGTTTTTATCCAGAAGAGAGCATCCTGTACTTTTGAATTTTCTGCAATTTCATCCCACTTGCACAAACATGAAGATTGTATTTCTGAGAACATTGTTCTGATGAGTCACGTTCCTGGTAGTGTGAAAGCAGAAAATAACCATGCTGGAGTCCCTGTTCACAAACTGTTGTGAGAAAGTACCAGCAGAACCGGTCTTACACTGCCTAAGCACTGCTCCTACTTGTGGGTCGATGGCCATGCAAAGATAACGTTTGAGAAGGTTATAGGCATGTAGCTGAAACTGTTCAGAACGTTCATTTTCCTCTCAGAATTTGTATTTGCCTCTTTTCTCTGATGAAGGAGTTCCCATGTCAGCAGTAACAGATTGAAAGAGGACTGAAGGATCGTGCCCTCTCCACACTCTGCTTTCAGAAGTTACTCTCAGTAACAATTTTGTTTCACAGCCCCATTTTTCTGGCTGGCTAACATGAGCTCTGGGTAACCCTTTGTCGTGGTTCTCATGATGACACAAGCCATGTTGTTGAAACAGTATGTTCTAAAATGAAATGAACAGTACGTACAAATTATACACACACGATCTGGCAGCCAGTACCACACTGCAAATGAATAGAATTCTGGAGAGGACCATTAGGAAGCACCTAAAAAAGCAAAGCTTAAGTGTCCTGTGTTTGCCCTTCAAAATAACACAGGTGCTGGACAAATATTTTAAAATATATGAACACTTTGATTACGTATTAAAATTGCAATAATATTCTTTAGTACAAATGCTACTAAGTGCTCTGACTCAAGTACTGGAAACTGCTGTGTTAAGCTAAACTGTGCATCTCATGTGTTTTTATTAAATCTATTTCCCTCTGCACATATTAGCTTATGTACAACTAAGAAATTCTGAAGAAAACCTGGCTTTTTTGTCTAGGTACCTAAAAGGAGATTGCTTTGAAAACACGATTCCAGTTCTGGGGATGCAATACTCTCAAAAAAATTGTTGCCTACCCACCTAACATCACAAATTTAGTCACAAGTGATTAATTAATGTTTCTGTTTACATACGGATGACTAATGAGAAAATCCATTTAAACTGTACATCAAAAAACTTAAAGAACTCAAATCACTGGGCCATGTAAAGTTAGATAAGTTTCTGCTTGATTGTATTTTACATGAAGAGTTTATCAGAATCAAATTAACTTAGCTTTTAGAACTGATCCAACTCTATATCTTTGCATATTTTTATCAGCATACAAATATCTAGGTTTTATTAGGAGACATTAGCTCCACTAAATGTTAGGTATACAACAAATTCAGCTTTGATGCTGTTGATCATCACACCAGCAGTTTACATCTGACATAAAACTGTCAGAGGCATAGGAGTGACTCAAGTCACCATAAACCACATGCAACAGCTCTGTTCACATAAGTTACATCCCCTTGCAGAGCTGGGAAATTTCCCTGGCCACTTTTTGCATATATTTTAGAGAGCTGCCTTAGCCAAGACTGCCCTTGCTTTAAAAGGAGTGGGAACATGAGGATACTGCCATATATAAACAGCAGATACTATGCCCTGTTTCTATATATGTAATTCTAATTTTGGAATAATTGCATCTCTTTTTTCTTGTTTAATATATGATGAAAAAAAAAAAGGTGGAAGTATCTTCCGTGGAGAAGAAAATTCATTCTGGGTTTTGATGATTTAGCACAGAGAATAAATATCTGGGTTACATTCTTAATTTTAACAACATCCATTTTGCTGCATTACAGTGGCTAAAACAACTACTTTAAAATAAAAGCCCGATTGGAGAAAATAATTGCATTTTGTTAATAGTTTGAAAGTTTTGTCTCATGTTTATTTAGTTTGGAAACATTATAAGTTTAACCTGCTGAATTTTGCCTAACCTGCTGTGCCCACTTTTTGCTTTGTTATTTTCTTTAAGCAGAATACTATCTTTTTATGCAAAATGCAGATGGATCAATGTTTTTCTGAAAAACTTCTTTCAAAATTATTCCATCCCCTAGAATCCCTTCTTTAGTGTAAACCATACTGAAACTCTTGGTACATTATACTATTTTAAACTTTCTTAATATAAGGGTTAGGACTCATATTGCTCCTTACAGGCAGCTCCTAAAATGGGTTATGTTCTACATCCCTAATAACTCTTAAATATCTCAATGGCCTGGCCCATTGTCTACCAGCAGAAACATACAAAAACTGTTGCTTGAAAAAAGTGTTTAAAAAAAAAAAAGAATTGCCTGTGTGGCTTGCATAAAGCAGATTTAAACTCTTGAAAAGGTGATCACTATCACAATTATTTAACAAATAATTATTAAGCAGTTAAATTGGCCCTGTTGAGACAACAAAAAATAATTAAATCCATAAACATTTTTTCACCTTTCTCAAGCCACTTTGTGTACCAGTTATTTGTAATTTTCCACTCATGCTGTCTGATTAATGCCGCTCCTATAGATGCTTAAAGAAAGATAATAAATGACACAACAAATCAGATAAATCCTTGGATTTTTGAAACAAATAGTTTCATGTGTTTTCCAGAGTTATTACTTCAATTGTAAATAGGGTTTTGCTCATATCCTTTCTATAAAGAAAAAGAAAAGACATAAAGAATTTACTGTATTATGATTCTCACTATCCTCTACTGAAATTCTCTTTTCCAGTATCAGAGATGTACTGCAATTCCAGTAATAAGCTGTACTTGGATTTATGAGCAAAACACAGTGTAAATCATGACATGAAGACATGTAATTTTGTTTTCTATGACTCATCAGCTTTTTTCCAGTTTCCACTTTGATATCCAAAAACCCCACCTTTTTTTAAAATATTTTTTGGGGGAGAGGATAAATTGTATGGCACAGACACTCCAAATGAGAATACTGTTCCTCTGATTGTACAGCTGTTCTCTTCTGAGTTTTCATTCTTTCTTTCCCCTATCTCTTCTTTGAGAGTTGAAATATCACTGAACATTTTCATTGACATTTTCTGATCCTGCTAGAATGCTTCTGGTAGAAAGAAAATCTATAAACCAGAAAATATAAAGTAACCTGAATTTTCCCTAAATTCTCAAAAATTGATTAAAAAATTGTGATTTGCAGAACTTGCCATCCCATTATTAGGTTTAATTGTCTTTTTATTGTCCCTTCTGGGCTCAAATGAAAAAAAAGAGTAGCAATAAGCATTATTCAGTTGCTCAAATCCAGAAGAAAGCAAGAAGTGCCACACCAGGCAATAATTCTGTTTAAGTTGATACACAACATGAAGCATAAAATCCCTCCAAAAATTTCTGTGTTATTTTACATCCTCAGAAACCAGCATCACCAAAAGACACAAAGGATTTGCTTTTTACTTCAGTGAGTATGGAAAACAGATTCTATATTTTCAGTGGGATTTCTACTACTTAAAATTTTCAGCAGGATAGCAAATACATGTAACCTTCTAAAGACAGGCTCTCATACACTAGCTACTCTCATTTTGCTAGATCTCAATGTTCTCCTTGAATGCCTGAGGAGCTTTATCTTCCTGTTTGGCACAGCTCTAAATTGGCTTAAATCATATTTATCCAACATTTACCTGCATTATATTTTCAAGGGTAATTTGTGTCCTTCTCCCAGAGCATTTATTTTTTGTGCTCTGTAGGGTTCCACTCTGGCCCTGTTCTTACTCAGCAATCTGAAGCTGCCTTGTGAGCAGTGTTGGTCGTTGGCATAGTCCTGGATTTCATTTCTATGTCGACAAGACAGATATTGTCAACCAAACCAGCAATTTCAGATGATTACCATATTGACAAGCTGGTAAGCATAAAAGCCTCTACAAGCATCAATTTTCTTCAGTTAAAATCAGAGAAAAACCCTGAGCTGTTCATGGCTGGCTCTTGCCATCAACCCACACCCACTTGAACTTCTAACCCAGCTTTAAAATTCAACGTAGGTTCATTGGCTAAAAACCCTATATGCTTTATGATTGCAAGCTCTTCTTTCAGTGTTGCAGTCAAAAGATTAAAGCTTCTTATTATTAGTCGAAATAAATGTGCTTTGCTTATTGCTCACTCATGCTTTTATGTTCCCTAGACTAGATTATTTTAATGCCCAGCTTGTTGATCCGCTGAGGAGGACGATTATCAAATTTCATCTTGTGTAGCAAGTGCTGTTTCCAGAGCAAGTATTGTACAGAGTAATGCATGTTTCATACCCGCTGTTCTCTCACAGTGGCTACTGATACACCACAAAATCTATTTAAGCTATTACTGCTCTTGTACTACCAAGTTTTGTCATGAACTTTGACTTAGAATAGGAGATATTTGTCAGGGGGCTGATTCTACCAGGTTAAGCTGAAGCCAGAACCCCTCAGAAAACAATTCAAATAGTACTCAGCTATGTCTTTCAGCTGCCATGAAACGTTTAATAAGTGCTTAATGTCTACGTTGTTTTAATTTTGTTTTGGTCTTTCCCGCGAAAAAGAAAATGCTAAGAGTTTTGTTCGCAGGACTTGGCTTTTAAATGACCAGAAATTAACCCTACCAGAAGAGTGTCATTAGAACCTTTCCTGAGAAACAGAAATGCAGAACTTCAAGGGTGAGTGGTGTGTAGTGAGAGGATTTATGACTCTCTAGCACGGACAACAAAGGTAATTTCACGACAGACTGCAGAACTTACTTGTTTCTAGGAAGTCCTTACAAGAGCAAGAATTTCTGCACAAAGGAGTGCCATCATTTAAAAGGAAGAGAGCAGTTGTGGAACCCCTAAAGTTGTAGCTAAAAATATGGGCCTACAGGGATTACACTGAAGATTAAAGTATTTTGGCTCTAGTGTCTGCTGCAAAGACAATACATATGGAGATAAACTGACAGAACTGAAAAGTATTTAATTTAGATGGCAGCCTACAAAAATTAATGTGAAAATGAGAATTGCTTAAGGGTAATAGATTGAGGGTACAAGACTCCTTTTTTAAGTGTTAACCTTTTACATGACAGTGTGATACTTTAATTAAAATGGCAGCATTCTTTGTTTGGGGAATTTATTTTACGTTCTTAATTGTTTTGTAATTCCTAGGTTATGAATTTTTTTTTTTCTGGCTAGTTCTGACTGACAGAAGTCGAGGATTTTTCATATCAGTACAATGGAATGAGTGAGCTTCATTGTACTGAGCAAAAGATTAAGCAGCAACTTGTTTTAATTGTTGTAAATTATTAAATTAAACTACTCTTGAATATTAATATTTGTTCTGGTCTATAGTGAATATGAACATGGAAAATCAATTGATTTCTTTCTAGTAACTGGATCCTTAAGAACTTACCCCAAACTTTGAGCCACTTTGATGTTCAAAGGCTGAGATCAGAGATGAGAAGAAAAAGAATGGAGACCTCTTCACAATATTTTTACCTTTGAAGTCTCAGGTTAAAAGTACTATTTCTGTGTGCTTAAACAAGCAAAAGAATGACGGATAAGATCATGAATTATGATAACAGACAAGTGACAAATGTTTTGCATGAAGTACTTTTCCCTGTCAGGAGAGAGAATGTTCTTCTAAGAGATTTCCAAAGAGATTGCCAATTTGTAGAGTCAATTATTGGGAAGGAAGAGATATATACTGTATTTGGGTTTAACTGTTTAAGGGGGAATAAAAGATTCATTTTGAACTTTTTCGCTTGTTTCCCTCTACATTTCATGGAACAAGTGGTAGCAAACATGCACATTATCCAACTGTCAACAAATCCCCTAGACTCAAGCCTGGAAGAGTACATTCCACGTTTCCCCCATGAAAATCTTTCATGAAAGCTCCTCTGTCATTCAAGATCATACTATTCCCTCCTCTATTTATTTCTAAGTGTCACTCAGCTCCATTCCACCAGCTTGGAAAAACGTCAAGAACTTTTATCTTCAGAGTCAGTTGCCAGTTCTGTTTAGTGAACAAGCCAGCAGGGACCTCTGGTGCCATCAATGCAGCTCCTTCAATGCCCCTCTCTTTAGGGATGGAGTGTATCATTATCCCGATGGCTGGACAGAAAAAAGCTGCATTTTTAGAATAGTTCTCTGGGAGCAGTTACTGGAAATCTCCTCCCTTGAGACAGACTATTGGCAACAAGTTTTGCTGCTGTGACATGAGGTATTGCATCAAGGCCCAATCCTGCCACTAATAAAGTTAGTGGGAATCGTGCCATTCTTTTCAAGCGAAGTCAACAGGATTAGTGTAGCAAATCAGGGCTAAAAAACGTACCTTGCATCTACAAATGCAAATGGAAAGTCATGTCCCAAGTGGGAATGTCATTTTATGTCTGGTTTCAGAATCTGGCGATGTGTCAAGTCAGAATAAGTCCCTTCCCCAAATTAAACACTGACATTATAGGAAAGGGAAGTTGTTCTTTTTCATATTGCAACACTTCCATTTTTGGTTTTAGGGGTGTTTGTTTAAGTTTTCATCTAAAATAAGCCAAGAACAGAGTGTTTCAGCGTTGGGTTTCTTTTTCCTCTTTAAAAAACCCAATTAGTTTCCTCTAATAAAAGGCATACACATTGTACAGATTTTAATTCCTTAGGAAACTAATTTCTGATAGAAAATGCTTCACTTAATGCTTTTCCTTAACCAGGTCTAGCAGACTCTTAATTTCCAACAGACACATTACACAGCTGTGCTAGGAAACATTACTTAACCTGCTCAGCCTGAATGGAGAATTTCTGTTGATGTCAGCTGTCAGACCCACAGGCTCTTGACTGCACTAACAGGTAACAGTCCCATTCTCTTGGCAAGGGCCTTTCTCCTATAGAGAAATAACAAGGGGCTGGGTTATTTTAATTTATATATATACATATATATATGTGTGTGTGTATGTTATGTGAGAGAGAGAGAGAGAGAGAGAGAGAGTTGGTTCATTTTTTTCATAAGATATTATCATACTTGGCAATACTGGCTTTAATTCTACTTAAAATGACAGAACTGGATTGTCATCATTTTTAATGGGTAAAATCTATGCAGTTCGTCAGAGGTGCTGTAAAATCTAATCAGAAATTAGACTGTAAAATTAATAGGCCTATATTCCTTATAATGCTGTTTTATAAATCTGGAACTGTAGCAGATTTGGATTTTCACACACGGTGCAATTCAGCAGCGGTGGAATCTTCAATGCAAACAAATAAACATGTGCAGTAACTGGTACCCCATGCTAAAGAGCTACTGGCTGTGTTTCACTCAGAGTAGTGGGGTCCTTTCATTTCATGCCCGGGCTTTAAGTCGGGTGTATTTCTGTAACGCAGCTATAGGCCATGGGATAACCTGCCCCCAGCTGATTTTTATGCGGCAGAGGTTAGGAATGGCGGTGAGACACTGATTTTGACCACGCAGCCCCTGTGTGCGAATCCCCAGGTGACAGAAGGGCAGTGCTAAGTTTCCCGTCGGCCGGAGAGCAGTGACAGGGCAGGGGGGAGCAGAGCCAGCCGGGGGAGCGGCGCTGGGACCGGGGGGAGCAGAGCCGGCAGCGCCCCGCCAGAGCCCGGCCCCGGGGCTGCGGGAGCTGGGCCGTGGCTGCCAGCATCTGTCATCGGCCCGTCCTGCAGGGAGCCACAGAGCCGGGCCCGGGCTCCCATCGCCAAGGGCCCGATGGGAAAATCCCGAGCGGGAGCCCGCGGGATGCGGGAGCAGCGGCGGGGCGAGGCGCTGCCGCGCCGGAGCCGCCCCTGCCCCCGGCGGGAGCGGGCAATCTGGCGGGACATTTGTGGCATATGGGACATTATGTAAGGACAGGCTGCTGCCGGCCGTGAGCCGTGGCAATGAGAGGCGGCGAATCCTCCTTTCCCCGCGCTTCCAGCGGTAATTTGCACCATTTTAATGCCGAGTACCTCCCGCGTCATGATTGTTACTGTAAAACCTCAGGGTTCATCTGCAGAAACATTCCTTACGCTGGAGTTCTCTGTGGAGGCATACTTATAAAAATTGGTGTGAGGGGAAGATTAAATAGATAAGAGCATAAAAACAGATTATAGAATAAATGCAGTCTTGTAGATTGGTTCAATGGGAAGGCAGGAACTCACACTCCTGATTCTCCAGCCAAATTCTGTAATAGTGGGCAGATTCCGTCACCACTTTTCCCACCTCAGTTTTCCAGATGTGAAATGGCTATTTCAACTCTTTCTCTGCCTTATCTGAATGCTGTAATACAACATTAATACCTCCACTGATGTCTAGCCTATGGAATCTGGATCTCAGTTTAATCTTCAAACTCAGAACAAACAATTATCAACATATAAATATGCTTCCTTTTGGTTTTGGATTGTGGACTCTTTTGTTGTAAATCTTGCTATTCATGCCATCCCAATAAAAAAGAGTTTGCCAAAGGCAAAAGAGCAAAATATTTTTTTAACAACCCGATAGAGAATAAAACACAATGAAAAAGATACTTTTTTTAAAATCCAATTTAAAAAAATCTCCAGTAATATTTCTTTATATTAATAAAGCCATTGCCTGAAGTAAACAAACATGTCTTATACCATCAGTGCACAGCAATACAAAACAAGGTAAAAACCTTTGAGAAAGAACGTGAAGGAATAAATCTATAACAAGGAATACACTTTCCCTCTGTCATAATTGCACATTTAAGAGGCCTCTGCTTTACTAGTGGCAATTCAAAGTGACAAAGCTTGGCTTAGTGCTGTTGTCTTTTAGCTAGTATTATAGAAATTGTAGTTACACAATTTTCAAAGTGAGCAATTTTATGAAGTTAATCGTGTAACATTGTTTATGAATTTAAACCACACAATTAATGTATTATTCACAGACACGCATAATGGACTCTTGGTATTGAATGATGGTTCAAGAAAAAAAATGTAACTGATTTTGGAGCTACAATGATTGATTTATGAAGTAAAATTAAAAGTGCTAAGTATGCATTACTTGTCTACTCACCAGCTAAGTGGATGGGGGTGGTATGAAAAATATCTATATATAACTAATTGCAATGCATGGATATCAAGGAATCAGAGAAATTATTTAAAGCAAAGCAAAAGGATTACCCTAGAAGTAAATGGTGAAGATTTAAGAAAGGCAATTGGCTATCAAGGGAAACCAGACAAGAATTAGATGTTCTTGCCTATAAAAATCTTCTCTAATATAAGGTAATGGAAGCTTTATTCTTAGAAATTTTAAAACAGCTGGATCGAACAATATCAAATTAAAAGACAGCACTCCAGTAACATCTCTCATTAATATCTTGCTTTTTAAGTAATGGTGGGACTTTAAATGAAATGGTACCGAATATGAATAATGGAAACTACCTGCCTCTAATGAAGAAAGGACCTCTGTGGTACCAAGGGATCTGACTTCTTGGTACTTACCAAGAAGTACTGGAAGTACTTTCCATTTTTAATTCATTTGGAAGGAAAAAGAAATAAAAGATATCATTATACATGGTGAATATCATACGAGTTCACAGGCAGTTCCATTAAAGAGCTTTATACCAAGTAATAAGTTGTTAGTTTAGATAAAAAAAACTATGCCCTGATATTCTGCTGTAGCTTTTTATACTAACAGATTTTAACTGAACAACAAATTGAAGGAGGTACTTGTTTTATTTCATTCTCTGAGCTGATAGTTTAACAAAAGTATGTAAAATCATATTAATGCACAGGGCCAATTTGGAAGAAACACACCAAAGCAATGCATTAGCTGCTTCCACCATCCTCTTCACTTCTACTAAGCAAAAGGGTCTCAATTCACTGTTAGCTAAATCCCATGAACGTCTTGCTATCCCTTATTTGACCTAGCCTTCTTCAGGGTAAAAAAAAAAAATCCATCTATAGGAAAATTACTCTAGTAAAGGACAGTTCCTCTCATCAAAGGGCAGAAGGAGATGGGTTTAGCAAGGAAGTTTGTATAATTTAATGAAAAAGTTAATCTAAGTGTTTCTGTATTGATGGGTCTTGATTTAAACTCTAAAATTAGGGAAGGTTCACATTTCTATGAAACATCCATGAACAGCAAATATAATATAACACACCTTTAAGCTAGAGCAAAATAGGTTTTTCCTAGATTGGCAATTGTCACATATTTTTA
This sequence comes from Phainopepla nitens, assembly GCA_013400175.1. Lineage (NCBI taxonomy): Eukaryota > Metazoa > Chordata > Aves > Passeriformes > Bombycillidae > Phainopepla > Phainopepla nitens. Next base: position 631,733 of record VXBQ01028277.1, on the reverse strand, counting down.
CATAGAAACAGGACAGATGGATTACTTATTACTTTGATTTTAGATACCTAATTCCATCAAAATATTACAAAGCAAAAACATTGTATCATCACGGAACCTTTTATCCCTGAATTTTTGATGGGCAAAATTAAATAAAATTCACCCAGATCTTGTGACCTTTATTTTCTGTTGCACACACACATATGTATATAAATTCCTATGCTACACCATTTTGTGTATAAATAATGTAATATATATAGCATATATAAAAGCAGTTTTCACTCAGACATTATATAGACATTATTGTCTATGCCATATGACTTGTAACTGGTTAAGTATCAACTTCAGTTCATTTCACAACTCAGCTTTGTACTCCTTACCCATTTATTCTCCTGCCAAAGCAACCTGACCCTTCTTCCACCCGAACATTAACACACATTATAAGTTTCAGTTCTTCCTCTTTCAGGAAATTTATCTTCATACTTTGAGAACTTTGTAACTCATATTTTCATCAAGTTTCAGTCACGACACTCTTATGGGTCCGAGTGACCGCATTTTGAGTGTGTTTACACTCTTATGTCATGTGTGCTAGGATGACATTATGAACTCCCATTAAAAAAAGCAGACCACGCATACAGTATATCAATAATGTTTATAACATGTCACATGGAAATGAAATGGAAGTTCTGACACTGTTGCCTTTTCTAGTGTAATTTACTGAACTTGTGGCCACCAATTTGAAATGTTTGTACATGCAAACAGTTCTGTCCACCTCCTCCACTGGCTCAGACATGGTGATATTCTCCTTAAGAAAGGATGGCCATTAAGCACAATACAGTAACTAATGGAAAGCAGAAGCTCACATTTCACAATCTAGCAAAATACTAATAGAAGACCAGTTTACTAATATGCAGTTGTCATAAATTTAAAAAAGAAAATTAACCAAAAAAACCCCACCCAAATTTGTCTGCTAGATTTCATTTGTTATTGAGTAAATTAGAGTACTCTCTACTACAGATGACCTGGTGGCTGTCTAGGATTACAGACTGGAGCATGGGCTATCCAGCCCAAAGGTTAGGGCCTGTGTCCAGAACTGGGAAATGAGCTGAACGTTCATGGCAAAAAACCAGGAACCAGAAAGTCAAACCAAGGGTCAGCAGCCAGAGATAGGAATAAGCTTCTGCCCAGGAATCACGACCTGAAATCAGAAACCCACAAGAAGAAACTGCAACCACAGAGCAGAGTGCAGAGGTGGTTGTGAAAATACACACGGTGATGTGTGAGAGGATGTGCCAGGGTTCCACCTCGGACACCTGCTCCTGAGCCATTGCTGATGTGCTCTGGCTAAAGGGTCCAAACTGTAGAGACCCTGATTTACTACTACAGGAGGTGGTCTTATCACACATTAGCAAATTTTACCTGAAACACATGGCAAATCACCAGCCTTCTACCCTCCAAAACTCTCAGGATGTTGAGAAAGACAAACTCTTTTCTCAGTGTCACACTTGTTTTGGTAGATCCATAGAAGGCTTACAGCTGTGCTGCAGCCAACCCAGCAAGTTCCAGAGGAATTACATCCACTTAACACTTCTGAATTTTGTACTAAAATGCAACTTCCAAATCTGGAAAAAGCAGGAATGAATTAAAACAAAGCTATCAGGGTATGGCTCCTTAGAGCTTTGATAATCCTGTGACCTTTCTAAGGGTTTTTGGTAATATCACTGGAGAGAGGGGTGCCAAATGGCCAGACTGGACTTCTACCTGTAGTTGTGTATGCATGAAGCAGCAGTGGAGGAAGGTTGTATGCAACAGGGCCTGGTGTGACAAATCAGATCAAAAGACAAGTAGAATGGTTTGGGTTGGAGGTCATCTAGTCCAATCCCCTGCAGTGAGCAGGGACATCTTCAACAAGACCAGGTTGCTCAGAGCTTCATCCTGACCTTGGTCAACTTCCAGGGATGGGGCATCCATCACTTCTCTGGGCAATCTGTAACAGTGTTTCACCACCCTCATCATATAAAATTTCTCTCATATCTCTAGTTTCAATCTACCCTCTTTCAGTTTAAAATCATTACATCTTGTCCTATCACAACAAGCCCTGCTAAAAAAATCTGTCCCCATCTTCCTTATAAGTCACCTTTTAGTGCTAAAAGGCCACTAGAAGGTCTCCCCAGAGTCCTCTCTTCTCCGGAGGCCCCAGTTCCCTCAGCCCACCTTCATGTACCTTGCTTAGGTATGTAAGGCTATATTAGGCACATAAGAATTTAAATATGCAAATGTTGTGCAGTGGGTCAGAGCACCCACATACTTCTTAGGAAAAAAAAAAAAAATCCTGTTGAGGATTTTGCTATGACCTCACCCTATTTTTCTATGGGAAAGAAAAATATTGTCTGACTTCCCTCATAGCATATTCTACGTCTTATTGACAAATCACTTATGACACTAATTTATTAGCATAGAAATATTACTACACTCAAGACAGCCTGCTTTGATTTACTACATCAGGGTTTTTCATATGCCAAGGTCCTATCATCTCTGCTGGATCATTAAAAGTCCCTTGGCTTTTTTTTTTTTTTTAACAACGTAAGAGTTTTGCCCTGTGGCCCTGGATAAAATCCTGAGTATTGGAAGGGATTTGCTGCTCAAAGGAAGATTCACTGAGCTGATGCTTAAGATATATGGGATGTATTTATCAAAACCATCTTTACATTAGTTCCTTGCCATAAAAGTCAATGGCAAAGAAGGGGAAAAAGGGGGCATAAACATAGAAAAGTAAAATCCAACAATTAGAGACAAGCTGCTTAAACTGCAACACTTTTATCCTCCTTGAGTGAAATCAATGTTTACAACATTCGAAGGGAAGGAATGCAACTAAATCCATCTATCCCTTTTCCATACCATTAGTGTTTCAGGGGTTGACATCTGCTTAGTTTTGTGAAAACATCAACACCACTTTAAAGAAGCTTGGTCTAATGACTGTATCCAGAGGCACCTGCTGAATTCCAAAGAGACGTGAAGCACTGTAAGATTCAAGAGTCTTTTTGACTCAAGAGCCATCATCATTACATCACAAGGAAGCTGGAGGTGGCCAATTTCATAAGCCGTTGTTCCAGGTTCTTTCCTCTCTTCCACGGCTTCATTTCCCTACAAGCACAAGCAGTGACTGACTACTGGTCCTAGTCAAAGTAAGCAAGCCCTGCATCACCAAGATTCCAGACTACAGGAGTCCATTCAGAAAACACATTAAAAATACAAAACTTGAGACTGGAATGAAAACTTAAGCTCTGTCCCTCACATAAATAGATTTGGTACTTTGAAAAAGAAATCAAAGTCTCATTGACCTAAAGCTTGTGGCTCAGATGAAATCCATAAAAAATCAACTGGCTTATTTTTAATTCAAGGATCTTTCCTGGAAAAAGAAAAAAGTACATCTTAACACCTAACTGAAGATAACCAATTATTTCATCTTGTCTCCACTTCTTCTGAAATCAAATAAGCCCAAACAATTTCACTGTACTTAAAAATGAGCTGTCAAAATGGGATGTGAATAAGAAGAGTGGACACATTTTCAAGTCCTTCTTGCATTCTCAGGGTTTTTTACATAAATTTCAGCAAATGCTATTTTAGCTATTGCAATAAATTTGAACACCTGTTGTTTGTGTAATGTGTACCTACCAGTCTCTCAGGCAGACCAGTTCATGCTATAATTCCAAAGAGTATGTTCATATTTTGTCTGAAAAGTAAACAATTCATCTGCTCACAAGGAAACAAATCTGCTTGTCAGCACAGAAAATAAATGCATGGTGATGCTATATACCCAGCATAAAAAATAGCACAGAGTTTTGAAATAAAGATAAACATATCAAAACAGCCTATGTGTACAAGTTCAATTAATGTAAACAAGCAAAAGCTAGTTAGTGAACATTTCAGCTGCATTATGAAAAGTAGGCTACACATGCAGGCACACACCTTGAAGTCTTCGAGGAGCACACTTGCTCGTCTTTCACACCACCCACCAGGCTGATAAGGCACTGAAATGCCCTCATGCCTTCCCCTCCCTCTCCCTCTGCAGCAGATACGGGAGCACGGTGGAGATACCCGGCTGCGTCAAACGATCGCTGGGGAAGCAAAATCTTCGGGAGGAACTTTGTACCCGTATATATCAAAAAGTCAACACGGCTCATTGTCGCATTAGGGAGCTGCTGCTGTCCCAGGATTGCTGAGATACTTGGCAAGACAGACGGGCAGCCTCCCTGGCTCCCCGATGGCGTCTGCCTTGCTGCAGATTTGTCATGCAATTCATTGTGTTGAACCGAGCACATAAATTTTCAGTTATGACTAAAAAGTTAGAAAATTCTCCACAGATGAAAACTACGTATCCGTGCTGATAGTCAGGCAGGGAGCGCTTTGGGGAGCAAGAGCAGGAACAAAGGATCACTCCCAGAGTGTGAGAGAGACTTAGAGAAAAGAAGAACAAGCCAAATGTAACACTGGTGAGAAATTAATTCAATGTTAACTCTAGAAGATCCTTCTACGTTCATTCATTTTCCAGTCAAAACATCATTAAATATTTAAATCATTCCCACCATAGGTGGCAGTTATTGAGATTTGTTTTTGAGAACTGAGAGTACAGTAAACCCAAATCTCAAGATCTCTTCTACCACAATCTCAACTCTGAATTTAAAACCGGCATCTTCACAATGAGCCACTGATCTCCACTCTTAACTGTGGCAAACCAGCAGCCAGACACACAACAGAGAGATCATGCAGAACCCTTCACTTAACACGGAAGCAATACAAATCTGGATTTTCATATAAAATCTCATGTCAGACAGGAAAACCAAAAACAACAAGGTCCTTTCATAATAAAGGCTCAAACCTTTCTCATATCATACATCTTATATGATGTCTACCATAGTTTGCATGCTGTAAGCAAATTTGGTTATTTTATTCTTTTTCTTTGCTTAGAAAATCTTATTTTCAATCAATATTTTACACAGTGCAGGCCACGCACTATGACTGAGGTGCAAAAACCTGAGCTTCCTGCCAGGGATAGACTTAACCTCAATGCGAGGAAACAAACATTACTGTTTGAACAACTCTTTTGAAGAAGTTCGTCCAAGTCTTTACACAGTAAATATATGTAGACCTATAAAAATAACTTAATTTTTGTCCACTCTTTCCTTCTAATTTTGTAACATCTAACGTGTGTACTTGTTTCATTATTACCAACACATCAAGTAGTGAGCTACTCAGAATCCTCTTCTAATTTTAACATTTACCCGGGGTATTCTGTATTTTATTTGAAATATGATTTTTTTAAAAAAATTGGCAAAGTCTTAGTGTGCAAACAGTTTTACTGAATATGACACCAAATGATCCGTGTCAATTTGCTTTAGAGAGCACTCTAAGTACCTCTACAAGCACCTTCTTGCTGATATAACACAACCTACATTAGGAAGAAGCAATGGGTGATGGAAACTTTGCTTAACTATCCCGGGAGAATAAAGCAGTGAAACTGTCGCTGCAGACAAGCCTCTTACTCCACCCAGCCAATGTGGTCAAGACTGAATGAAGAAAACATGCAGAAAAGAAAGCTCTGAAGAGGAGGGCAAAACCAAAACAATAATGACAAACAAATAAAAATGCCTTTTGGACTATTCTGGTTTGGCTTTTTTCAGTATTCCTGCCAAAGGAAATCCCGCTGCATTTTCTTAAGACACCTGTATTTGCATGAGAAGGAGGAAGCTAGATGGGAGGGCTTTTCTGATAGCCTTACCTGGAGGGGTTTGAAACAGGGTCTGGGGAGTGTGCAAACTGGGAGGAAAACATTTCACAGGCACAGATTCTTAGTGGAAAGATTCTAGGTCCCAGATTAAAAAACATCCTGCAAGTCGTATTTGCATACACACACCATTTTCTGGCTACTTTTTTTTTTTCTTTTTTTTTTCAGAAGGAACTATAACAGTCTTCTCTTCTAAGAGTCTCAGCACCGTGAACAAATTCCAACTTTTACTCACCTGTTAGATCTCTCTCAATATTAGGATCCCAGCAGATCTGCAACCAAGTAGTATGGCACAGTCCTTCTCTAGGATCTGGTTCTTGTTTCAGGCAGGCAACAGGTGGGATGATTCTCAAACTATCTGCTGAGAAAGAAAATAGGCACCTTTAAACAGAAGCAGGTACACCCAGGCAAATATTTAAAATAGAAAAAAAGGGGGGAAAAATAGAGAGAAAAAGCAAAGAAGTGGAAAACTGAAAACAAGAATTGACCTACAAGTAATTTTCCTGTTTATTCTTGTATTTCTAACTGAAGCCAGGTGACACAGGCACACAAGACTACGATGAAAATGGGGTGAGGGGAAGGCAAGAGGGAGATGCAAACATTCACCTATCAGTGGAGCCAACAACCAGCCTAGCTGCTACCTTGCAAAGCCAGTCCCAGTTCCTGTTTTGCTTGATTTGGACTATGTACCTGAACTTCAGCCTACTGCCCTGGCCCATGAAACCTCACTAACCACGGGGCTATAGGCACTCTCCTCCTTCCTTCCATTACACCTTCCCCTGCCAATATATTATTATTAATATGTGGTCAATGCCAACAGAAAAGAATGAAGGAATGCCACCCCATACAGTAGTAATGGCCTGACAGGGTTCCTCTTTCCACATGAGGCAAGCCAAGGCTCAAATCCATAGCTACCACCCAGACGAGCTCTATCACCTGAAGGACTTTTATCAGTGCAGCAAGCAATGTGCACATTTTATAGCTGTTAACTTTACAATCTTCTCCCCACCTTTTGTGTATTTTCAGTTGCCAGAAGTGCTGGGGAGGGTAGCGACAGAAGGAGTTTCTTAGGAAACAAAGATTCCAAGGCCAGGCATACTCAGCCTAGCAGAGAGAGGCCAGAGACTCGGGTGGAACTGCAGCAGTGGGAGCAACATAAAATGTTACTCACCATTGCTGCTGTGTAGGGGACTTGCATCAGTGCAGCCCAAGTGAGCTGATTATGGATGTGCTCTGCCACAGCCACTGCTTCCAACTGTGGCTCAATGACTTGGTCTGTTCACTGCAGTGGTTGCACGCAGACAGCAAAGAATAGCAGGAAAAAAACCTCCCTAATATTCCTGAGTTTCCACAGTCCAGGACAAGAATGGAACATCACAGGTGCAGTTCCTGTTATTTCTTTTTCTCAGCATTCTCCCAGAAGGGCTCAGTCATTAGAACACATTATTTTGGATCTGTGGACCTTGGTTGACTTTTTTTTTTTTCCCCCCACTTCTTTTTAAGCACTGAGTAGCTCATGCTCTCTTCCAAGTCCTCACAAGCCATGGTCTGGAGTGTTCACTGTAGGGTCCTTGTTAGTTTCTTATATTGCTTAGAAGGGGAAGGTCAGACCTGAAGTAATAACAAAAGCACAGGACTAACTCATCAGAGGAAGGCTCTTCTGGTCTTTGGTGGACTCATGAATGTTTGCAGGAAAGAAAAAAAACATCATTTCTAGATCCACAAAATCCTTTGGTCCAGAAGTCACGTTTTCGGGTACTATAGTCCTTCCATGAATCCTGGCTTTAATCATGGCTCTCAACAATTAAATTTATTCAGCCCAGACATACAGCAGCCGTGATACAACAGGGGCAGACTTCTGATGTCTGAGAAAGTTTTCTGAACATGCATGTTCCTTTCAGTGAGGTGAGATGACAGCAGTCTGCTCAGACCTGCGGCATGCTGTGGGCACTGAGCGCTGATGACTTGGTTTACCACCCATGGTTTATCATCCTTTCCATGATAAAGGATGTGGCAACAGATAGGAAACTTTTCTCTGTCTGTAATACAGCTATAGCATTGCCTGAAATATAAATTCCTCCAAGGGTGTTTGTACCAGCCTTTGCTCTCAGCTGTCAGTCTCCGTTTCTCACTCAGGGTCTGTGCTTGGGTACAGCAGCCTTTGATATGACCACAGCTAATCAAAAAAGCTGCACAGGTGGGGTTTTCAGCCCTTATGAATAAGAAAGTTTGGGTTAGCTTCGAAAAAGCCTCTGAAGGAGGTGAAAAAGGAGGATTTGAAAGCAGGATATCCAGACATATTAAGTTCTCTTCACCCCCATGGTGTGGAACACCGCTACCATGAGACAAAGGGAACACAGGGACTAGCTTTTTTTTCTTTCTTGTTTCCTTTTTTTAAAAGAGTTGTTTCATCTCTTTGGATATATAGAATTAGCTGTTCATTTTCCCTCATTTAAATACATCTCAGGAGGAAGGAGGACGCACACAGGCACTACTTCCCACATGCATCATTTTCCTAGCCTGCTCCTTCAGAGGGGTTTGCTGAGGTCACTCCATTATGCAGCACATTATTTTTAAACACTTCAGCGACTCCTTCCAAAACGTTCCCTCTTTAATGAAATCTGACACATCAGAAAAGGGAATGGGAAGTTTTGGTTGGTTGTACTTATAATCTGAAGTTGCTCATCCCCAGCGTGTCAGACAGCAGGGCCATGGGGCCAGCAAGGCTTCAGCCACTGACCTCTGAACCTCGGCCGGACCTTGCCCCGGTCAGCTCCATGACAGGAAAACTGGCAGACTTTGGACCCAGGCTTTGGGGCTCTGAGCAGGGGAACAGCTGCACTTTGCAACATGAACTTTGTACTTCGACACATGGACATTTAATCTCCATAAAAGAGCCTTTGTTTCATTACTTATTAACGTCTCCTCCTTGAGTAAAGTTCTTTGTTAATGAGGCTTTAAAGCATGGTGTGAGGGGTTTTTCCCCACTTTCCTGTGCCCAGAAAATAAAACCCACCACTCAACTTGATGGGATTACATTAAATGTTAAAGAGTACCAAAATAAATCCACAAAAAAAAACCCCAAAAAACCCCAATGACTTTATGCACCTTCTGAATACTGTGCATATTTACTGTTCACTCTCTTCTGAGCGATCAGTTCTAATAACCAGAGCTAAATACAGAAATCAGGTAATGTTCTGAGGCCTGTCTTTGCAGAGATCACTTTTTGAGATGATACCTACAGTAATTCAGCCCACAGCAACATTCAACCTTACTTAATAAATCAGCTAAAAAGATGAAATAGTAGAAAAGTGTCAGCCGATCCACACTAAAAAGCCATACTTTATGGCAGTGTCATGAGTTTTATAGTTGCACAGTTTTTTGCTACCAGTTTTACTTTGGGGCAGTGTCAGTGCTTGGCTTCTGTGTATTTCATCATAAAATAGGCTAATATGCACAGCCTAGAAAATTGGAAGAGAAGACATTTGTGCTCTGTCCTTCACGAAAATAAATCTTTGATCAGGAACAGAAACCTACCTAAACATCAAATGAAAACCTCAAGAAAGAGGCCACCTGAGATGCTTTAATCTTTTCTGTACCAACTATAGAAGCCCAAGATGCCTGTATGCATTTACTGTAACAAAACCAAGTGACAGAAAACTACTGGAAGATCCTGGTAATGCTCCATTATATCTTTGTTGTCATGAAAAAATATGGAGCAGCAAAAGAATATTAAGAAATTAAAAGTGTACTGAACAATTCTTCATCTGCAACTAGAATAAAACAAATACTTGGAAGTATAATATTTGTTACAGCCTTTTAGAAATAAATTATCCACAGACAGAGGGATCACAGTCACACTCTTCCTGTTTTTCATCACTACCATCCTTCCAGCATGAATTTCCTTCCATGCCTCTCTGGTGAGCTTTTTTCTCTTCCTTTTTTGTTTGTCTTCTATGTGATGGGGAAAGACACCCTCACACACACCTGACCCAGTTTCCCTTCATTTTCATTTACAGTGTGATACAAAAAAGGAAATTTACAACTAGCCTAGCAAGTCAGGTGGGTAAAGAATAACTGAAGTGATATCAAAGCACTCCCTTGCATGAGGCTGGCCTAGCTGGACTCAGAAGCAATAGGATGAGGATGGTCAGCTCCTGCTGTGCCCTAGGAGAAGCCCATGACTTTTCTCATTTGGATATATTTGTTTACCTCCCCACACACCTTCAGGGCACTGCTTTATCAGCATCATCATTCATCTCATCCCGGAGTTTGACTTGCATTCTTTGCAGAGAGCGGACCGACAGAAAATGACACAACTACTTTTCTTCTGTTTTACTACATTTTTGGATAGGAGTACTTTTGCCCTGCTATGACCTGCAGAGCAGCTGGCACAGCTACAACTGTGTTACACCTCATTGTTTCCCTCTGTGTATCCTGCAAGCTGTGACTTTCTCCTCCTCGAGGAGCCCCCCCATGATAAGGCAGGCATTATGCATTCCCCATCACCTCCACCCTGGAACACGGCCCTCCAGTCACACGGGCCTGCCACCACGATCATAAGATTTAGCCGCTGCTAAGAATAGGCGCGATAGCTTGGAAGAGATCCTGCTTTATTCCTGGGTGCAGTTTCTGGATGGTGTTGGACAATGAAACCCTTCAGGCTGGGTTCTGCACGGCACCTGCCTGCTCCTTCCATCGGCTCAGCGGCGTCAGACCTCTCCCCACCAGGGCAGGCACCGAGGTCTGTGCCCTTTGCTGAGCTAGGGACTGCTGCAGACGTGCACAGGAAACCATCCTGTGTCTGGGAACAAAGCAGGAAAGCCTCTGGGAAACTATGGTACCTTTAATTTCAATAAATAAATAAACAACTAAATAAGCTTGGAAAGAGAGCTGAGAAAAGCCACAAGAATGATTTTGTTCCAGGAAAAAAAAAAAAAAAAAAGGCTCCTTCCGGTGAGACACTGAACTAAATGTATTTTGTTTCAAAGAGAAGATTATAATCTTTAAGGGACTAGACAAGAAGAAGATATTTCATAAGACTCTAAATTAGTGGGCAGACACACAACAGAATCCAATATTTGCAAGTTCAGTCTGAAGATAAAAAGCACATTTTAAGTATAATTAGCTACTGAGATGAATTGTCAAAAGATGCAGTAAATTCTCCATCACTAAGAAGCTATTTTAATTATTATATGCTTTGCTTCCACTAGAGCCCAGAAGTCTCAGACAACACAAGCCCAATAATCTCTAAATTTATCTAACATCTAGCACAAGCCACCCCCTTTATCTGAAAATTGTTCCTGTTGCAAATTCCAATGAGATTACTTTTTCCCCAAGAAATTCAAGGTGGGAGAATTATGGCAAGTGGATAATTAGGGCATACAACATCAGGTCACGTAGACATTATTTATATAATAGCAGCATTCCTCAGTCCAGTGCTTCCAGGGAAAAAACATAAAAGAAAAGGTGCTCCCTAATGTATAATTCAGGTTAGAAAACCTAAACAACAACAAAACCCCAACCAAACAAAAAAGGACTATCACATTATATATAAATTTTAAAGTACACAATATCATGTATAGTACGGTGATGTGCTTTTATCAGTTCCAGAACTCACCAGAGAGAATCATAGAATGACCTGAGCTGGAAGGGATCTTAAAGATCATCTCATTCCAGCCCCCTGCCATGGGCAGGGACACTTTCCACCAGACCAGGTTGCTCAGAGCTCCATCCAGCTTGGCCTTGAACACTTCCAGGGATGGGGAATCCCAGCCTTCCCTGGGAAATCTCTTCCAGTGCCTCAGCAGCTTCACAGTAAAGATTTTTTTTTTTCTTAATAGATGATCTATACTAAACCTTCTCTCTCTCTCTCAATTTGAACCCATTCCTTCTTGTTCTGCCCCTACCTGCTCTTGTATATAGGAATATTTTCAGTATTTACATAAAGAGAGAAAAGGTTTCAGGCTGGCATTATCAGGCACTCTACCAATTCCCCCCTGGAATATTTTAGCATTGTTCTATACCCTAAACAACAAACCACAGCTGGCAGAACATTATTTCTCTTTTGGTCCTCTAGGAGTTTACATGACTATCTCCTATTAACACTAATCAGAGTTAAGGGCAGAAATCCCCCATGGACAGCCATGTTGTCTGGGGATATGTCCATAATTAATATGTTCTAAGAGTCTAATTTTGAAACAAAAGTAATCAGGCTTAAGATGAGTTATATTAAGAGCAATAAACCTGTGACTGCATATTTTCCTATATATATATATATACACACACACTGTATCCAATGTCAGACCAAAGTATAGGTCACAAGACAACTTCTCCAAAACCAGCTCTATCTTAGCTCAGTTTGGGATATCTGAATATGCAAGAAGAGAAAAACACAGTGGGGTTTGCCTTCTTCCTGCTTCTTACTCTTCTTTGCAGCACATTGTTACTATAAATGTTAATGCTCATCATTGTTCTTCACATCATAGTGCCCAGGCTCAGCAAAGCCAACATAATCCTAGCACTTCTGATGCTACAAATTAAAATTAACCGTGCAACACCATGGGAATATTTGTAATATGAAAGATGTAGAATGGGGACTTTGTGACAAGTCTATGGAGGAGAGAAGAGAAAGCTAGATGGCTTGAACATGAGTGGTTTTGCAAGTAAGAGATGCTGTAATGGGACAAGGAATACAAAATAAAATCATGCCAACAGAACTTGACAGTATTATTTAGGATTTCTGTCACAGAAAGGGACATTTTCAAGTCTGTGGCTGCTGATGCTCCAGCACAACTGATGCCCAAGTCATACATAATGTATTATATACAACACAGTATATTAACTCAGCTTCAAAGTGTTAATATGTCATGAAACTTAATTCAGATATCACAGATTATGCAAAGGAGGTAGAGATGTGGAGACACACTCTCATTTCTCAAAGGTGTCAGCCAGACAGCTTTGTGTCCCCCAGTCAGGAGAACATAGCAGCAACTTGCTCTAAAGCTCTTTCACAAGGTGAGGGCTGCGTGGCTCTTCACCCCAGTGTTTTTGACAAAGAAATCCCATACTGAGGGCAAAACTATGCATTAAAAAAAAAAAAAAAAGGCAGAAGAAGAAAACAGCCCAGGTTTTGCAGTATCACAGCTGCTGAGATATTTTACACTGCAGATGTGAAAATTGCATAATATAAGCACAGAAGAATTTATCATTTCTTTATCTACAATTACCCCAAGTCCTAACTAGTTCTGTATGGGTAAAAATTCAACTGCACCCTCCAAATGTCCACGAATAGATAGCAGCAATGAAGACAAATTGTTTTCCTGGTCAGATGCTGGGAAGAAAGACCACAAACTAAGTTGGGAATGGAGTTGCATGGAGACTTATCTAGTGCCTCTGTCAGCTGGGAATGGAGCCCATGACAACCCAGAGAACCTGAAATGGAGGTAGAGACCTTCTTCCATTTCCACACGCACTGTTTTTGTGAATCTCTCCCTAACTGCTCTCTCCCTGAGGAATTCCATGCCTCACATAAGCTGCTACTAAAGGAGACCATAAACAACACCTACCAAAATTACATTGGAAGCAACAGAGGGAAGGCATCCACAGGATGCTTTTGCTTGTGGGATGAAGCTTTCAAAACCCCCTTTGAAGGCACTTCAGCTGAGGGAAGAGGGATGTATGTGATCTAAGACTAAAAGTGAAGTTTAGCTCCTGACACTGCCATATTATTTTTGCATGAACTTGGGCCCTCATGCTTTTTAAAATAAGTGGTAAGAGATATATCTAATTGTCTCTGTGTGTCACTTCATCTGTGGAAAAGGGAAAATAGATGACAATTTTCTACCTATTGAGATAATATAGGTAGGTAACATTAAGCACTTAAATATTAAGATACTCTGGACACATATTAAGTCTTTAATATAGACTGTCCATTAATATCTATCGTCTTTCTGGCTGTTTAACTTCAGGTTACAGAAGACAAATAGAAAATACTCTTATGCAAAATTCTTAAAGATTTTATTCAGCAATTCAGTAGGACTCCCATTCTTTGAAGCAAGAATTCAAAACATAAACCAAAGGCACCGAAATAAGTGCATTTTTCTTTGTTGGGAAAAAATTACACCTATTTTTAATTTAAAGGCAACTCTTTCTCAGAAGCCACACACACACACACAAGAACTCAAAACAAAAAAACCCCATCCTAACTCTTGAAACTTTGAGGAATCTACTTTTAGTAAATGAACTGGGGAGGTTTAAGCCTCCCTGATTATCTAGGTTATGGCTTTCTTTGTATTGTCTGTACTAAGCTGAGAGGAAAAAGGGATGCTTTCATTATTCAGACTTAATGAACGCGCTCAATTTAGACTAGCTAGACAATCCAGTATATTTGGAAACAAAGAAAACTAAAAACTAGGAAAACATAGAAAGTCCAGGATTCCCTGGAAGAGAAACCAGCTTGCAGGGCTGATCACAGCCCTGTACACCAACTGAAGCAGGACATGTCCCTCCTCAGTGACCCCTTTGGGGAGGATGGGAAGAAATGAAACAAAGCAAGTCTGCAGGAGAAGGTCCACACGTATAGTAGAGAAACCTTGCTGTCATTAAATTCTGAGAGGTAAAGGAGCTGCATTCTGTATACTTCCATGATTTACTAAGTATGTTCTTCCTGTAAGATCAACATCTGATGCTACCAATCCCCCAAAATAACAATTCCTTGAACATTTGCTCCAGAAAACACCATTCATGGTGGCCGATAAACAATTTGCGAGCCTGTTAAACCATCCTGTGACAAATTCACACTACCAATGTAGAGTCAAACTTTTTTTTTTTAAAATGACAAAACAGTAAAGTATATCACCAGGTCATATTTGGCTATTACCTTCTCCCTTAACTCCTTCAGGGGGCATCCAACCTGCACTCACCAATTCACTTCTGTCCCATTCCGTTGTGGTAGGAGCTCCAGGTTCTTCTCATCTCCTCATGACCAAGTTAGAGCTTCCTGATGTCTCTCAGGTGCTCCTCATGAGGGCTCACTTCCTACTTTCTCCTCTAATGGCAAATCTTATTCCGAAGCTCCTGCCAAATATGGCTGTGAAGGCTTAGTTTTCCCATCCCCTGTTTTCTGCAATTAAACTTAGGATATAATAGAGGACTTAGGATATGTAATTAAGGCTTCGGTTGTAATAAAAGGGACGCTCTTTTGTTGAAATTCTCTGCCTTACTGTGGCTGCTTTAAATTTGTATTTCTATCATTCTCTAATTAGTATCTCTCTTCTGTCTTTAGGCAGGCTTTTCCTGTTTATAAGGCTGTGGTAAAACATCATAAATCATTTAACCTAGAAAAAAGAGTTCGTACCAGCAGCTTTCCAAAGCTACAATTATCAATTTGTTCTCAATATTACCTGGAAAATACAGACAACAACAATTTTAACAGAAAATGAGTGTGAGAAAGGGGTTACAGGAATGATTTAAACTCCTCTTCCTACACAGACAGCACAACAGTACTGTGAGGGGACTTCCTCACAGTAAATAAAAATATTTCTGTGAAGATAATTAGTTCAGGCGTGGCAGCAGTCTAGAAAGTGGTTCACCTGGAATGTCTTCAGGTATTCACCCACTACCAAACAACATGAACATATTTTCCCCATCTCTCATCCTTGTTTCAGCAAGCATCCTACCAGGCAGGGAAAGGCAAAAGCTCAGGAGACAACACAGAAGGCTCACCAGGACTAAGAGCAACCCATTAAAATATATATAAAAGTCAGAAGAGTGGTAATGAGGAACTCATAGGGGTAATTTCCCTCCAGTTCCTCTGCCCATCCATTTTCACACATCCCTCCTCCATTCCTCTGGGACAGCTCTTCAGGTTCTCTTCTAGTTTACCCCATGGAGAGCCTAGGTCAGCTCCTCCAGGATCAGAAACTGTGAAAGGAAGAAAAGCTGCAAAACAAGACAACCCTCAGCTTTACAACAGCACCCTGCAAAGCACTCATTCCTTCCCCACCCCTTGTTTCAGTCCCACAACACTCCCATATTCTGCACTGTCATGCACTCCTCAATGTGAAAACAATTACTGTCCAACACAAAAAAACTCTCTGTTTCCATTTAAAATGCACATATGTTCAAATTCTGTCCTCTTCTGCAACGAGGGAAGCGTGTGAAGCTAACTACATCCTAAAATGGGCTTTTGGTTCAAAATAACCCAAACATAGCATATATACTTTCAATGTTAGGATAAGTCATCAACTAGGCATTAAGCCCTGCTCGATGAAACCAGTCACAGCAGAGCTCTGACAGGTGTTCACAATAAATTACACAAAAAACCCCAAAAAATCACCATTGACTTCTGCACTGTGAGATGAGACCCAGCTCTTTGAGGCTGGGCCATACAGTAAAGAATCTATTATGCATCTTTGATCCTGCATTCCAGCCTCTGCCAACAAATCCACTTCGAAGATACTCCTAACGTTCCAAGTCCTGAGAAGCTTTAGTCGGTATTAATTACTTAAAAAAGGAAAAAAAAATTAAACAGATATCCATGTGCCTTAGGGCAATATTCAGCCTGATCCCTCTGACAGCTTTCCTGATGGCTTTGGAATCTGCAAGAGTAGGAGCTTTGTGACAACTTTCAAAAGGAAGCTTCTGCCTTCAACACAGGAACTGTATTTGGTTCAGTGGCAGATCAAGGTCTCCATTTGGTACAGAACAGCAATTACCCCATGAACATAACAAATATGCCAGAAAGCACGTAGGAAAAAAAGTATATGCAAAGTCAGAAGCTAGTCAAAACTCATCCCAGAAACTCTTTCCTGAGCAAAAGTTCATGGGAGAGGGGAAGGGAGAATTAAAACAAGTCTGGCTGCACTTCTTGAACTTGCTGAAATCTGCAGACATTTAAACTAAAAACAGTAATTTACTCATAGAGGCTGAGTTCTTTTGTGTACAATGACTGGATAGGGGAGGAACAGAAAATTCCTGCTAAGAATTTCTTCTCCTGGGTCAATTGGACCTAAAAGGATTTAAAAGAAATTGGATGCCTGCTCTAAGGAAGGCCATTACTGCAAAAGCTCTACCAACCTGTTGACTTAGGAGAACTGTGACACCATTTACAGATGCTAGACCAGAGCATTGGGCACGGACTCCTTTGCAAACCTGCTACAAGAAGAATTGTCCCTTTAGCAAGGCACAGGCTCTAAACCCCACACAGCCAACAAAACAGCTGCCAAAACCATGCCAGAAACTCCCCAGAACTTTTCATTTTTCAGAGGAGGAGGTGATTTAGATGAAGTCAAACCTAAGCATGTCTCCCATTCACTCTGTATGAACCCACTTACGTGCCTGCCTTCCTTTCTATCTGAGCTGCAGCACCAGTTGTGGGCTGTGCACCTCCCAGTCTGTCAGTAAGGATGGGTGGATCCCTGTGGCAGCCTTCTCCCTCTGCCCATCATCCTTTCCAAAACACAGGAAACAGCTGTCAGGTCAGTTCTGAAAGTTGGTTAATGATTACACAGACTAATTATTAGCCTTTCATCTTAATAATTAGCATTTCAAAAGTTTTTTATTAATCAGTCTTGTTACAGGTATGGATGATTGTAAGCTTTGGATTTTTACTTTTTTTTTAAATGCTTTTAGAGTCTTTTTTTCATTATTAAATCACCATTGAGCTTTCCAAAGGTGCTGTTATGGAGCTGGTAATAGCTTGACACCCTCCACCCCTCTTTCAATTCCAATTCACTATCTAGGTGAATGACTATCTAAAATTATCAGCATATTCTCCAGATATCACTATCAAGAATAATCTGCCTCCTAATGCTTAGAAGATACAGTAAGAACATATCTAATTTTTAACTTTCATGATAGGGTTCCCCTGGGACAGAGTAGAAGAAAGACTGATTTATTAATAATATTATAAATAATTAAAATTAATGAAATGCATGAAAAGTGGAAAGTGTGAACCAAAGGAAGAACTAGCACACAAGTTTAATGTAAATTATTTGCTCTATGTCTATACACTACCAGTCTGTACTCCTTTACATCCCTGCAAAGCATGCATAAAATCTTACTAGAACAAAGTGATATAATTTCCCACTCATTTTCCACACATAGAAGTATCTACAGAAGGTGCAAGGCAGGGGAGAGAGTGGTCAGTCAATCGTGTTTTAATTTACAGCTATTTTTGTCTAAGCCCTGAATGGCCTGCCAATTATGAACAGTACCAGCTGGGCTGTCAGGAGAGCAGGCTAAGAAGGACACACAGAAAAAGAAAACAATCATAATGTAAAAATGAAGAGCAGGAGAAAAGTTTGGAGTGGGGAAGACCTGATGGCAAGCCCAGCTCTGGTTTTGCAATGCCTCATTACAGTCCTGTCTTCCACAACCCCCCAAATAAAAACATGACTATGATCATCACCATTATCTGGGCATAGGCCTATAACACAGCTAGGACTATATTTTTTACTTCTTGGGCTGTAATCCAGATACCTACTAGTTATAAAAATTGTGACTTTTCTGTGATTAAATAAGCAGCAGAAAAAAAAGAATTTCAAATGATGAGGAGGATGAGAATCTTTCAATGGTTCTTCTTTCCATTTTTCAAATAAGTAACAAAAACTGACTTTTTTTTTTTTGTTAAACACAATAGTTTTA
The DNA here is from genome assembly GCA_013400175.1 of Phainopepla nitens. Lineage (NCBI taxonomy): Eukaryota > Metazoa > Chordata > Aves > Passeriformes > Bombycillidae > Phainopepla > Phainopepla nitens. Next base: position 613,321 of record VXBQ01028277.1, on the reverse strand, counting down.
CAGGAGTTTTAAACAAATTATTAAAAAAAAATGTTGAGATTTTTAGTAAAATGGAAGCCCTACTGTTTCAAGTACCTCTTTCTCCAGTCTCTCTTGCAGGGACAACATAGAAAACAATTCTTCTAAACAAAATGAATGCTTATCAGCACAGTCATGTCTTGAGCAGCTATTGAGGGAACAAGAATAAGCACGGGCATTAAAAGACAATTTTATTCCATTGCTATTAGGATGTCAGTGCTGGACCACACTGGGTGTATATATAGAAATGTTGCATTTGGCAAAGGAGCAGTTTTGGAAGCTGATCTGCTTTTCATGACTGCTCTTCTCCGTGAAAAAAAATTAAGATATTTACCCCATGCTTTATTGTAATCTGCTTATTTGTGGATGCAGATCAGTTCAAAAAGGAGAAGTATATTTATACTCATGCACTTCACTGTATATCTGCATCCTACTGACAAATTCTACAGAATCCTCCCCTCCACTCCTTTCCACAGCATGGCAGACAAGGCAGTCTGAAAAGCCAGCAGGCCATAACTCCTCTCCTCCAGACAAGCGACAATTAATCACATTCGCCGGCGAGGCAGGTAGCTCTTGTCCTTTAACACTGCAGGAAACATAAAGCTCCTTTCTCTGAGCACTGATTGTCCAGTTGATACTGGAGCTCTCAGGAGCAGCTCCTGAGCTGCCGAGACGCTGCAAAACAAGGTAACCCAAACCCTAAATATGCCAGTCTCCTGCTGTTTTATCAATCCTTATTTTTCAGGGGAGCAATAAAAGAACAACCAGCGGCTGGAATATCATGTTTATCACCGTTTTTCCCCTCAAGGTCGTAAGTTGCTCCTCCCCTGCCAGTGGCTCAAGGCCCCTGGGGGTCATTCAGGCTCTGACCATAGCAGCCCTGCTCAAAGGGAGCCAGCACCACTCGTGTCTGTGGAATGAAGACACATTCCCCCTCCTTTGGAATAAGAAGGAAGAGAACAAGCCACAACACTGTCAAATATGTCTGCTATGAGACTAAGAAAAGGATTATTGCTTTTTTTATTTTTTTGTTTCGCTCTCAAGTAACTAACCTTTCTGTTTTGTTTTCTCCATATAAGCGTAACTCATTGATTAATTCTGAAAATTATATAATGCTTTTGAAGTGCAAACAGAGACCAAAGAGCACATCCAAAATCTGGGACAGCCATAGCTCATCTGTTTCTTAGCATAGGTTTTATTTCCAAGTGAGTCAGTCACAATTCAGTGAGTGTAAGAGATATTTTTGTAACCCTTCCAAAAACCCTTCCACTAAGGTGAAATGATGTCCCCCTTGGAGGGGGAAGGGATGGCAGGTATAATTTCAGGAGACCATACAACATTTTTAAGATTATCTGTGGAATCCCTCCTTCAGTCGCTCAGCAGCATCCAAGTACTTAGAAACCCACCTTCTGGGGAAAAAAGAGATGAGATTTTATTTTAGTTTCTGAAGATTATTTAACCCAGAATTGCTGAATTAAAAAACTTTTACATGGCAACTTGATCCCCAGGTTGAGGGAGCCCCTTGTTGGCTTTACTAACTCAAGTGTAATCCCAGTGAAAGAGGAGAACTGCAGTAAGGATGCGTGAAACGAAGAGTCTTGTTTGTTGTAGGGGTACCCTCATCTCACTTTCACACAGGCTCCAGCCTCCTGTCGACCCAAAAGCTGACGAAAGGAACATTTCAAGCATGTAAGCCAGAAGTGTAGGCAGAAATGGGTGATGACTGGGGCATGTCAATAATGTCCCACTGCTGGAAAGCTGCCCAGTACGTGGTGAACAGCTGCTCTCCCAATGACTAATCACACAGGAGGAGGGAGATCATAAAATTCTCCATTTTCAGAGAGGAGGGTACTGCTCCTCCTGATGTCACCTCTTGTAATGAGTTTCTCTTTGTCTTTCCAGGACCATGTTGTAATAGTCCAGCCACAATTTTTACAGCAGTAACATCTCATGCACCTAAGTGTGAACATCAAGCGTGCCAGCGTTTTGCCTTCAAAAAATTGTTTGTCAGCAGTGCTGCACTCTGGATGTATAAGGATCAGTGATCAGTGAATTAATTTCAGAAAGTTCTGAAAGCAAAAGCAATTTATAAGAACATTTTATAAATATTTTTCCTACTACTGTTCAGTTACAGAGAAGAATACAGTGATGTTGTTAAGTTCTAATAAACCCAACTCAAAGTTCAGCGCTTTGTCTATTGAAATGTTCCCTTCAGTAAAGGAATCACAAAAGCCTAGAGCCAAAGAGGCCCCAAGGTGGTAGAAACCAAGACACAAGGTGCATCAGTTTGGATGTACCTCACACGTGCAACCACAAATTCTGAGAGGAAATAAAAAAATTAAAAATTTCAGAATAAAATGCAGGGAATCCTTTTTATTTTATTTAGAAATCCTGAGTTAGTCCATCTAAATGCAACTCTATTTCCCAGATGCTTAAAGATGATAGCAGGCAGAATAACATCCATAGGCAAGACAGAATACAGCTTTCATCATCTCAAGTGTTTTAAAGCCTAGCCCGTGCCAGGACAAAATGGTTGGTGTTTGCCTCTAACCCTTCCAGTCATACTATTTTTGAGGATTGCAGTGATAAACAATTCCCTGAAGTATACTGTAATTCTGCAGCACTGATGAGCCCAATATCAATGCTTGTGTTAAGGGCAAGTTCAAAGACTCTTCAGTGTTTGCTTGATAAGCTTCTCAGAGAGGTCATTAACTAGGACAGCTCAAGTACTGTACTCTCCATGCAAATTTTCTGGGTTTTTTTCCTGGATTTTTTTTTGTGGTTTTTTTTTTTTTTTAATGTTTTTATCATGAAGATCCCATTTTAGGGAACCTTCCCCAGCTACCTAGGATGACCTAAAGGGCAAGACACACATGTAGCTGAAGTTGACACACACATACTATATAGCCTGTGAGTCTAAAGCATGTTTTTGGTTAAGGACTCTTACCACACATGAGACCCAGAAAGGTTTTAACTGGGTGAAGCATAAAGCTCTTACAGGACTGAAGACAAGACAGGAATGGAGTGGAAAACATTTTCAAGGCTTTGGTCCAGTAAGAAAGTTATTAAAGGAGATGCTTAGGGTAGCTCCTGGTGATTCTCGTCTCTAGTTCTTGAGCATTAGAAGTAACAAAACCAACCCGATGAGAAGCTTGGTGGTGCCTCATTCTCCAGAGCTAACTGCTGCTGCTGCGTAAATCTCCAGAATCACCGGTGGTGGGGTGGTGGCATCCTTGCCCATGGCAAGTGGAGGTGACCAGGCTCAGCCCTAAGGATGCAGTGCTGCACAAAGCATCCATCAGGACAGCTCTGGCTGTCACAGTCAGCTTAGGACAACTGTTCCTCAGCCAGCCCCTTCCAGCAAGCCATCTACAGAGTCTGAAACAGGTCCAGAAGAGCCTCTCACTGAAACAGGAATGCTGCTCTACCACACCAGCGTTTTTTTCACTCAGTGGAGCAACAAGACAGAAGCAGTGCTGCTGTCAATGAACCATTCCCAAAAAGCTGCTCCAGTAAAAAGTTTCAACTGCATCCATGCAAGGTGTCTGCTGGTCAGACAACACCAATCCCCCTAGCCAAGAGCAAGACAGGCCTGCCTAAGTCCATCATAGCTCCACAGGTCTGAATAAATGGCAACTTTGTAGGGGATCAGCTGCTGTCTGATGCAGGGCCCAGAGGCTCCAGCAAAGATCTTTAAGCATCTCTGAGACCCAGAAGCAACCAGAGTTGCCTGAGGCCGTCACAGGCATCAGACACAGATGATTCATCATGAGAAGTCTCAGAGAGTCCCCGGCTGTCTCTGAAGAGTTGTTGTTGGCTGTTCCCCAGCCCTGTGGAGCAGAGACAGGAGCAGGATCCAGAGGTGCCCTGAGTCAGAGCCACTACGAGACAGAGCTACCTGAGAGGCTGCTCTGAACAGGAAAAACAAAAGGTAAACTCCGAAGATTTCATAGCTAGCTTTTCAGTTTTATAGCAGCAATTAATTCAAGTAGGGGGGACAAGTCAGCTGACCAAATCAGCAGGAGAGTGCTAAAGAGAGATGAAGAAACACAGCTGGGTGGGCATCTCCCTCCTCCACAGCAGTGCAGGAGCAAGAGGAGTGGTGGCAGTGGGAGTCCCAGGATGGGTCTGAAGGGCCCTGTCAGCACCCGTGTATTGCCACAGAAATTTCAGCTGTAAGAGTCCTGTCAGGACTGCTCTGGCCCCAGAGGAAAGACCAAGAATAAATCCCTCTTTTCTTTTGTTTGTCAACGGCTTCTTTTAGACTGTGCACTCTTTCCTCAAGTCTAACTGCTGAATAACCAGCCAGAGCAAATAGATCAGATCTCACTCACAAATGCTTTTCATCTCAGAAGATCCCACTTGGGCAATGTCATCAAGTACCAAGGTTTTGACATGAACCTTTACCCTCCTAGCACTTGTATTTGTAGCCAGGGTCATATGCAGGGAGAAGAAATATACATTGTACAGATATGTACGTACGGGAGATTAAATTCTTTACTGTGAGGCTGGTGTTGTTTTGTTGTTTGCATTTAATTTAAACTGATTTTTGCAGTACTAACTCCAGTTAAAAAAAAAACTTGCTCAAGTTTATAAATGATCGATAAAAAGCTATTTCAAACAACCTACAGCTACTCTGGGCAATCTGTTTAGCTTAGCCAATTGTTAAGTACTCCAGAAGTTTAGGTTTATGTAGATAGTCAGTGTAAAAGATAGTGATGTCAGCCTCTTTCATTTATTTAAATATCCCCAGTCCTGCAGGCCTCAGATGTTCCCTTACAAGAAGAAGAAATGAAAAGAGGAGAAATTAAAACAAAGTGGGAAAAGGAGAGGAAGGGAAAACCAGCCTGATACACACTTTCTCTCTAGACTTCCCAACAGATGCTCCTCAGAGAGGGGCTGGCCAAGACTGAATATTGGAACAGCTAAGCTTTTATATATATGCATTTATTTGTAATTAGGATTACAGAATATTCTGACTGGAAGGGACCCAAAAGGATCATCAAACCCAACTCTTAAGTGAATGGCCCATACAGGGATCAAACCTTGATGACCTTGGCATTATTAGCACCAGACTCTGACCAGATGAGCTGTAGAACCTTACCAGACATTAGAAAACATGGATACAAAGGAACCACCCTGGAAGGCAGCATTTTGACCACCCTTGAAGCGTGGAATATTTTTAAATTCACAAATTTTATTCTGTATGTCTATTTTGAGGTTTCAAAATGTAACACTATATTTCCCACTTCTAAAGCAATATCAACAACAATGAAAGCTTAACAATTTGAAAAAAATACATTGTCAAAATGGAAGCACAGCAAATCAGCTTCCCTGGATTTTACTGGTGGGTGGATGAAAAGGATTGAGAGGGGACATGCTGTTGGTTTTTTATTTTTTTTTCCCCCTGGCCTTTCAGCTAATGCTGTAAAAGAAACATTTTTTGAAATCTCCACAACTCTTACACAATAGGGAAGAAAAAGAGCATAACCAAATCAATCACCCTCCAGCTGATACCACTGCAGAATGAAATCCATTCAGAGATCTCCTGGAAGCTGAACAACACTTCTGAGCTGCAGCAAATCAAATCTGGCGATAAAGGGGCTGCTCTCGCTTCCTCTCTCCGTGACAAACGGAGGCACAGGTTATCTGCTCCAGCATAGTCAGAGCAGCTGGAATTAAGCAAGTCAGTTTTTATTATCAGTCCACCTTCCTGAGGAAGTCATTTTATACAACTGCCTGCATAGGTGCTTCTATCCATTTGTCTACCTTGCAAAATAACTTCCAGTTTGCCAGAGCAATTTCGATGCGGTTTTGACAGAACGGCAGCAGTTATAAAAACACTGTCTAAACAAGTACTGTACATGTATGGATGGCAGGGCAGAGGAAAGATAATGTTCCTGCTGAGGGAAATTTCCTATGTTAATCTATTGGACACAAGAAGATTCACACATTTAGAACAAAGCTACAGAAAATCGGATTGCATAACTTCTACTCATTACGGCACTACTCTTTTCCCCACAGTTGTGAGAATACAGAATCTCAGGCAAACAGAAGGATGCATTTTGCACTGTGTCAGCACTGATTTTTTATATAAATTACCAACTTTGGAATATAAAAGTAACTGGGGTGCTGCAGTAATTTAACAAATCTGCAATGAAAACACATATACCTGATGAAATTAGAGAAGGGTCCAACAGCAAAATCTCTACTTGGATTTTATGCCTCCAATTGTCTCTATGCATATTTTTATTAGGGATTTGGCTTAGAACAATCTTTGCTGTGCATATATGATATCAGAGGGAATGATTGTGGAATATACAGCAAAATGATGACAGTAGTCACATTTCTGGCAGGTGTCGCTTTTCACTTGCCAACATGCTTCCTTAAACCTGCCCAAATTTTTATTCTGAGTGAAGATTTTGGTGTGTAAAATGGAAGCCATGTCTTTTATTAGGTCTTTAGCCTCTAAGTTAATATTGTTTTACTGTTGTCTCTGAATACATTGTAAGCAGGAAAAAACAAGCAGAATTATATGCATTTGTAGTTTGCAGTTCAATAAAAGAATACATTTCTCAACAAAATTGTGAATATTTGGCTACAAATTATTACAGAAAGTCACATTTCTTTTTATTCCCTCCGCAGGTTGCCGGGTGAAGAACTGTATTTGATTTTTCTATTCTAACAATAATTGTATTTTGTCTGTTGAAAAAAACACAAGCTCTTTTAGCTAAAGACGAGGTTATCTAACTGTCCTTTATTTGGGGCAATCAGGCATCACAAAACAATTCCTGGGAGTAAACACCGTAGTTAGAGACATGCAAACAAAAACTAGCATTATAAATGACAGCATCACACATGAAAGAGAAAGAAATCAAAGGCATTACTACATGAAGCAAATATGTATTATGCCTCCCACTGAGTTGTAATATTTTCTGTACTCTGCGTTGGGGGGTTGGTGTTTGTTTGTATGTTTTTCTTGTTTGGGTTTAGTTTTTTCTCCTAAGCAAAACCACGTGTACCAACAGGGTAAATCAGGTAAAACCATTATTTTATTTTAAGTTTTAGAAATGACATAGAGTTTTGTGTCTACCTCTCTTCCAGCATGCCACTGCAATAAGTCTCTCAACACAGATATCAAGAAGATTTAATAGAATTTAATATTTAAAAACCCCACACAACAAAAAACAGTGCCACACACACATTTTAAGATTTTGTCAAGTGGTTTAAATTCTGGAAAACAACAAACCAAACAACCAACCAGTGCCACTCACATAAAATCAAGTATAACTTTGCTATTTGTGACAAGGTTGCCTTTATGTGAACAGTCAATTAAAGCCTTAGGCTTTGGGAATGGGCATTAATCTGCTACAGGCAACGAAGCAATGCTGATCCGCACCAGTATTTGATTTGGCCAAATATCTGGAAGAGACATTTACTACCTCAAAACAAGTGGTCTCTTTGCTGAAAGGAAGGGATCCTGTTGAAAAGTTTCTAGCTGAGCAGCACGTCATTTCTAAGGTTTATGCATGAATCAGCCTCAGGGAACATTCACAAATATACCCTTAATTAAATGCTTTTCCATTATTCCACCAGCCTAAAAACATAAAAAGAGGAATTAATTATGTAGGGATAGACCTTGAATCCATTAGTTGTTAGGGATGTCCTGTGTATCAAAGACTAGATACAATACATTAAATAGCATTAATATCATTGAAGCTTAGAGTCATTTCAGCTACTGGCAAAAGTTAAAAAAAAATAATAAAAAAGCACATTCCCTGAGAAATGTAAATGGATTTGCTTTCTGAAAGACTGGTGTGAATCTACATGTAATCAATCAGCTCAGTTGCTACAGCTGCACTGTCAGAAGTGTAAGGGTAGATTTACTGTGGAAAGGTACCGAGACAGAGCTGTGACAATGACACAGAGACACACCAGAAGCTCTTTTCCCCACCTCTGGTCTCCATCCAGTTAAAACCAATTCACCAACAACATCAATAACAAAGTAACACTCCTGAAAGATCAGCAGGAAAGTGGAGCACAAAGTGGATGCTGTAAAGAAGAATCCCTCTGCAGCCAGGCCTAGGAGCCCCATCAAAGCTACAGAGTGCCAGGGACTGCACTGCTGTCATTCACTTGTCCCTCCCTTCCTCTTCATACTGTCTTTATATATTGGTGTAAGCTATAAATCCATCATATATGAGAGAAATGTGGGTTTCTGGGTACGGGATAATCTGTTTTATTGTATGCTCTTATGTTCTCCAGTCTCTTCTTCCCACATCTGTTTTTCTTGGCTCTTGTGTGTACAACAGCTGCCTATCTGGGGACACCAATTTAAAACAAAGGAGAAGTATTCCTTACTTTTCTCATAAATCACTCTTCAGATGGTACACAACTCCAGAAATTCAGATAATTAGGCCACAATATCAGTTTTTTTTTCACAACAAAACAAATCAGCTTTATTTCCCTAATGATGTTCCCCTCTCTACCTAGAAAACAAACTACAGAAGTGCACTTAGAAATCCAATTGTTTCTATCTACTTCTGCCTCATGAATTAGTGTCCAGCCTTTTATACAGCTCATTTCATGCCCTATCATTATCACTTTCTGGACTGGAAAGAATCTGAACAAACAATACAAATTATTACAGTCTTAAAACAAAAGGAATGGAAAGATGTTGTGGTCCACAGAGAGGGTGGCAGGATCCATGTTCCTTCCCTGAAGAAGGATAAAGATATTGACCCCAGAGCAATTTCAGCCAGCGTGATGCTGTTGCTTCTCAAAAGGCAATTCTCAAGCACAGAGAGTGAACATGACAGGAGCACGTCACCATCAACACAGAAGAGCTGACAGAGCATCAGCTCCTCTGAATCCCAAGCCTGTGTATTCCTCATTTGCTGAACCCTAAAGTCTTCATTCAAGCCACGTTACTGCTCAGCTTAAAAGGAGTTACCATCAAGGAGATACACAGCAAGGTTTTAATGACAAAGTAGAATATGCAAACACTGCATCTGCTATATCATTAATAATTCTGTTATAAAAACCAAATTATATATAGTTAATATTTCTGTGCTTAACCATTTCATATTTATACAACAAAGTGAAGATACTGTGAAAATGCTACACAAAAAGTTTCTTCTGTTCATTAGATCTCCATGAGACAGTTAAAGATGTACGAAGAATGTGAAATTAAAACCAGCATACCCTGTGCCAAATGTTACGGATTCCATTAGTTTAACACCCTTTCCAAAATTTTTCATAAAAATCACAATGCAGCTTCACACTCAATTCATTATTTGCCCCTCTTTTGTTAAACAGCAGGCAGCCTGCAGGCCTTCTGTTTGTTTGTTTATTCTTAATGCAGAGACTGATGGGGCATCTGAGGTTGTTTAATAACAGCCCTGTGCACAATCTAATTTTTCCAGTCTATACAGTTTGATTGTTTATTTTTTTTAGGGGATGAGTGGTGTTCTTTGAGTTTATGTGCAATAAAACATGGCCAGTGCTCATGAGACAAGTACAGCCAAATATTTGGCTTTAAAAGACGGTACTGACCAGACTATTTTCTACTCCTGCACATGGTAGGAGCACACGGTAGCAGCACTCAGCAGTACAGTATGGCTGCACATGCAGATTTTCAAACTGAGTGTATCCATTAAAAAGCCATGTAAAACAAGCATCAGGTGAAACCTCACAATCTGTCTGAAGAAGAAAGTTTTAGGCAGCCCCATATGTGTGTGCTCAGCCCAGTGCTTTTCTAATCCTGCTCTTACTTAGAGGAGACTGTACTTTACCACAAACCTGTAAGAGACACCATGGGTGGTCTTTAACTTCCCAAGATGCTAAAAGCTGCTTGCAAGCAGGTCTGCTGGCTCCACTCAAACAAACAACCAACCAACCCTCTAACTGTCCATATCTTCTGGTATCATCAAGACATAGAAGGTCTTTAACTAATGCCAAATACCAATGGCCTTTGCACTGCATAAATCCCCAGAGGCAACAACAAAAGCAACCCAACCACANGCACTGTAGATGGGCTGGAAAGGAGAAAAGCTGAGAGATTTCTGCTCTGCCGTTTGCCAAACTCTCACTTCCTCTCGCCAGCTGATGGCTTTGCCTTTCAGCATGCATACTACAACATTTTGCAGCTGCTCAAAGAGAAACTTCCCTCCTCAAATAGTGCACACCAACAGTAGCTGGGGAGTTCTGAGAAGCAGCAGCTGGGGGAATCAGCATTGGCAGGCTGAGCTGAAATGCTGAGGCATCTCTCATCACAACTGCACAGAGCCAGATCCCAGGGTTGCTAATCAAGCACAAGTCAACGGGAGCTTTGCCCAATTAAGTAACAGAGTTTGGCTCATTCCAGCAAAGGATTACACCACAACAGCAGAAACCCTTCAGCACCCAACACTGAGGTCAACACCCCCCTTTCCTCTACTAGCTAACTCCCTTCCTTTATCTTCTTCTCTACTAGTCCTGAATGAGAGGATTTAAAGACAATCTGTGAAGTGATGCTGAGAAAAGCAGGCATGCAGTCCAAAGGAACATGGGGCATTTGGTTTTTAGTTCTCTTTATCTCAGTTTTACTACCCACCTCACTTGCACCATGAAGATTCCTATTCTCCTCCTCTCCCCAAATAATTAGAAAACAACAACATTTATGTCCCTGCTGAAGCCTAACCCCAGCATCCTCAGGTATACTCCAAACCCCTGTGTAGCCTCCCAGTCACATGCAGCTTGGATTAGTTTGTGTTTGCCCTCCTGGGATTTTTCTGTCTCCCTCCAAGGAGGCTCTCACCAAGGTTAGCTGACCTGCTGAAGCCTGATGTGTCTGCTCTTTGCTAAAATTCAGTCTCTGACTCTTTGCAAGATACAGAACCTTAGGTAAAGGAGGGAAAAATTTTCTTGTCCAAGAAATGAAAATATTAAGACAAAATTTAAAAAAACCCCAATGTATCTTATTAAGCAGCTGAAGGGTTCAGACAGCATCCCAAGCTGCAGAGAACATCACGAGAAATGTCTTAGTCAGGAAAGCACATACTGCAGAAAGAAGTGCCATGCCAGATTTGCTCTAATCTCACATTACCCACTTGGATCTTTGATTATTGGAAAGATTACTTTCTCTCAAGAATGTGAAGATCTGATCCTACACAACAAGATACAAGGGCACAGTAAAATTAGAACAGGTTCAGTGACAAAGTCAGTAGTTCTAAGCAAAATAATTATTTTTTTTTGAATGCCTACCACTAATCACTGAGAAGGTAAGACCTACAAACTTTTATGCTCAACTTTATTTTGCAGCAAAATTTGTTTAAAACCAGCTTCCAGTACCAGTTTTGCAATAATGCCTGACTGCAGGATTTTCAAGCTCTGTTATCAAGAGAAAATTTTCTTGTCCCTTCTCCCTTTAAATAAGAAGGCTGAATAACCAGATGTACATTTAAATCTATTTTCTATTTACACTGATTTTCAGAAACGAGTGCCACAATGATTTACATGTACACACTGCTGAAACCAGTGAGATTAGTCTCAGACTGGAGAATTAAGTATGTGCATAAATCTTTGCAGGACCTCAGCCAAAGAGGCTGTTTCATTGGGAAACAATAAAGGGATGCAGGGTTGTGGTAACTCTGTGAGCCAAACCCTGCCCTCAGAAACACGCTGATTTCTCTTTGGGGGTGTGGAGTTCAAACACCCAGCCATGGGAAGTGAGGTATGGGCCCTGTGGCCCTCCACCTGCAGAGGGAAGAGCTACAGCCCATGAAGAAGCTCCCCACTGGTGTAATTTAGGTGCAGTTTTGGCTCCAGGAAAAGCACAATCCTCTGTGGTCTCCTTGGCATTCCATGGTTCTCATTGCTATGGGGGTCACATCACAGGGATGTATCCAGGTAGGTTTGAGAAGCACGTGCAACTTTTTACAAAGGATAATGGATAGCCTACATTATTCATAACATAACTGATTTCAATTGCATTATGCTTTACTTTCCAGATTTTCAAACAAGGACATCCTAATAGGACTGTACAGGTATATTTCTTCTAAAAATTCGTGCTCTACACTGGAATTAGGTGTCTTCCACCTAAATTGTAATTAAAACTAGCACTACACATCCTTAGATTGGGGCCCAAAATGTCATGGTTAAAATGTTGTCTGCACCACTTACATCTTCTATTTCTCTAGGAGAAACACAAAGAATAATGCAAAATTTTAAATTAATGACAAGGACAAAAATATTTCTCAGGAAAACAAGAAGCAGTACAGACCTAAAAGCTCTTGTACCGTAATGTTTGCTGGTTGCTAAATGAAATAAAATAAATAAAAATACGCTTCTGAATTACCCCAAACCATCTGTGAAACAGTAAAATGGAAGGGAAAAAAGCCCCAAACAAACCAAGAACAGAATTGCCACAGCAATGGGGAATGGCTGGTAGAGGAAGTGAATTTAATTTTCTCCCTTCAAATTCATAACCATGTTTTTCTTCCCCAGAGATATTCTTCATGTGCAGTGACTTCACAACATTTCCTTTGGAAAGAAAACCTTGCATGTAAACACACTTGCATTTGTCACTGTCTACACCAGGACACGGTTAATTCAGTAAATCTCTTCTAGAGGCTATTGATAATCCACAGAAGAAAACACTGATTTTCATCTTGAACCAAAAACCTGACGTGACCTTTTGTTCCTTCTGCTGGAAGAAACCCCATCACAACTCTCCCCAAACCCCAAATCAAAAACTCTACCATGGTAATTGCAGAGAGAAAGCAGAGCTGAACTAGATTCTTCATTCTGGATACTCAAAAATCTGTTCTCTTCCCAGTATTAAGGTGAAATTTTTCCTTGAAAAACAAAGCAGAAGGGAGTGTTCTTACTAGGTATTATCACTTGTTCTCACTGTATTTCAAGAACTGCTGTTTTAAGACCACCAAGTTGTTTTTTTTTTCTTTCCTTACATTCACAAGATAATATTAGATGTGGATTAAAACCAGTTCAATCAACTGGAAAGGGTCCATCAACATCAGCATCACAAAAACAGGCCCTGAGACCTGCAGCATTGGAGGAGAAAAAGAGGCTCCTTTAAAATCATCCAAGCAGAAAAAAAAAAAGTGCAAAAATAGGTATTCATGAAATGTTATTGTCCAAGATAGAATAGTAGAGGCTGAGGAGAACAAACAATATAAATAGAGAACACATTTTTCCTTGCCTGTTTCACAATAGCTCAGATTCTTTAAAAAAAGAATAGGTAGAAAGATAAGACATGCATGCCTGATACTGAAGAAAAGACTGTTTGTACCCAGCATGCTGGATAAATTGTTCTAGAACAGTTCAGCCATGTCAAGAAGTGACCCTTTCCTGCTGCTGAGGTCAATTAAACCCGTAGCCAGTGCTAGTCAAAAAGGTCATCACCACTCATATATTTGAAATAAATTCTTCTGTTTTCTCCTAGAACTTCACAAACTTAGCAGAGGTAGGAGATTTTAGGTGTGATATGCTATGGTTGGCATGTGTTTTATTGATGGATCAAGAGCTGCAGGCAATATTTGGCCCAGTCCTAAGACTATCACACATCCTAAGCCTGTATGCTGCTGCTGCAGCCCCCAGTTACAGGTAGAAGCAGGAGTGTGACAGACATGCCAATAAAAGGGGAGGCCTGACCCCTAAACTCCTAATTCCTGTTTAAAATTTCACTTCACTCTTGGTGTTCAAGACAACATTTGTTTTAATCTTAACCTGATCTCTGGAAGACCCCCTAAACATAGCAAGGAGATATTCATATAAGCCTATTCCCATAGAAATTCATTATACAGATGCCTCCTAAGAAGTAGTTTACTTGAACAGGAAAAACAACAACAATGCTTTAAGATGTAAATTAAATGCATGATTGTAGTTAGTCTTCCACTCAAGCAATTCCCATTATTATTTTGACTTACTGATCAACAGAGAAATGCTGAAAAGCAGAAGCTTTTAAAAATCTGCTAATAGTTATTATTATTTCTCTAATTCCATAGTTTTGTTTAAAAATACTGATTTCAGGGGACATTTCTAGCTAAAATTATCTGATGCTTGCATTGAAATGGGGATGGAGCTCGTGGTGGCAAAAATTAGATAAATAGTTTTGGGGTCCTCACCTGTGTGCATAAAGAGTGAAATAAACAAACAAATAGTAACTCCAGTGGGAGTTACTGCACAGATTCACCTTCTTTCCAAATTTATTAGCTGCTCTTTTGTGACAGTTGCCTTGCAGAATATATAGGGAAGAGAAGGCTCAGCTGGAATGACTCTCACACAACGTGAGAGAAATAACATTCAGCTATACTATGATTCCCAACGTTATTTCACAACAGGTCTGGCAAAGAGTCCCAATTCTCATAGAATTGTTGCCTGCAGACAGTGAGGTTTCTGTTCCTGAGGTTGCCTTGTTTTTCTAAATTAGACCTATGTGTAATTATGCCCACACTTCCATTGCATACACTAACTAGGCAGGATCCCTGTCCAGAGCAGAGGAAAATTCAGGGAAGGCAGTGGAATTATACCATTTTAAACAAGCTGTAGCTTTGTCTCATGATGTCTAGTCAACAGATATGCACCATTGCTAATTGGCTGTCTGGTCTCATCTGCCCACAGTTAAAATATAAAAGTGTAAAAGAAACTCCTCTTCAGTTTAAGGCCAGAAGACACTAAAATTCAATTCATTTCCATGTGGGTTTTTTATCACTGTTTTCAGAACCTGAATCCTGAGTAGATTTCTCTTGAACCCTTTCAAGAAATTTTCTGCAGAAGTTTCCTCCTCCAATGAACTCATTGAAACTCTACCTGCTTAAAAAGAAAAAAAAATATGAATAAATAAATAAAGCATCTTGGAAATCACAGATCCCTTTTGTGTTCCACAGTTTCCCAGCAGTTAGTGACATTACAATGGCTTAGGTGAGAGGGTAACAGCATATCCAGTACTCAATAGAGAAACAAAGAGAATGGAGAGGGAGGGAAAACAGCCTTTTCTTCAGTGAACAAAAATGATGACAGAAATCAAAGTGAAGCTAAATCAAAATGTGCTGGGAACCTGTAATATTTGCAAAAATTGAAGAACACGGGTATCCCTGTGCTGAAGCTGGGCCTTCTGATTTTCGAGATTTTCTATTAACTGCACCTGCCAATGATTACTCATTGAGAAAATTTTGTATTCATACTAGAACTGAAGTGATTGTACTGTGGACTTACTGTCTTGCCTCAAGAGTGCTCTGGTGGAGTTGAAGGCTTGAACAAGCAGTGCTGAGACTCACTCTGCCTTTCTCAGACACAGGCTGGAAGCACCTTCCTGTGCACAAGGATGCGGAGGGTGCTGAACATCCCGCACTTGTGCTCCTCTGCTGCGTGCACGCAGCTCTTGTTTACTTTGAACAATGACTTCTGGGTTAAAGCTTGAGAGCCAGCCCAGGCCTCTTTCTTCTCCCAAGCCAGGACACCCAGTTCCCTGCACCACTGAGCTGCAGGAGCCAGCACAGATGATGTCTCATTTCAGAGGCCCTGTCAGTGCTACCCTTCCCACCTCCTCTCTCCCAACATCCCTGGTCACACAGCTGTAAGCAACCCTCACTGAACAGGCCCTAAGGCAGGAGAAGTAAACAAGGTCTTTTTTAGCCCATGAATATCTGGAGGAACTGAGAGGAGGCTGAGGGGCACAGACTGGACAAAGATCCAATGTCCAGCTGCCTGTATTGACAGGGAAGTGACGGAGGAGATGGAGCCCTACTCTCCCATCAGTGTCTGGCAGGAGGAGACACTGCAGCTGAAAGCTGAAACGAGAGTTAGACTGGATATAAAGAGCGATTTGTTGTCCATGAGAGCAGGCAGGCAGTGGAAGAAATCATCAGATAGGCTGTGTAGGCTCTTTTGCTGGAGGCTTTCAGGAGCTGCCTGGACAAAGGCTTGAGTAACAGAGTCTTGTGTCACAAGTGACCCTGCTTTGAGCTGGAGCTTGGACAACAGACCTTTTGATATCCATCCCAACCTAAATGTCTGTATGGCCCTTTTGAAACAAGTAAACTCAAGGCTTTGGTTTACATAAAGGCCTGCCTTCTCTCTGGTGCATCAGAGATGTGACTTCAGGACAAAGCAGATATTTTTCTTCAAATACTCCCACTCCTGCGTGCTCTGTGAAGGTGAAGGCTCCCTGGACCCTTGTGTGGGAGCAGATGAGGAGCTTTCAGAAGACCAGGTCATGCCATTTTGAATCATGGGCAAGTTCTGGCTGCTGCCACATGCACGGTGACCTTGTTGTAGCTCAGTGCAAGATCTTGGCATTGCCAGGCAGTCGTGCCATCTGTTGCTGACAAAACAGAACCTAGACCTGTTACAGGCAAAAACCGTAGAGGCTTAATTGTCTAATGGCAAGATTCTCAGCAAACACTTATCTCATAAGACAACAAAAATGCATTTTTAAGGCACCTCTAATATACAATATTTAAAAATGGCCTCCATACAAAAAGTACTTGCAGATGCCTACACACCCTGTCAATTAAAATGAAAATAGACATAAAACTATTTAAGAGGAAAATACAGTGTATTTTGGAACAGCTCATAATTTAGGATCAAAAAACTGAGCGACTGTGGGGCTCACAGCCTGTCACTGGTTTGAATTCAAGTAACTGTTAACAAAGTTGGTTGTCTCGATTCAGCAATGTCTCAAGGCTATTTCTCACCTACCTTATTGATCCCACCACTGCACTTAATCTCTTTGCCATGATTCACCACAGAATCATTGGATGGTTTGGGTTGGAAGGGGACCTGGAAGATCATCTATTTCCAACCCCTCTGTGGTGAGCAGGAATGCCTTCATATAGACCAGGCTTAGAAAAACCCAGAAACCAAAAAGCCAGAGGCTCTAAAAGGCAAAGTGGTTTCAGCACCACATTAAGACCAAAGCAAAACCAAAACAGTGTCAAGGGAGATTTGAATTAGTTTTCTGTCCACTTCATTTATTTGGTGTGTGAACATAGGTCCTCATGTTCCTGAGACAGACTCCAAACATAAACATATTCTTTGGTAAACCTCAAAATACGTGAAGGGGCTTTCCACAGTTCAGGCCAGAAATATATAACTTTTATATATAAGATTCTGAAATCTCTCTTTAGAAAATAGTCTTCTTTTAAAGCCCCAGATCAATGTCATTGGTGGACAATACAATTATTACCATTTGTGACTCTTAATTTTTACACATATTTTGTTTCCTTGAGTACTGTTTTGGTCACCACAACATAAAAAAAGACAATAATTATTAGAGAGTGTCCAAAGGAGGGACATGAGGATGGTGAAGGGTCAGGAGGGGAAGCTGTACGAGGAGCAGCTGAGGGCACTGGGTCTGTTCAGCCTGGAGCAGAGGAGACTGAGGGGAGACCTCCCTGCAGTCTTCAACATGAGGGGAAGAGGAGGGGCAGGCACTGATTTCTTCTCTCTGTGACCAATGACAGGAGGGAACAGCCTGAAGCTGTGTCAGAGGAGGATTAGGCTGGATATCAGGGAAAGGTTCTTCACCCAGAGGGTGTTTGGGCACTGGAACAGCTCCCTAGGGCAGTGGTCACAGCACCAGCCTGACAGAGCTCAAGAAGTGTTTGGGCAATGTTCTCAGACACATGGTGGGATTCCTGGGCCTGTCCTGTCTGTGCAGAGTCAGACCTGATGATCCTGATGGGTCCCTTCCTACTCAGCTTATTCTGTGGTCTATGAAGACAATGTACTCTGCAAGGGTGAGGAGGAAGCTATCCCTTACAAGCACAGAACATGATCACCAGGTGTCTTCAGGGGAGGTATGAGTCCCATTTCAAAACCCAAACCAAGCTCTGTAGTGCACCCATCCATCCAGGACCCCTGCAGGTGGGTGAGCTGCCCACCAGCACACACCCAGGGGGTGCTCAAAGCAGGTTTGAGGGAGCTTCTGGGCTGCAGCTGGCTCTGCCTCCCTGGCTCTAGGGGCTGAGGGCTGGAGGCTGGCGGGCACTGCCTGGCTGGTACCCACACACTGCCTGTGGGGCTCTGCATAAAACTCCATCAGACAAACCCCAAGCATGCACCTGGGGATCCCACAGAGCAGCACAACCATCTAACAGAGCTGGGTATAACATGTAAGGGAGCCTAATACCTTTGAGGCTGAGAAAATTACCACTCATTATGCTAAGTAATGCCTTATATCAGCATGTAAATAACTTTTCTTTGTAAGCAATCACCAAAGCATTCTCAACAGAAAATTAATATATCTGATTTGTTTATGTATTCACCTAATTTAGGGTAGAAAGATTTTTAAACTGAAACTAGGTAGGAAAGTGTGTCACCAAAGTTTTTCTGACCTATGTGTACAGATTCATTTATATTTATACTTGTACAGACACACACACACAATTACATGTTCTGTCTCTGTGATAGGCTGAATCACATAAGATGCTAAATATACAGTCCTGTGCTGTATATTACAAAAGATTTCACTCATCTTTCTATTTCTGACAGCCATAGTTTTGGTGAGAAATTAAAAGTT
>VXBQ01028277.1:528579-594765 GCA_013400175.1 Phainopepla nitens | reverse complement strand
AAAGTTAATTTTTTTTTTTTTTTTTTTTTTTTTTTGTCCTTTCATCTTTTTCCTTATCAGCAGTGCCTCCAAGGCAGGCTAAAGCATTCTGAAAGTGACCTTCATTTTACTCATATCATCCTGACACAAGTGATTTAGCCTCCATACTTGTAGGAGTAAACATAAGAAACACCCACAGACTGACAAATATTTCATCAGAATTCAGCCACGCATTTGTTGCTGGGCATGGAGGGGAGGGTGTGTTGGTTGATGACCTCGTTTAGTAAGGCGTCATCATTTAAGCTCACCACCACTATATGGATGCTACCTTTTGCACTCTCAACCCCTATCTTCTTGTCCTCCTTTGAGGGTTGCTATATTTTGTGGCCCATTCCAGGTGCAGCTGCCATGCACTGACGTTGCTGTGATTTCCCAGATGGACACAGATCTTTTAATCAAACCTGACTCGGACAAGGATTTTCCCATTTTCAAACCTATTCCCAGATCAAGCAGGCAAGCAAATTTTGAATGCATAAAGATATAGAAGCTCAATACATAATTTAGGGAGGAGCACAGCCATGCAGCTAGCTCTGCTGGGGCTTGTTTTTTCCAGGACAGTCGTGGCACCGCTGCTCACAATTGCCAAAAACTCTGGGCCATTAAATCCAGTGGGGAAATCTGTGCACTCCTGGCTACTCTCATACAGAAGTCCTTTGCTGGACTGGAGTCTGGAGGGCAGCTGAAACAGCTTTCAATATATTATTACTTGTGACTTGCACTTGTGAGGTACCGGTGGTAGCTTAATAGATACAGTACAAATGTGAAAAGCAACAGAGATGGAAAAAAAATGATGGAGATAAGGACTTTAATCATTGACTGGGAAAAAAAATCTTAAGAAAACGAAACCAAAATCTGGCATGTAGCAATAAACTGAGTCAAACAGTCTCCTGAAGACATAGGACAACTTTTTCTGAAAGAATTTAATACTCAAAGCACCAGAGGGTATGTTCTGGGTTTTATAAAAGAGATGTCACGGGATTATCAAGAAAGGTGATTTCAGCAGTACCATATCATACAGACCTGGGCTAGAAAGCCATGTGAAAAAAATAAAAGACTATTGTGGCAGACAAAGTAAAGACCATGAGGTTACAGATACTGAAGGAAGGACACATGCACTGGAGATGCTTTTGGTATAGTATCGAAAAAATAGAGTGTATATAAAAAATAATGAAAAAAACACCTCAGAGACACCACATTCAAGAGAAGCTTAAGACAGTACTCAAACAGCAACCAAATGAAACTCAGCTTTGACTGCAGATGACACCCCCACAAACAATTTGTCTGCGTTAGGTGAGGGCATGCATACCCCCTCACTCCTGGGCAGAGGGCTGCTACAGCACCCATCTGCATGGCACCAAAATTACTGAATTTTTGAAAGAACTTCATCATTCCCACAGGAGAATGGGCAATAGCTAGTTCTTCCACTTGCCTTGGTGATTTACTGTGTGCTCACAGCTGCCCATGATGTTGTACCACATCTCAGTGCATCACGTCCTCTGCTGACTCCACAGCAGACAAGAACTAACCCAACTGGAAGTGCCTGCTCACTCCTGGCTTAGCAGGAGTGCCCCAGATGACTCCCTGGACACAGAGTCAAAGCAAGAAGCTTACAGAATTGACCCACTGCTCATTTAAGTCTGTCTCCTCTTTGCTAAGAGGATCTCCCATCTTTTGCTGAAAGCTTTGATAGAGGGTGCAGAGTTCACGTCTCTCTCAAAAATACCTTGTCATGTAGCACCTTTCTATCCCATACAGTGGAAAACAAAAATCATGTGGGTTCATGTGAACCTCTCTTTCTGACTCACATTTACCCACTGCCAGGCCTTTGCATACTGCTGTGGATCTTGACAAGCTATTCTCATTTTCACTTCAGATCTATGTTTTGACTCAACACCAGCAGAAAAATAGGTCACAGAAAAATGACCTGGATACTCAACCACTTAAATGAGATTTCTCACTGCATTTCAGGGGAGAAAAAAAATATAGGCACTGGCCATTTAAAATAAAATAAAAATTAAAGAAATCTTCCAAAACAGCAGGAGCTCTCAGGGACCCATTACAACAAAACTAATCCTACAAGAATCAGGTGACTTGGATTTACATTTAGTTTAGCACACTTTGAATGCAGATCTACCATACAAGGGAAACATTTTCATTTCAAAATGCAATGACAGTTTCATCATTCCAACAATATTACATGTGGATTTTTAGCAAGGAAAAAAGACCACCTTGTGAAAAACATCTTGTGAAGAGGTTACACCCACCAGAGCCATCTCATCCAGTATGGTGAGAACAGGATTCAAGACCTGGCCACAGATAAGGCAGTTAGGAACATGAGTCAACTTCATGAACTTAAATGAGATTGCATAACAGCTTAAAGTATTTGAAGGACATGAGGCTAAATCAGTTGATCCCCAGAAAACCCAAACTCTTTGGTTGCAAAGCCTCTTGTTACTATTTTGACATATTTGGAAAGAAACAAGAAGTCCTAGCAACAAGCCCAGCAGGTATGTAGGTGCCGTGCCAGAGAGCAGGAGGATGTATTTCAATCCTGCTGCAAGGACCAGCAAGCCAGAAAGCAAGGAAGTCGAAGGGATTTCCCAAATCAGGGCACAGAGTGTGCACACGCACAGCCACTTGGTGTTTCAACACGCAGCTGCTGTGGGAACACCTCTGTGCCTGTGTGTGCTCTCCCCATCAACACAGACAGGTCTCCTGCAGCAACAGGAACTGTCAGGAGAAGGAATCAAAGTTGGAGTTTGGGGATTGTTTGGTTTTTTAAAACTCAAACCTAGTCTTGGCTTTGTGTACTTGAACCAGAATCCAATTTCCATTAATCCAGTTAGGGATCAAAACCAGAGCCTGTAACTAATCTGTGTAATTTAACTTGTAGCTTTAGTTTTGAATATTATATTCCTCCAACAAATACTTGTTTGCAGAAATTGTTTAGCAAATCCTACTATGTAGCACATAAATCAAACTGAAGTGGAAGCAAAACTAATGAAGGACTAATAGCCAACAAATTAGTCACTGAGCTCTATCCAATGCCTTCTCTCCAACACAACAAAGTACTACCTATGAATAAAGATGATACTTCTTTCCGCTCTCCTTGTTTTGTTTTCTTTTAAGGGAGAGGTTTGGTTGATATACCACCATCTCACTAGTTAAAACATCTTTAATTGCATTATATCTACACTTTATGCATACATATCTCTGAAATATAAGAACATGCAAGCACACAGTCTGTATTTTCACCTCCATTTTGAAGACATCATCTACAAATTCTTATTTTGTAAGCACTTGAATTTCTGAATGGTTTCCTTTTCTTTCTCTGATACCTGTCACATTCCTGAAGGGTTTATGCTCTGTAAAGGGCCAATACAACTGCAAAAGCTATAATTTCAAATATTTTGACATATATATATAGCACTCAAATCCAACTCAATCGGATCTGAAAATTTTGTATCGACTCCCTTAGGGATTGCTTTTAAAAAATTAGATTTATAGGTGAAAGAGCAGAATAAATTATATTTAAGAGCTCATCTAATACATTAAAAAAATAATAGCTAACTTTATTGAAAAATCATATTTACAGCCCATGTAATAGATTAAAAATTTGAACCAGCCTTATTAATGCCTTTAGTCCTTCTACTCAGTTTTTCCTCTTTCTTCCATATTCCTTCCACTTGCTCTACTCTTTGCATCCATGCCTCTTTTCCCTCTTGCTGAACTAATTCTGCATACCTCCATACATTAAAATTGCCCTTCTCAAAAGCCTTGTTGCTTCCCTCTGTCTTTTGAACTGTTTTCAGCCCTTCTTCCTTGGCCTGTCTTCTGTGGTCTCTCCCAAGGTAGGGACCAGCCTGCACAGGACGGTTTTGCACAGGATGGACTGCTGTTGCAGCCCTGTGGCACCACAGGGCAGGTGGGCCCTGCAGGGTGCCCTGGCCATGCTGCTGGCAGCCCTCCAGGCTGGCTTTGGGTCAGGAGCACCAGTTGCACCCACCGGTTTCCTTCTGCACGTGGGCAGGGAGGGAGCCCTTCTGCTCGACCCCAGCAAGGGGAGGAATGTTGTGAGGGAAGATGCTGTGGACTACCCTGCAGACACAAGAGTTGAATCTCATGCTCCAATTTCAAGATTTATTCTTTCAGTCCTTGCCTTGCTCTAGCGCTGGTTTAATTTTCTCTTCACAGACCCATTCTGCACCTCATGTATTGTCTCACAAAAAGGCACAAGCTTTAGCAGCGGCTTTAAGCTGCAAGACCTCTGTTATTACATGACCTGCAGGGACACAGGGAGCATCCTTCCCTGGCCTTTTGGAGAGGGACTTGTCTGCCCATAGTTTGGCAAATGTTTCATACATTAGAAGGATTTCGGAAACTCGTGGGACATGCTCAGAAAGAGGGGCTGGGTGGTTGTGCCCACCTCAGCTCTGAGACCACAAACACCACCAGCTCTAAGAAACTGCCTCTGCTTTGAAGGGATACCAAGAGTGGCACTTCCCTACTGAGCTGAATCCTCGTGGAAATGTGCCAGTTTTGCAAAATGTTGCCTGGAATTGGGCTGAGAAGGTAAACCCCTCAGCTTCAGCCTGACCAGAATCCAGTAGGTTGTTCCTTGTCTCCAGCCCTCCCAGTAAAAGCTCTTCTTGTACACTTGCAGGCATGGTGGTGTTTGCCACATTGGCTTTGTAGGCAAGAGCCTCCAGTGGCAGTTTCCACACACATAAAAAAAAGCTGGAGAGTACTAAGCCTGAGGACTGTCCTCATGCTCAGCCTCAATGAAAGCCCCGCTAGTTTGTCGCTTTATGGCATGTCCAAGCCACCCATCACCATGGCAGCTAAGCACAGAGGGGAAAACGCTGCAGACTGGAGCAGATCAGCAGCACCTGTAAGACACAACCACAAGACTGTATGTCACATCCTCCCCTGGCTGCTGCCATGACCCATTTATGATTTCTACCTGAAAGCTGTGCACTATGGAAAAGTTTTATTAACATACCCAAATCGCGCTCTTCAAAGGTCTTACACTAGCGACACAGGAAACCAGAACATAAAAGCAGGCCAGAAAAAGGCAAAACAATATTCAAACTAAAACAGAAAACAAATCTCATTGAGATTAATGCCGTAAAATACTGCAGTTAGCCAACCTAAGAAGAATGCACCATTCCTCAAGCAACTTCAAAGGGGAAAAAACGAACACATTTGAAATATATACAGAAGCAGCTCAGGTTTGTCATCAGCACAGAAAACTGAAGAGTGTGAATTTGATCCAAAATCAAAACCACAGGTCAGGAGGCAGGTGCTCTCATGAGGGAGACAAATACTCTGAGAGTTTTCAGCCTCTCTCTAGGTTATTGACCTAAGTTACATTTCTTCCTCCATTTATATGCATTGACATTACATTAACAGAAAGTCAAACATGTTATATATACTTAATATTTTCTTTGGCCATTTCCAATGGAGTACACATGATCTGACATCCAGACACTGTTCAGTGTACAGAACTGTAGTGACCCATTTCTGTAAGAATCAGCACCTGTGAGCAAAGAGGAAAACACCACCATTTGTGAACAAACAAGTCAGAAATGCCTTCTTGAAGGTTTCCTGAACATGACCAAAGTCTAAAATTATAATGAGGCTTTTCTTTTTTCAGCGTGACTAACCTTTTCCCCACGCAGCAGATAAAGAGACTGATCTCTGTTGATCACACATTCTTATAAAATTTGGGGAAGACACAGCATATGAAACCCGAGGTGCCAAAGGTCCAGGGTGGTTTCTGCAGCCTGTGACACTCCAGTTTCCTAAGCAAATCCATCAGACTTGCACTCCCTGCCCAAAGTAGCTACAGGTCTTCTAACACAAGTGGAAGATATCCTAACCCTGATCAACCCCTCTTTCTGCCTCTCTTACCAGGAAAAGAGATTAACTGGTGGGATAATCAGACATTGTTTACTCTCTTGAAGCCTTGCAGAAAAGATTAAGGCCAAACCCCCATGGCAGGGGCATTGGAACTAGATGAACTTCAAGGTCCCATTTCATGATTCTGTGAAGGCTTTAGTAAGTGGGAACCTAAAGTTAGTAAGCCCATACAGAGGCACTTAAATGATCTGATTTTCTTTTTCTTTTTTTAAACCACTGATCTCCCTGTAGCTCTGTGAATGAATACCCTCTGATAATCCAACCTTTAGATGTCTTGAGCCAAGATTTAAAATGTTATTTGAGTAAGAAAATTACCTTATGGAAAAAATAAAAGTTTGGAAAGAGTTAAAAATAGGCAACAGCACACCTATAATTCCGAGTCAAAACTCCAAGCAAAGCAAAAGAGCAAGGAGAAAGAACAGTGAAATATTAAATGCAGTTGCTTCTTCTATTTGCAGATTAATAATTCAAGACCTATATTTATTTATTCATACTAATTGACCGAAGAAGTTATGCTGTGGAATAGCTGAAGAGAAACTAATTGCTGTCTCATTTTATTTTAATAGTATATTAAAACGCAGGCTAGACTGGAGACCTCTTCTCGACTTGTGCTGATGTTATCTGCCCTGAGACACTGGCAACTGGCCAGGGACTTGCCTACACTGATATTTAGGGCTAACCTTAGGAGTCAGATTAGGTGATTGTGCCTTTGGCTATAATGGACCACAAATGTGAAGCTCATTTCTTTTTGAGATCAATCTTTCCTCCTTTCCATTTTTTATTTTTCCACTTAAGTTGCGTTATCATTTGTTCAGCCTGTGCAAAGGGCCCTTAAAGTAGATGTAAATGAATTTTGCAAAACCCACACAGGACCCCTTAATACCATTGGAATAATTGGGGCTTAACTGCAGTGAGTCCTGCAGCACACTAAATACAGGCATTCCCAAGCATTTCTACAGGCTCATATCTAACACTCCCACAAGAAAAATGAGACAAAAAAAGTGCAGTATGCATTCTGCTATAGAGCCCTCTGTCAGCTCCTGATCCTTCAGTGTTCTCCACACACAATTTCCATGCTCTCCTGGTAACTATATTGACGGCACTCATTTTGGTGTGGAGAGGCCTTTTTCTTCTCCCTCACCTCAACACATCCTTCCCATCTCCCACCCCAGCCCAGCTCCTGCACGTTCCCAGCCTCTTTCATTGGCAGGAAGGCTCCTACCATGGGTAATGGTGGAGACCTCATGCACAGCAGCTCTTCTGCTCAGCTGCCCTCCCCAGGGGCATCACCCCTGCTGCCACAGCATGGCAGGCAGAAGGACAGAGCCACAGTCCCTGCACCACGGGTCTAGGCACAGGAGCCAACAAGCCACACCAAAAATCTGTTCCAGTATCTCATCTCACATGCATTTGTGGTCATGCTGCTCTAGGTGCACCCCACAAAGGCCCCCTCACCAGAACAGCACATGCAGGGCACCAGCAGCAGCACATGGTAGGACAGGAAAGTCCCCCTGGATTCAGAGCCCAGGATTTAGGCTGGTTCACCCCACACAGCCAAAGAACAAACCACTGAACTGGAGCCCTGGCAATTTACATACCCTTTGCATAGATACAAATAAGCTCAGAAGGTGAAAGACAACAGAGGAGCTGGTCCTTTGAGTGCAAATGCTTTCATCTTGGAGTTTGCTAAGGACAGATGTAAAGGCAGTTTACAATCCCAGTTGTGCACATTCCTCCTTTGAAGCTCTGCCCCTCTCCCAGCCCAAACTTTGCCATTTAGCACTCTCATTACCTTGTAGGGTCTACTCCTCCCTTCAGCATTTCGTCCCTCTGCAGAGCAGCAAGCTGTTTCCCTCCCTTCCTAGGAATCTTAATTAACACACTTTTTTTCCTGTGCCTGTTTCCCCCACACACTACTTCAGACATACCAATAGCTTCACTCAGGTTTGTTTCAATGCTTTCAAAATTATCTTTAATTGCATTTTTGTTTTGCATAGGTCACAAGCTGACCTTCACACAAAACATAGCATGCATCAGAATTTGAGGGCTTGTTTTGTCTGCACTGGGTAGCATGCAGAGCTACACCTGTACTGCTAATTTGGACAGAGATGGCATTGGCTCTTTTAAACTCTGATGATTCCATACTTACAATAATCTAGCAACAGCTTTCATTCCTCTATACGTATTTGCATCATGCCAAATCTTCCTATCATCTTTCTAGACCTAATACTTCACTGACTGACCCAAAAAGGCTTTCCTGATTAGTCATCATTTGATTTCCTCTTAGCCAGCTGATTCACATCTGTTCAAAAGATCACTCCACTAGGAGTGCATATAATAATTTAACCCTCTTCATGTTTGAGGTCCAGATGGGTCCTGAGGGAGGATGGATGGATGGATGGATGGATGGATGGATGGATGGACGGACGGACGGACGGACACAGACTAAGCATGTTCCACAGCTCTGAATTTGAGCTTGCCAGCTCAGCAAGCAGGCAGAACAAGTGCAGGACAGCTTGTACAGTCATATAAACTTGCTTTCACACATATCTTATCACCCTTTTGTTTTTAGGCATATCTTGCTGCTTTACTCCTTTGACCTCCAGGAGCCTCAGCAGCCTTCCCTGGGAATTGCTCTAGTGGGAGCAGAGAGTTGCCACCTCTGCCTCTGGAGCCCTATGTTATCTCCCTTCTGACACCAGCAAGGGGCTGAAGAATCTGGAAATTCATCCAGGAGGCAAATAAATATCCTAAAATCCCTCTGACCTACAACTTCTGCCCAAAACCTTGGAAACAGCTCTTCCCCCAGGACCCAAAATGACCGCTGAGTGGGGCTGGGGAGGGCCTGGGGAGCAGCTCTGTGCCCTCCCCTGGGTTGTGCCTGGTTGACAAATGAGACCTTGACTTCCAAGTCCCTGTAAAATCAGCCAACAAAAACAAGTTATTAGGGGTATATTCAGTCACAGAAAGCAGATTACAAGTTACCCACATGCAGCACTTGGAAACAAGATTATTTGTGACATAACAGATTGTCACCATTGTAATCCAGAGCCTGTAAACACTTGTTAGTCGTCCACAGGCAAATGCAAATCTGTGCCTGTGTAGCTGTTTTTAGGTAGAGGTGATCTCAAAATACCAGATGCTAACATCTGAACCCTTTTCTGTGCCACTAATACTGTTGCCTGAGTGCTTTCCCTGCTGACCTTAACATAAATGTTGCCTGCACCTTCTAAGGACCTAAGACTGCATCTTTGGAGAATTCTTTTATATATCAAAATTAGGCACTATAATAGTAAGTGGAATTTTAGAAGGGAGAAATTGTTTCTGAAATCACATTAAGTAGACTTGATTAACCTGTCCTTAGTGCCAAGAACCTGTTAACTGTATTGTTAAATGATTAAAAAAATTAATAATTAAAGTCAGAAATCAACATTTTATAGGCAGCACATAAGGCATCTTCAAACAGTTGCTCCACCACCTCATTCCCAAATGAATACATTTCGAGGGCCGACTGATTCCAGGGTGGTATCTCAGGACTGTGACAAACTGCAGAATCACACACCAACAGCAAATCCCTGCAGAGCACCCAACTCTTTCCAAGGCATCCTGTAAAGGTGAACGTGAAGCCAGAAGCACCTGCAGGGGAAGCCTGGATGCGCGGACACCACGCCACCGGGATCTAAGCAACAGTTTTACTGCAAGGGTTTTGGATTGGCAGCTGTGCAAACATAGACATTTTCCCTTAAAGAAGGCTAGCAAGAGCCAAGGCAACAAGGGACTCTGCAGGGCAGCACAACACAAACATGGAGGGGTAATCATATCTGTTCAGTAAAACAGATATTACTCGGTTGTGAAAGCGGTGGGAAGCAAAGGCTGCCAACCAAGGCTTTGGTACTCATTATGAAATTAGGACAGCAGCAACACTGTTGAAGGCATTTTCCAGCAATCAATCTGTGCCCTCACCTACATATCTCTTAGGAGCAGAAGATTCCACCAAGCTGATAAATGAAGAGCTGGTTCCTGCTCAACTCACAGAACCAGACTTGGGCCCAGCACTCTGAGAACTGTAGCACTTGCTTGTATTTTCATTATTCAGGCTTTATGGAGAATTTTGCATGACACCAAGAGGATGTAGGAACATGAGAATTATGTTCTTAAGCCATAATTAAGTCACAGTGAAACACTCACAAGGCATATGCACTTGCAGAAGTAATGGGCCATGAGAAAAGGTCCCCTGTACAAGTCCCTTAAAAGGCTGGATAAATTCCTTCTGTCTCAGAGATTCTGGCACAGAGTTATCAGAAGTGGTGTGAGCAGAGTGGAGGGTCATAGGAGGTAACTCCAAAACAAGAGTACATACGTGTTCTGCTGTACCAACTGCTGGCTTGAGAGACAAAGCAATACACCTGTGTTCTTACACGGAATTTCTCATTTACTTGCTTGATACTAGTTTTAATACATTTGTAAACCTGAAAGAAGCTCAAGCAACCCATTGTAGGGAACAATAAAATACTTAAATTGCATGCAAGATTTTTGGATAATGCACGTATATGTCACTTTGGATCTCATTATCACCCCCAGCTCAAGAAAAGTTCAAAACTTGTAAATGCGTATTTCTTCTTTTTCAGAGCACACAACACAACTGATGCCAGCCGAAAGCAGCGCTGCAAGGAATACATTTTTCAGCTACCTGAAAGTTTGCCTCTTGAGCTCATTGTTTCTTGGCCAGGCCCCTGGTAGCAGATGCCAGGAGCCTCCCGGGGCCAGCGTGGAGTCCGAGGGGTGCCGTGACACATGCCTGGCCCTCTCTGCAGGGGCAGCTGGGTGGCTCTTTCTGCAGCTGAACCAGGGCAGGACCTTTCTGCTGCTGCCCAAGGATTCCCCTCCACTGGGAGGTTTCTCCCAGGGCCAGGCTGGCTGGCAGCATCAGGAAACAGTCCCAACGTGCTGTGAAACTAGGGCCGTAATATGTTAATGTGAAGACTTTTCCCAAGTAATCTTTACCATCTGTTGTCTCACACTGATGTTAGTATTAATAATTTATAGGCCTTCTCCTAAGGCAGAGGAGGAAGCAGAATGCTAAGCTCTAAGACAGAGAGAGTATCCTTTTTTTTTTTTTTAATGAGGTTGATGCTGCTTCATACAATCGCCTTGCCCAGGGAATATATGGTGTTCTTCAGCTTTCTGCTGCTGTTGCTTTTGTAAGCCTTTTACTGAAAATAGCAGGGGAAAGATATTTATTTTAGTCCATTCCTCTGTTGCTTCTTTCCTTCTAAAATAAGGCATGCATCCTATCTGGTACATAAGCAAAGTGCACATAAAGGTCAGAGGCAAAGCATAAGCTGACAATATAAGTC
The DNA here is from genome assembly GCA_013400175.1 of Phainopepla nitens. Taxonomy (NCBI): domain Eukaryota; kingdom Metazoa; phylum Chordata; class Aves; order Passeriformes; family Bombycillidae; genus Phainopepla; species Phainopepla nitens. Next base: position 583,447 of record VXBQ01028277.1, on the reverse strand, counting down.
TCATTATAGGATGCAGTCACTGCCAGGCAAGAGCAGGCAGGGCTCCTGCTTGTGCTATCCGAGGCACTGTTAGGCTGAAGGAGCACAGTTGTGCTACCAGTTTAAGCCAGCAAAATCTCCTTGCTATATTTAACCTTGATTTCCTCAGAGACCAGATATGCAAATGACAAAATGCGATGCACGGCAAACACTGCTTTCATAAGGGAGAGCTAAGTTATAGTCCCAAACAATCAAATCAGCCTTCCCTACTCACAAGGCTTCACTTTAATCCCTTATTAACAGGATTAATAGCAGACTTACAGTTCATACCATCTTACTCCCCTTTTACACAAACCAATCTAGCTGCTTTCACAGAGGGACAGGTGGATTAATAGTCTTAGTCAAAAACTATGGTGATAATGCAGAAAATCAGCCAAAGGGAGGGATTCCAGGGTGAAAACGGACAGCTGGAAGATTGCTATCAAAGCCATGCAGTGACTTCACCCGCAGATAGAAATGTGAAATGCGTGGGAGACCCTTCTGCTTCTAAATTGAAAAACAAAACAAACCCCCCTGAAAGATAAACAAGTACAGTAAAGGAATAAGTCTCTCTATTAATAAATGCTTACCAGAGGATAAACAAGTAAAGGGATAAAGAACCTGTGAAGCTCAGAAATGTGGAGGCATTCGCCGAAACATAACTCCACTAAGAAATGCAAAGCTCTGACAGACTGTTATACAATCTTTGATTTCTTTTAATAACAGTTGAAGGTCAGATGCCGCAGCTCTTCCTGGAAATCCTAAAAAGACTGGGTGGCTCCCCAAGTTAGAAAGGAACTGCCACATCGTATGTTGTGCAACACAGAGCTATTGACTGAGGTATATTATATTACCTCCACCAGCTGACTCAGCCCCAGTTGTTATAAAAGGCTTTGGCACCCGGGCGAGCAGCACGTAGCAGTCACACGCCCAGGGGCGGCCGGACCCCGGGCGGGCTGGGGCTGGGCAAGGTCGGGGAGGTGAAGCTGATTTACCCCGGCCCCCCCAGCGCAGGGCTCAGCTGGGTTACCCGGGTTCACACCGAGCTATTGACGGGCAGCGGCACTGCTTGCTCATTACCGGATCAGCAGGGGACAGTCTGGGGCGGAAAAGTTAACCCTTCCCCCGCCCCGGTTATCCAAGAAAAGGTCCTCAGGAAACAGGACCGGGACGCCCAGGCTGGTGCAGCCCCCGGGGCTGAGCCGCCGCTGAGGTAGCTTTGCTGTAGAAAGGGAGTGGCGGAGGTAGGGGGGGAAAGAGAGGCTATTCCCGAGGTGGGAATTCACTCTAAAAATGCGGGAGAAATGACACCTGCGGCAAGTTTTCACACGAACAATTAATCCCTCATTCGCGACTCCTGTGTTAAGGTAATCAGAGATAAGGTAGGGATGCTCGCTGTGGGGTGAAGCACATTTGTCACCGTGACTCAACCCAGGTGTCAGTCCATCAGGATGCCTGTGCCCGTGTTTTCACTCTCAGTTTTGCCAGTGTTCATGAAATTATTGCAACTCTTGTAAGGGCACTTTTTCCCTACTAATTCAGACCTTTACTGTCCAGAGCCCAGCTGGAGTCTTTTGGCCAGCTCTGGCCCCCAGCACAGGCAGGACGTGGGCCTGCGGGAGTGAGTCCTGAGGAGGCACAAGGCTGGTCACAGGGCTGGTACACCCCTCCCACGGACAGGCTGAGGCACTTTGGCCTGTGCAGCCTGGGGAACAGGAGGTGTTGAGGAGAACTTAGAGCCCCTTCCAGTGCCTAATGGGTGGGGAGGCCCTGGCACAGGTTGCCCACAGAAGCTGTGGGTGCCCCATCCCTGGAAGTGTCCAAGGCCAGGTTGGATGGGGCTCTGAGCAACCTGGGATAGTGGAAGGCGTCCCTGCCTGTGGCAAGGTGGGTTGGAGCTCGATGATCTGTAAGGTCCTTTCAAACCTCAAACCATTCTGTGATTCTATGTGAAAACCTCAGTACATTTTTAGGATAACTTCCAGTGCTTGTGGCTTCAGCTTTTAGAGCCCATGATCAAGATTAAGCGTGAAAAGACTCCAAAAGGTGAGGGGGGGAATTATTGTTGGTGCCTCACAGCCCTGTTAGGCAGTACTATGATTTCCTGGTAATGGCATCCTAATTTATGGCTTCTGAAGTTAGAAGTCATCTAATACATCATCACAGCCCACTAAGAGATAATAAGTTTGTTTTATTTGGTACTTGAAAACAAAATAAAAATATTTCTGCAGTACAATAAAAAGTCCAATTCTCCCTTTTCCATCAAGTCAAAATCCTCTGTAAAGAAAACAGTATCATTCTGTCACAGAGAACAGATGGTGAATAGCAGGTATGCAAAATGTTCATATACTACTCTTCTTTATTTCACCTTCCACTGTAATTATATTTCATGCCAGATTCCAAATGAAGTATTGAATTCATACATCAGAATTTGGTATAGATTAATTTTGCAAAGCTTTAAGCATTAGTTCAATTTTGTGACATTTTGAGTGTGATTCATACACATCTCAAAGCATGCCAGATACTTAGAGGTACATCAAAAAATGCAAAGGTCTTATCACAGTTTATAATCACAAATGAAATTCTCAAATAAACAATGAAATATAAGTAAAAAAGCAGTGCAGTTTGCTTGCATCTGGCTAATGCCTCCATTGATCTTCATTAGTAATTTCTAATATTAAAAGCAGAGAAGGCAGGATTTATAGCTCTTTTTGAAGAAGAGCCAATAGAAATTAGTTGGATTGGGCCAGTGGATCAGTACCAAGAACAGAGAAAGAAAAGACAGGTCAGAGACTTTAAAAGTGGCAAATGAAGGGTTTCTTCAGATGAAGTGTACTAGAAGGAGATGCAGAAAAACATTAAGATGTGCGTGTCCATGAAGGCAAGAGGCGAAAAAATCAAATTTAATAGGAAGGTCAGCAAAAGAACTTGAAGAAGAATGGGATTTGATCCAAGTGAAAGGTAAAATAGAAATCAGCTTAGGAAAAATAGCAGGAGCCAAAAGATAATGTATCACTTATCTATAACTTTTGAGTGCTGGTATATTTGTTTGCTGGAGATGGTAGAGAAAATACAATTGTGTGAAGTTTAAGACTGAATGGCAGTGAAGAAAGTTGGATAAGAAACAGTAAGTCAGAAAAAGAGGACATATTACAAGCTTAAGGAGCATCAAGGAAGAGAAGGAACTTTAAAGTGCTTGAGTTTCACAGTTTCTTGGCATGTGGTTTTCTTTCTGCAGAGGGACATTGAGGAAGTTCAGCTGGCGAGGGAAAGGCAAGCTGTGAGCAAAGCAGAGTGGAAATGAAGAAGTTAAATCGCTGAGTTTGTAACGGGTAGTTGAAGATGTGGAAGTGTGTCATGACACGGGAATGGAGGAAAACAAGAAGCGTATGGTGTTTCTGCAAGCTGGAGAACAGGTGGTTTTCAGGAAGGGAGGGTGTGCAGTCACCCTACAACGGAAGGCAGGATGAGCTTGCTGGTGACTCTCCTGGCACTGCTGTAAGCCATTTCTACGGACCAGGGGGAAAAGAGAACAAATTTTACAGGGGGAGAGAGAATTGACTGAGTAGGGCCACAAAAAGTGAGATTGTGGTTTTATCTATTTTTTTTTTTTTCCTAACATGTTTAAGACATATGGAGTCAAAGAAAGGAAGCATATGGAGTGGCACTTAAAAATGGGGCTGGGGTCAAGAGAGATGGTAGGGGAAACAATAACATGTTTCAGAAGCAGAGAAGGATGGTTGAGGATGTCTCATTGTTTCTTCATGCTCCTCCATCTGCCAATATCCATCTGTTGGTTTTTTGTTGTATGCTCAAATGTCAACTCCAGTAACTGTTTAATGTCAAATGGATAATCATGTCTGTCTCCCTTTCTCACTGATTTTCGGAGGGATATAAAAACTATGTCTTCTACACAGCACTGGACGGGTGGGAAGGAAGGATCTACCCACTTGGTTTCTGCAGCCTAGAGGTTGTTGATTAAAAGATGCTGTTCTGGGAAGCAGGAAAGGTCAGATGTGAATCCATAAACCTGAGAAGGCGTCTGAACTTGTGAAGGGGGCACCCTGAAGCCCATTGAAGTGCTTAACCCCGTTCTATAAAAGGCACTGATATCATCATCATATCCTAAAGGAAAAGCGTAACAGGAGAATGTGTGCTGCGGAAGATATTCCCTAACTGCCTGCAGCCTGGAGCTTGGTGCCAAGCTCATCCAGGAGGTGAGATGCTGAAGACACCTGCTCTTGATGTCTCTCCACATCTGCTCTCTTCTGGGTGCCCTGACAGCTTTTGAAGGCACCAAAGTGATTTTGTGGATGGCAGTTTATGAACCCAGGTGGAGAAAAGAATCACCAGTGGCTGTCCATCTCCTGCCTTGGCTGTCGGTCACCTCTGGCACTGCAGTGGTGGTTTGTGAAGGTGTGTGCTGGTTAGCTGAGGAGAAGGGACCCCTTTTTGTGAGAGAAAGGTAGGGGAGCAGAGCAGGCAGAGGATGGTAATGTGCAGCGCAACCCCAGCGCGATCCACTGAAACCACTTGCCTCTCCCATGAGTCACAGGAGCAAGGAAGGCTGGTGCCTTGGCTTTTCTCAGTGAGGCAGGCACTTGCCAACCTTCAGGGGTCACTACACAGTGGCAAGGTAAGAGATGAGCTCCTGCATCACCATCTTCTGGCAGTGACCCACTGGGAACACCCGCCCCAGCAGTCATTTTCCCTCCTGGCAAAACACAGCGGTCACGGCAGCACAGAGCTGAGTCAGACTTTCCCAGGTCACCAGGAATCAGTCCCTGCCTGCTGCATCCCCAGTCCGCAGTGACATATCTGTAATTATGATTTTCACTGTTATGTTCATGATATTAGTATTTTTCTTGCTCTAGCCAAGACTCCTACTCTTCGTTCATGCATGAGCCTGTCATGCTATACAATTACAGTGGAGTCAGGGCCTGATCTGTACTATAATTATAACTGAGTCAGTTACAACAGGCTTGTCTCCTGACCTGCTTCCAAAATAGCCCCGTATTTTTTAAAGCAAATAGGATTTTAGGTGTATTCTTCAACCACGTTAATGCACTACTCTCGTCTTGGATTTAAACCGAGCTCGTTTCTGATAAAGCAACCCTTTTTTTAGCGTAAGCAGGAAATGGTCCAAACTGGCTGTTCATTTGCATTCACTGTCAGCTTCAAGCACCCTCTCTGAATGTCAGATATTTCCCGGTTGCATTCCCTCCCCACTTTGTGTGTTTGCTACTTCCTGGCATCCTTATCATATGGTCATGAATCATGCTGGAGTGAAGATGTCGAATTGAGATACGGAGCGGGACTAGTTTGGTCAGTCCTTGGTAATCAGGCCTCTTAACAGGGAAATGCATTTAAATGGGTCAATGAATCTTACATGTCTGTGCATCAGGAATTATCAGCACCGCAGACCTTGCAGTCAGGGGAGAAATTCTCTTTCAAGCAAAAGTTCATTGAGCAGCAAACATTTCATTTACATTTACATTTGAAATGATGGTTTACCTTCGTGGGTTATTGAGGGTCTTTCAAACTGTAATAAAAGATTCTTTATTTTTACTTTATTTTTTTCTTAATATGCAAAATAATATATTTCAAATTAAGTATGCAATCCTGTTAGAGCTAGAAAGATACTTATGTAATCTCCCATCTCCCAAAATGCAGTTGTAATTCCTGGGCTTTATTTTTTCCTCATGCCTTCTTTGATGATGGCAATGTGAAATGTTGCATTACAAAGATAATGAAATTGCTATTGGAGGAAAGCTTGTCCCTTGCTCCATTCTTTTAGGGTTTCTACAGGTTATGTCTGCTAAGGCTCTTTCTGGAAGCTCTCCCCCCAAAAAAATGAGGCTAGTGGCAGCTACAAGGATCTATTTGTGACTTCAAGCCCAGTTCTCCAGCTGTTAGTCCAGGATGGCAGTATATGAAATTATTCAAAACATTATGGTCTGGTTTGGATTTCTAGGCACTTAAGTATCATGATGAATGCACAAGTGTGGTGCACTTACATCAGTTAACGTTTTTGTCGACTGCATCTTCTATATTTCATTTTGGGCAAAAGCTCTGAAATTGCCAACATTTGAAGGAGAAAGTCAGACTTTTTGTTGACAGTCCTTATTTTGCATTCAGTTCAATACAACTCTTGCTGAAGAGATTCAGGATAAGCCTTTAGACTAAGTCCACCAAAAGTCCAGTCCTATATTGGAATTCTAAAGGTCGAGTTTGCTGTAAAGCATATGCCACTTAAGATGCCTCTCTGACATTACTTAAATATACCTGTCTTGCAGGTATTTGTCTGAGGCTGTGTATATCTTAAAAAACAAACAAACAAACAAACAAACAAACTTTTCCTGGAATAAATGTTTAAAAATTGGACTAAGACTATTATTACGAGTTCACCAGTAAAAGCAGAAGAGCTGTAATCTGCCCATGTTATTAGGTCTGCATATATTCAAATGTTTATAGTATACAAGTTATTAGAATTCAGCTGTACTTTCTGTGGTGCTATATTCCATTCTTTAACATGCAGAAATGTATAAACCAGTAGTTTTTAACACGTGCTTCATTAGCTGGTCTTAAATGGTGTGTGAAAATGAACTCAAAAGGCAAACCTATTGTCATTAGACTCAAATCTGTTATATCTTGTTTGCCCTTCTCTCAGAAAATGTTTAAACTGAAAATTAGACAGGACTGAAAACAGACAGAACAGTACTAATGCTGAATCAGAAAGGAGGTGATGGTCACTGATCTTAGCAAGATTATTGCTGTCTGCTGGTCAGTCCTGCCATCTTTCATTTACAGGATGCTCATCTTCCAAATAAGTGAGGTGCAGGTTTGTACCCTGGGATCCCTCACACCTGATGCCCCAGGATGCAGCTGCAATCCTCTCCTTCAGTCCAGAGCTCCAGGGAAAGCTGGCAGTGGATACACAGAGGAGTCTGCTCACCCTCCTGATCCGTGCTCTTGTTTTCTTGTAGTCCCCCCTCCACCTGCCCAGGCTTCTCATGTCTCTGCTGGATAATTGGATAGCACTCACTTGTCCTTCCCGTGTGTATAACATTTTGCATAATGGGATCTTGATCCATAAAAGGAACTGCAGTAAAGCAAATAACATCACCACCAAAAAAAAAAAACCAAAAAAAAAAACCACCCAGAAAAAAACCCCAAAAAACCCCCCAAAAAACCCAAAACCAATTCTTTAATGGTGAGCAGGCTTGTTGAAGTCTATATACAAGGGAAACATGTGTTGATGTCCACAGAGCTCCTGGCATAGTGTGGAGCTATATGAGGCCATGGGGTGACTCCAGGAGCTTGTTCATCTCCACAAAGGAGATTTTGTGTATTTCAAAACACCACAGCCCCCAAACTAAGCTAGGTAAATACTTTACCCTCCCTGAGTGCTGTGGTTCACACAAAGGGGCTTCCTGCAGCAAGCCCTGTTGTTGCTGACGTGGTTGCTCCCCCCAGCCAGTCGTGTCAGGACCACAGTAATGTTTCTTAGGCTCACCCAGGGTACCTATTTAAATTATAGATCTGGACTACTGCTGGCTCCCCTCCAAATCTCTGATCTAGTAGCTGTTTTTAATGATAAATTACATATGTTTAATAGCTCAGCTATTTTGTTTGGTTCCTTCAGAACTTTGAGATGAATAGGCTCCAGTCTCAGTGATTTATTGCAATTTAATTTGTCAAGTTGTTTCAGCACTTTTTCTTATGCTCCTCTGACAGCAGTTCACCTTCACAAACCAAAGACAGGTATTTTCCTTTTCTCCTTGGAGTGAAGACCCATACAGAAACTACTTGGCAACCTCTGTGAGCTCTTTCTCCTCTTTGACCTCTTTTTCTCTTGCTCAATGATTAAATTTAGGGATTTTCCTATGAGCATCCAGTGTTCAAATCCTACATCACTGCAATTGTTTTGTCCAATCCTTTTCATAAGCTGATTGATCACCAGTTTAATAGTAGGTACAATTTTTGCCTGGATTTTTCTGGAAATTCTCTGCTTTACATTTTCTTTAGATCTCACATTTCCTTGTGGCTGTTCTCTTTCCTCGATCACTGCCCATATCTGTTTCATCTGAAATAACCTTTGCTGGACATGGATGATCAGATGCCCGGAATTCCAAGGGAGGCTGCTGAGTCCCATCTAGGATTGGTTGCATTTCTCTCTTTCATTATTGTGTTTTACAATGGCTTTGTATTTATGCAGAAAGAAGAGCTGTAACAGTCTGTACAGGGTACTCAGCTGGTTTCCACTTGAAAGTTCCCAATTTATAAGAGATTTCTGCTATTTGTCCCTGAGCATGTCACCTTGCAGTTAGTATAATTGAATTTAATCCAATTTATATTGCTCCATTTGTCATTTATTTCTTTCCATGTGATATCCTAATAGTGCTCTGTATTAACAGAACCTCAACATTAACACTGTGATCAGCAAATTTCATTTGTGCATTCCCACCTGTGTGCCAAGAACCTTAGGAAATGATTGGTAGGTTTCAAGACCTTTCTTGCACCATTCTCCTGCATCCTCATGCTTTCCATTTTGACGCTCCTTAGAAAGATCTTTTTATCTGCAACATGGCTACTAACATGGGCTTTCTTTAGCTTAACTTCTGTGGAAACATGGAATTACTTGTTAAAATCTAGATACATAAATTCTATTGTATTCTCCCTTATATATGTGTATTTTTACTCTTAGCCCCCTTACTACCTGACAAAACCCCCCTTAAAAATTATTGAGGTAACAGTAACACATCTATTTCTTCAGTACCAACAGCAACTCTAGATTTATTTTTAAGAAGTTTTAAATGATGGTTTGCTCCCTGAGCTTGATTTTTCTTTAGCATGTGGGTTTTTCCAGAACTGTATGTAGTGTTGAGGTAGTGTGTCAGTCCCTACTGAGTTGCGATCATGTGAGAGCTTTGTGTTGGTGTGCAAAGAGAAAAACGTGTGCCCTGTTGGTTCAGGCTGTAGGTGTTTTCTCCTCCATTTCCTAATTCTTCTGGTTTATTGGTCTGGCATATCCTGACTTTGGTGTGACTGAAACGGAGTTTTCTTAAGAATACTCCAGGTTTAATTCCATTGCACGTTGATTCCTGCATTTCCATGAAAAAAAGGCTCATGGTTTAATCCCCCTCAAGTGGATCATAACTTTGGGGGGCATTTTCTCTGGAAAGACATCAGGCTTGCATGCCACTGGCACAGGGAAGTCTCTGGGGCCCAGCAGGAGAACTTGCACCCACATCATAAACAAGAAACACTCCCAAGGCTCTGCAAGGCTGGCAGACTTTTAATTGCAACCCAGCGAAGATGAATCAGTTGGGCGTCAATTGCCTTGGGAACCTACTGGGTGACTAAATCTATGTCAGATGAGGTGACAACAGGGAATAGGTGGGAAATGCCCTGGCAGTTGGGAGACATTCCCTAAAGGAGAAGATGAGCACCTAAACGGGTCACTGAAGGAAGGGTGGTGGGCTGAAGGGGAAACAGAGGGCGAGGGATGGTCTGCAGACCTTTTCCTGAGAGTGAGAGTTGACCCGTGACAACTCCACTGGTGCCTTGAACTGTGGTGCTCACTTCCTGAATAAGCTTCCTGTATAACCTGTTTGCTTTTAACTGTGAGACTGTGGAGATTTCTTAGTAAATGGTCTTCAAAGAATTTTCTCAGGAAGGCACCCCCATCTCTTTCATATTAAAGATTCTATTCTTTGCAACCTTTTTGGAAATATGTCTCTAAATCTTAATCTCATTGTACATTTGAAGATTGTGGATTGGCTTGTGCTTTTATCTTATTTTTTCCTTTTTCTTTTTTTTTTTTAATTGAATAGAACTACAAGGTGAGTAACAGGAATTGGGAAACTTGAGGAGAAATGCAAAAATTTGATCAGTTGTTAAAAAGCTTTCATTGAAACAGTATGGAAAACTAGCAACTGGGTCAATTTTGAACGCTCTGTTGTGCAAATAACTCTCTGAGGTCAAGGTATTTTGCAAAATTATTCCCCTCCCTTCATATAATGATCATGGTCATAGTGCAAATGCCTGTCTGAGGTCTAGGAAAACCATCATTCTTGGAGACAAGCATCACTGTATGTCCTGCCTGTGTGATGTGGGACTGGAAGTATGTTTTAATGTTCGTATGCCTGAAGCCTTCGAGGGAAACTCCAGAAGGTTACAAAGGTACCTTCTGAGGAGAGGAGGTGCACGCTGTGTATTTGTGTGTTTTTCCCGTCTATCAGGCAGCAGGAGGCATTGCAGATGATAAAGCCTGGGATCTGTGGCAGGGCAGGAGGTTCTTTGTTCTTTCTTTTCCGGGTCTCTCCCATTTGTGACACCTGAGAATAGCCTGTCAATGTCCAGACTCCTTTATTTCTTCCTCATTTTGTGGGCCTACCCTGGCCTGAGATGTGGATTTTTCCTATTGCCATGCTGGATGTTGAACTGAAACTGAGCACTGAGTGAGAAACGCGTGAGAAAACATTTTGTTTGTCTGCCCATAATGGATAGATCTACCACAGTATAGCAGAGATGCCACAGAATGTCACCGTTCTGGTCACTTCGTAACCTCTGTCCACTCCCAGCTAATAAACAGATCTGGTCAGAAGCTCCAAAAAAGTGAAGATCAGCCCCTGGCTCAGGAGGAACTGGAGCAGTAAGGGTGCTGTGGTGATGTGCCATGAGAATGCATTACTCAGAGGAGGCTGGAGGCAGCTGTGTGAGTCGTGTTTAAAGCCCAGGATTGGGGAGAAGATGTTCTGCTCCAGGGGCTGGTGTGCAGGTAGCTTGGGGTGGCTGCAGTGGCTGCTCTGTAATGGGCAGAGGGGATCACTGCTCCTCATTCTATCTCCTCAGGGCATGGAGCTGGCCAGGAAAGGCAGAGGCAGAGTGTTGTGTGTGTGCTTTGCAGTGTGGGAGCCACTTCCCTGACTGCTGCTAGGGAACGTGTCTTTATTTTGTGTATTGCAGGGTGTGTGCTCTCTCTGACCTCCCAGCAGGGGATGTCTTACTTCAAATGGAGAGCTCCTATTCCTTGCATCCAGGCAGAATTTGGGAAGGGAAAAGCTCTTTGTCACCTAAGTTTTTATCCAAACACCACAGTTAAGCTCTTCTAACTGGGAAAAAAGAGACAGAATAAATGAGCCACCACCAGCACCACAGGATGGACACCCATGGCCACCTGTTACACAAACCTGTCCATGACAAACCCTTTCTTATGACTTTGTCATAAGTGTTTATGTTCCAGCCTTGGCGAATAAATCTTGTGTCATTAAATAGGAAATAGTTTAACACTTTACCAATGCTATCATAATGAATTAATTTGATATTCATGGGAATACCACATGTGCTTTCCTAGGTGTCCTACTACCATTTCACTTTCACTAATGGGCACTTGAGTCATACTGATTTTTCCCCAAAGCCACATAATGATCTATAATATTCCTGAATAATTGCGCTTTAAGTGGAAGCTAACAGGGTTGACTACTCCCAGAAATATGTCAAAATATTTTTACTGTTATAAGAAGGAATGTGAATACTAACCAGACCTGCCAATACATTTAAATATGTGGCGAAGTTTTACAAAAGAAAGTTCTGGAATGTTTTTTGAAGGTTAAAAAGTCCTCAAATGTTTTGGGTTTTTGTCCCTGAATAATTTTTATAGCCATCTGCAGAAGAGTAGAATTGCTAAATTGTGTTAAAGAGGAAAAAAAAAAAAAGAAAAGAAAAGCAAGCAAAAACTCATGTGGTACCAAAAACGTAATTTATTTCATAGTAGCTGGAATAACTTCACAGCCTCATTTATGCCATTGATTGAAAAGAAGTGATAGTTGCAGAAATTTTAATACCAGGCTGGTATATGCAATTTGTGGGGGGAAAGAAGCCTTAAAAACCAGTCTCCTTCTTGAATGGATAAACTTTGCTGCCTTTCTCATGCATAGGTATTCTGGAGAGCTTTGATCTGTAGATCAGGGTAGTTCTGTTCCGCGGCTTGGCTGAGTTTGCCCCGTGTTTGCCCCACAGAGCCTGTGGGAAGGACCTTGGTCTGTGCTGGGCTCCCTGGGCAGTTGGGGCTGGACCCCAGAGCTGTGGGGGTCAGGGCCCCTCCCCAGAGCAGCCAGAGGGGCCTTCAGCCTCACCTCAGGACCACCCTGAAGCGCCAGCTGTGCAAACATCCTCTGCATCATCTCTGCCCGCGATCTCATCGCAGCCCCTGTTTGTTTGTGCCTTTGGCTTGGTCGCACGACCAACTGAGAATACCTGGCGTACACAAGGTGCGCTCCACAGGGAATGTCTGCTGTGTTCCACCTGCTTCTGGGCGCAGCAAAAGCCAGGGACGGAGGGGAGAGGCGGATGGAAATTATTTGCTGTGAGGCAAATCACAGCAGGCACACGGAACCCTCAGGGGCGGGAGCTCTGCCTCGTCTGTGCTGCTTTTGCATGCTGGCCACCATGGAGTCGCCAGGGAGAGCACAGAGAAGTTGCTGCAGCTGTGTCCTTGAGTGACCCCCAATTGTCAGGTCAGACCTTGAATGCGAATGAGCCAAGAGCCTCCCTGTCATGCTCACGTTAATGAAAAGGAGGAGGTCCAGGAATAGGACTGGGTAGGAGAAGTGGAGCAGGACATCTGTGTCCTCAGGAGGATCCTGTGGTTCCAGAAGGAACCACTGAAGTACGTAAGACTTCTTTAATTAAAGGATTTACCTGTAGTCTCAGAATGGAAATGACGTGCTTTGTTGTGCCTAATTGGGAGGCTGCTCTCCAGAGTCACGGCACCGACTCCCGAGCGCGCAGAGAAATTTCTACGTGCAAAGCTCTCCACAAACCAAACTGCCGTGGCAGTACCTAAAAAACATCTAATTTTTATCTGATTAAGAACTGTAAAAAATGAGGGCAGGAGCCTTGCTCATGCATTATTGAAAGGTCTGCAGTGACGCTGGCGGGATGGCAGAGCGTGCCTGCTGGTGCCGGAGGAATGGAGGCTCTGTCTGGTGGGACGCAGGGAGCCCTGGAGAGCGGCGGTGCCTCGGCCCTGAGTGCCCCTGAGCTCTCTGCAGGGGGAGGATGTGGGGCAGGCAGTGCCAGTGCACTGCACCCCAGGAGGTTTGGCCTGATCCGAAGGGAAATGCTGCAGGAGACAGTTATGGGTGTGTTTCCCTCAGCTTTGTGTTGGTGTTGGATTTGGGCTGGCAGCAGCTCTCCTCTTCTCTAAGACTTGTCACGATATAAAACATCGCCTCCCTTCTGAATCACAGCAATTAAAAATATGTGCATCCAGTCCACCCCATTTGACAAATTCCCATCTCCGCCCTCTCCTCAAGCCTTCTCCAGCTCAAAATACATTTACTCTTCTTATGGCTAATTAGCCCTTTCCTGCTTATATCTCTTTTTTGGAGCAATCCCCAAATTTGAGGCATCAGTATTTATCAGCAAAAAGCATTTTCAGGCAGAAATTCCCTATCAGCTCTAATTAAAAGTCAAGCCTGGTGACAAACCTTTGCAGGTGCATTTAGAGAGGATCCCATAAATGATGTGTGTAATGGTACAGTGGAACCTATATGGGCCTGAAAAATGTGAAATACAAGACTCCAAAGTGGAATCCGTGTTGGATTTTGCCAGGGTCTTTGCTGTGTGCCTCCTTCTCGCAGACAAGGCTCTGGGGTGGGCTGGACACACCAGGGTTCCTGCTGTGCAAATTACAGTCTGGCAAATTAAAATGACTGAAGTGGCAATTTAAGTTAATACACTGGGTTATGAACTCAGAACTGGTGGAGGTGCAGACAGGATGCCCATTCTCCTGTGCTGACTTGTGATGGTGGCATTGGGACAGGGACAGGGCAGTGATAACCTCTTCAGCCATCCCTGCTCTATCTGATGGGAACTGGGAGTCCCAATCTGTTTGCATCATTTGGTGAGATAAAGAAAAATTGTTAATAAAACAGCTTCCCTTTTGCAGTATCTCTAAAAAACATTCTCGAGTGATGGAGGACCCTGAAGGGAAGTTCTGTTAAACCAAACAAGTGAAATTCAACTTGGGGCAACTAAGGAATCTCTTCTTGAATTTATAAGGTTTCAGAAGGTTTGTTGATGCACCTAGGCTGGTAAATTCTGTTCTTCCTCATACTCCTTGCACCTCTGAACCAAAGTGCAACTGCAGGCTCTGTCACTGAACTAAAGGCAGAAGATAAATTTTGTCTTTACAGACTTACTATATGAAATACTGCTGTATTTATGCAGCATTTTAAAGCCTTGTTTTTCCCCTAATTTACCTTTGGCACTGCAGGACTGCAGTTCTGTGCCTGGACAAACTAGTTTTCAACTGTGAGCTGCGAGCCTTTTGTTCTTTGGAGTACTGTTCAGTTCTTGGTGAAGCTATTTTGGTGACGAGTTACTCTTCTTTTCCCCTCTTATGTTTTGCTGTTGTAACATAATCGTAGTGATTTGGAGTAGAGGACCAATCCTGAATGGTTAACAGCTGAACTGAGGAGCCTGGCAGCAACTCCCAGTGCATCAGTTGCATGTTCAGCTGAGCTTTGGGAACCCACTCCCTGGTTTCCATGGAAAAGAAATCCAGTTTCAGGGGCTGCACGGGAGCTGCTCTGCCACACACTCTGGGCAGCTGGGGGATGGGAATCCTGCATGGAAATCAGAGTGCTCCTGTGACCTGGTGCCTTCCATCCCAAATCTATTTCTTCATTTTAAATCCCCCAAAATGGCCTGAACTCAATAGGCCCGAGCGATGCACTGCAGATCAGTATTCCCCTATTCCTGCTTGCATCGGTTTAAATACTGAGTTTGAGCTGGAGGCATTAATGCTGTATAATCAGGATTCTTAAAACCAAAAGAACTCAAGACACATTGGAAATTTCAATTTTCCACCTAATCAGTGCACTTCTTTCAATTTTACAAACAAGTGTATTTCAACTCCACTACTTTAAATGATCCCCCCGATATTACTCGTTTATCAGTCAGCTCTGATAGGCCAAAATGCATTAAATTATATATAGAGAATATTAAGCAAATTTAAATGCAAGTCCAAGTAGAACATATGTAATTTCTGTTTTAAATTAATAATAATGTTACACATTTTCCCATGAAGCTATATTTGCAAAGTTAGCCTGAAGAAATAGTATTAAGTATCTCACCAGAGCAATTCAGTGCTCAGTTGACAAAACAGACAAAAGTAGTACTTCCCGTATAGCAGCATCCATAAAAGAAATTACTAAATTCTTTGCCACTATGAATCAACAGCTTTATTGAATGGAAACATTTCAGTCGACACCACTGCCTTGATAATAATATTTAAGGTGAAGAAAAACCCCTAAAGTATGTCAACAATCAGAATTAACAGTTGGGGTGGAAATGTGGGGTTGTGTTTGCTTGTGGTTTTTTTCAAGTCAGTAGCTGAGAAACAGCCAATGTGAGTTTGGAAAGAGGCACAGATGTCAGTGTGAGCTCCGAAACATGGCTTTGCTGGTCTCTGATCCACTTCCTGGCCCTGGTCAAAAAACCCCAAGATGCTGCTTTATGTTGTGTTCTCTTTAAATCAAGGAAACACACCTCAGTTGCAAGCCTTTTTTCTGAATCATTCCTCCCTCCTCGCCTGCAGATGTCTGAGAGGCAGCTGGGAATCCCCAAAGACAGGAGCGTTCATGGGAGTCTGCTTCTTTGACATTTAGGGTAGACAAACAGCTCCAAGGATCTGGGACAAAGAGATCCAAAAGCTGGGTGTGGGCATAACGCTGAAAAAGTGCTTCACTGTGGGTTATTCTGACTATTTTTGTGTGTAGCACAGGAGTGAGGACTGGATTAGGAGGCCTGGGGGGTTGAATGGATTACAAACAAAAAGCATTAAGCTAATCATAGGAGTGATATTCCTTAAGGGCAAGGATGAACTAATGGCTGAATTTTCTTTTGTCCCTGTATTACAACTGTGGAACAGTAAACCAGTCAAAACAGTGGCTGTTTCCAAGCCAGGTCTGCTACACTATGCATTTCTATAAGTTTTATAAATATAGGTGTTGCTTAACACGGATTGCTTGCACGATCTTGGATGTACTTATAGAAAGGGAATTCAAGGTCAGCAGTCCCTGAAGGCTGTCAAACTATTTACAAGTTTGCTATTTATAAGGACTAGTCTGGGAGTCCTAGAAGCAATAAGTTCTTAGGCAAGCGGTTTAATTTCTGCGTGACAGAAGAGCTGCTGTTTCTGTGTCAGTGCCTAGATGCCGTTGCACTTCTCTTAAATTATCTTTAAAATCTCTTCTACTTTGTTATCTAGATTCTAGTAGTGTCAGGCTCAGCCCTAAGTGCTCCATATAACCTGAAAAACAAAGAAAGCAAGAAATATCAGTGCAGCCACTTCTGTGCAAGTTCTGTAAGGGTTCAGGTTTGACAAGAGTTAATCAGAAGTTTAATGATTAATATAGAATAATGATCGATTGACCTTGGGAGTACAGCCTGTTATAAAATAGCATACTGGAGGATTCATTGCATTTCTACAGAGCACTCTCTGAAGAAAAAAATTTCTTTTCTAAGGAAAGAGAAAAGTAGGGCATACTGGTTTCTGCAGACCAGAAAAAGCACATTGCTTGCTCTCGTATTAGGCTTTGGAACACTCAAGTGAGGTGGAAAATGTAGAGAAAAATTTGTGACTGAACTGCAAACATCGCAGACTCGGAAGAACTGGTGTACAGAATTCAGATAAGCCTCTCATGAAGAGAGAGACTAGTTGTTCCTTCCTCAGCAGTGTTACCCAAGAATATGTACATACTGTGCCTTTTGTTCTTTTTGGGTAAGTGGATGGTACATCCTAGAAGGGCATCATTCATGCTAAGAAGTGAATCTTTGGACGTCATCTCTTCTGGCTGTAGTACCTGAATGAAAGCAGTGCTCAGTCCTCTTGATCTAACACCATACATTGTCTAGACCCAGAGCACTCTCCCTGTATTTGTAAAACAAAAACAAAACCTTAAGCCCCACAATCCCTCCCTCACCCTGAAAATATGAAAACCCTTGAAGAGGCATCTGAACTTGCACATTACTTTATCTGTTCGAAGTTTCACAAAGGAATATTATCCAGATGCTGCGTGATTTTTTCAAGACAACAGTCTGCATCATGCTAAGGCAGCAGGGAGATGGTAAATAGAAAAGAGGATACAAATGCTGGCAAAAATCAGCAAAGCAAGGTGGGAGCAATATCGCTCAAGCTGTCAGATCTGTGAGCAAGCCTCGTGAACCAGCTGAGTTATGGCAAACTCCTGCTAAGAGGGAATTGCAGTAACTGAGCCTTGCTCTCAAACATTTATAAGGGTGTCCTGGGATAAATAAAGGTGCAGCCTCTGTAAACTCTGCCGTGAAAAAAAACACCTTTGAACCAAACCAGTTACAAGGCTCTATAAAGAATGGGCATAGCTGATGTTAATTATAAGATTTGTGTCTCGGTTTTCGATCTGGAGAACAACAGTCTGAGTGTTCTTGGCTGGCAAGGAGTTAAATGCACGGCCCTGGCCTGAGCTGCTGCAGAAGGCAGTGCTGGCGCTGCTGCAGAATCCCTGTTGGCATACGGGGATAGGCGGGAGCCCGCTCAGTTCAGGGTCTCCACTGGAATATACAACAGAATAGTAAAAGCTCTTTGATTCCCAGGCAAAGCCTCTGCCATCTGGGGCCAGACCTTCTTAAAACGGTGGTTGTATTTTGTCAGGTAGAAGACATTCAGCTTATTTTAAGATCATACCTCATGCACTCAGACACTGCTGTGTGTCACACTGAGCTCTATTTAGAAGCCTGGTCTGGATTATAGAGACATTTTGGAAATCGTGCGCTTATCAAAAGTTTGAATCAGATTTGTCTATAACCAAACTCAATAATCAGACTCTTGAACCATGTAATGGGTTAGCAAAAGAGCAGAGGACATGCAGGGAGACAATGATTTAGCAGAATTTCACTCGACATTCGAGCACACTAGCATGTCTGAAAATAAGGGATACATTATTAATTAGTTAATGTTTGCAAAGTATTTTGACTCTGGAACATGCCAAGTGTTCTTCTTCGTTAATTTTCAGTAAATGTATGACTAAGCAGTATATGTAATAAGGACACAAAATGTGGTAAGTAGACAAAAGACCTGAAAACACACAAAACATTTTAAAATAAGAGAGATGCTGTCAACTGGGGAGAAAAAATGTTCAGACCAGTGGAGTAAATATTGTGATGATGCAGCTACCAGTTATTTATTAACTCAGCACTAATGTAGGGGTATGCCTGACAGCAGTGACGAGCAGTTGAGACAGCCAACGTCCTACAAGACCTGTACAGCTGACCTCTATCACCTTTTCTCCTCCAGTGCTAAATTTGGCACAGCCCGTACTCAGCAGACCTTCTCTTACCTTCTGGGGCTGCCTAACGCCTGCCTTAGGAGCTGCGTGTGCTTCTGCAGCTTTAATAATGTCTGGAAAACCACTTCTCGGTGGCGGTCACAACCCCTGCGTGGCTGCGGGAAGGTGTGCTCACACCAGGGCCCGGTAGCACAAGCTGCTGCACGCTCTTCCCCTCCCTGGTCGTTCTCACATCCCCATCTGTTCCTTTCCAGTCTCTCAAGTGGGAAATAAACTGAGTTAGAGTCAAACTGTCAAACTCATAATATTCGAGTGGGTTGAATGTCACACCGGCAGAATTCATGCAATCCATATTTCATTCAGCGCAATAAATATGCAGTCTTGCACAGATCTTAGAAATCAATTACGGGTTTTTTTCAGGAAGGTTTGAAGAAACAGTAGGGGCACTTCAGCAAAATGATTTCTTGCCTTCTTTTCCAATGAAGTAACTTTTTAGTGTTGTGATCACAAGGTCTCGATTCCTGAAAACAAGCTCGTAAGTGCGTGCCTCGGCCATCTGCTGCTGCCCTTAAGTCAAAGTCATGGTCCTCAGTTTACAACATCATACTTGGAAGTTTATGACGTTACAAATACAGGATTGACACTTTTGTTGACAGCTAGCCAATAGGATCAAATGAATTAAGCAACAAGCCATGTCCTTGAAAACTTTGGCTGTAAAGATGAAGACCAAGTGGGAACCTTTCTTGCTGGAAGGAGCTAGCACTGCCCTCACAGGTGGTTAGTGTATCAGAAATTTGTCATGAGCACTCTAAAAATAACTAGGAGTGATCTTGTAGCTTTCTGACATACTTTTAATTATTTCTTTTAAACATATTCTGTCTTTTCATGTCAGCTGTTCTGCACATTCAATTAGATACATGCATGGTAGTTTTGACCTAGGCTAAGGGGCCGAATGATAAATCAGCTTTTAAGGCCAGATGCACAGCTGGTGTAAGTGGATTTTACATTTATGCAGTCAAGTGAGCTAAGCCAAATTTCTCCCAGCTATGACCACCACAATATAATTCTCATGCAGCAGGATTCTCTGTGGCTGCAACTTTTATCATACCTGGAATATTCCAGTTGGTGGAAAAAAGACCTATTGATCCCACTGGACAGAGCATAACCTGTGTCTATCAGTGTGGCAGGTATTTAGTAAGAGTAGTTTGAAGCCCTTCAAAAATCTACAGAAAGTCCCTCATCCACAAGAAATCTGCAAAATATTGCTAATTCTTTACTGTTTTAAAGTCTAGATATGGGTCAGGGTCCCAATGGTTTTACTCTGTCCAAGAGAAATCATGATCCTGCAATGCCCCCACTGACTTTTTGAAAGTATATAATTTTTCACTGTGTTTTAATGAACCAGTAAATAACTTGGAAAAACATAACATGCAGCCGCTCGGAGGGTGTTTTACTGGTGCCAGGAATCTCCCTGAACAGCATCACCTACAGAACAGGGGACACAGTCCTGCATTGAGTGCCACCCCAACATCAGCTGGGCATGGAGACCAGCCTTGGGATCAGACCTTGGAAGGTTACAGTCTTGGAAGGTAGAGATTTTTTGAGGGATTTTAACAAAGGATGCTGGATCATTCACGGTTTGAAACTGTTTTGAAGTAATTTTCAACATGTTTCCCCTTACAGAGCTAATTCTAATAACAGCAAACATTATCCTATTTTGACCTACAGGTCAAAACAAAAGAATTTTGAGGCAGAGAACAATTTTGTTTATCTTTCTAGAATGAATTACTCCGCTCTGTTATTATTATCTTGAGGGACAAAGTTATGAGTTTTCTAGGAGAAAAAAAAAATCCAAATATATTTAATTGCCCAAATAACTGCATAGAAAAAGGAAATAATAGCCTTTAGTTATGATCCTTACTTTAAATGATGGAAAATTTGCTTTATTTTTAGGATGAGCTTTTATATATTTTTGGGAGGGTAACTTTGAAATAACATTTTATTTTGATCAAGAAAAATTCATTCAAACAAAAATTTAATGAGTCAAATGCCTGTAGCAATTTCTAGTAGAAGCAAGTTTGCTTTTATGGAAAAAATGCAAGCTGATACTAAATGGTAGGTCACTGGTCCTATGCCATTTTGAAGTTTTATTTGGTGGCTTCAATGTAAAGTCAAGCAACAATGCTAGAGATAGGGACCAGAGGAGGGCAAGATTTTAGGTTTTTAGTTAATTTGGCCCTAGTAAAATTTAGTTGTGATTCCCTTACTGACAAAGGAGAAAAGGTCCCATTGCAGGATCATAACAGGGATTTTTCTTCTCTGGCTATTGTGAGTGGGCAGGCACTGTGCTGGTCTAATCAGCAGAGTTATTGCTGTTTTCTGTCTGTTCTGGAGTGTCAGGAAGGGGTCTGTATGTGGGAGGGTGTTTTTCAAACAGAAGAGGTAATATTTTGAAAAGTGAAATGAGAACCTATCCCTCCTTGCAAAAATGTCCTAAGTTCTTTGTTCCTTGAATTTAAATTCCAATTCACTTCCCCAGTTAAGGCTGTGACTTCCTACATGACTGGGGGACTTTTAAATGTTTGACCTAACAAGTCCTGCTCCACTCCCATGATCCTCCAAAGCTGAACTCACATGACAAACACCAGCTTTAAGCTTTTTTTAAAAAATGCTTCAATTTGAATGATGTATTTAGCAACCAATAGGCTTTGCTGCCAACCCCCCAGTGTCTCAGGCAATGTCACTGTCTCCATGATCTGCATGTGTGGCAGATGTGTTGGATGCATCAACATTTACTATGCAAGTCTCCTGTGGCCACAGGAGGTGCAGTGTGGCGTGGGCTGTCCTCAGAGCCAGGGCTGGCTTTGTTCTGTCTGCACCATGTCTAACTCACAGGGGCTCCTGAGCTGTGATTGGGCTCCAAAATGCTTCAAAACAGTACAGCATTAAAATAATATCCTTGTTTCATGCCCATGCTACAAAGTAGCATCTATTGCAAGCCTTAGGAAAAAAAAAAAAGACTAGGAAGGAGGTAAGAGAAGCAGCAGAAGGCTCTTTTTTCTACATCACAAGCCAGCCAGAGAATATATCTGTGTGTTTCCCTTGGTTGTTTATTTTGCATTATGATATCTGACATATCAGAGAACATGAAAGGCATTTGCAAGCCTATGACAAAAAGTAAAATGGCACTTGAAAATGATTCTTTCTGAAGGCTTATTTTTGTTTTGTTGCACACGAGACTAGTCAAGCAGACAGGTTTATTTTAACTCTCTAACAAAATTTAGTGACTAGAGACAAACAATTGTCTGCTATTATCATTCCTGCCGCCAAAATTCATTAGGTTCAGGAACATCACCTAAATCGTGTGCTAGGAGGGAGCACAGAGCTACCTACACTATTGCTGGAGACGTGACCCCTGCAGCCAGTGTAGTGTCCACACAGATCCAGGAGACTCCATGGCCTATTAAGAAGTAAAATATCTCAAACCATAACCTTCCTGCAATTCATTGTAAGCAGGCCCTTTCTGCAGCTGCATGTTTCTGTCTGCAAAAGACCTTGCTGTCTGTCATGAATCTTGTATCCAGCTTAGCTTTTTAAGGTCTGTACTTCATCAAAAAGTGAATATATTCTCCAGCGTGCTGGGATTTGCTTGCCAGCCTGAGAGAGGCAGAAGGCTGATGGGTCTGGGTACAGAGAGTTAAAAGGTGCCCTTTTAACATGAGTTAAACTGATTTTTATTTCTTCTGAGATCTCAGCTGTGGAGAAAGGAAGCTGGCTAGAAAAGCCAGCCTGGCCTCAGCAAAATAACTTGCTTTAGAAAGGTACACCCAGATCCCTGAGATGTGTCTGACTCATGAAATGAATTTGAGTTAAAGAAAATTGTTTAATGACTTTGCTGCCTTTTGTTCTCCAAAGTAGTCAGGGTCTTATTTGGCTAATGACAAATAAGAAAAAATGCAGATAGCTCTGAAGGGTATTGATTCCTTTTGTGTCTGTTTTTTTTTCTGTAGACTCATTTTTCCATCATCTTTGCACCAGAGAGATGTGAAGCAACAGCAGCATAATTTGGATCCCGGTACATTAAAAACCATGGAGAGTAGAGGTGAATTCATGTTTGTGGTGTCTGCAACCTCTGGGAAGCTGGTGGACTTGCTGAGCTGGAATCTATTGGAGTGAACTATTCTGAAATCCACAGAACTTTTTTTAATCTGTGTAAAGTGAATATATAAAAGTAATCACTTAAAAGGAGGTCTTTGTAGAGTGGCTAAAGAAGATAAAGGAGAAAGGTAATCTGGCATTAGAGTTCAGTGCTTCTGGAGAAGAGATTAAGAGCTGGGTGATGTCAGCTCCTGCAAGCCCAGAGAGGAATCAAGAAGGTGTGTCCAAAGGGTGATGATTCAGACTCCTTAAGAATGGAGCCAAGATGGAGATGCACCATCTGCCCACAGAGATGTTCTGGAAATGCCCAGCTTGCCAGTAAGAGTGACAATAATGCCTGCTGGAACAAGCAAGGAGCTGACATCACAGGTCATGGTCTGATCCTGGGGGACTGTGAGGTGATATCCAGCTGGAGACACTCATCAAGTTGTCCCTGTACAGGGCAGTGTCTGACACCCATCCCTGTGCAGGATGATCTCCTGCTTGTATCCAAGCATGGAGGTCAAATGGAAACACAGAAAGGGGGGCAGCAACTGGGGCAAGCAGAGAGATGGAACGTGCTGAAGCCATCCATGGGTTATTCTCTGAAGCTGGGAACCTAAAGTGCAATAAAAATGAAGAAATCAAAGGTCAACTTATATATCAGGTGTTTCCCCTAACAAAGCTAAATACTATCCTCAATAACAATACCATGGCAGGAGTGGATTGTTTCCCTCAAGGAGCCTTCAGGTTTAATCTTTTGTATATACACACACATACATGTAAATGTAAATATTTGTGTCTGAGTTGCACGTGGACCAAAGAGACATTAAAATAATCAATCAATCAATCAACAAAAAACTAAAAAGGGCTTTCAGATTCTCACCAGTAGTCTTACAGAACCAGAGAATGTACAGGACACCAGGCTTTGTGAACAGCCCCTAGGAGTACATCTACACTGTGTGACTGATGCTTCATAACTTAGGGCCAAGAGTAGTTTTTAAAAAAACAGTGCAAAAATTACACAGGCATTTCCATCACTCTGTAGATTACAACAAATGCTCTGTGTTTGCCAGCAGCCAAGACTGTAGAACAGCTATTAGCAGATGCTGACTGTATGATGATGACCACTGTAAGTGGATGCTTATTTAAGGGATGTTTTCAGGAAACAGCCTGCTCTTAGGAACAGCCTATAAGTGAAAATGCACTTTGCAAAATTTTTACATCTTGCTGGCTTGCCTTCTGCCATTTCACCGCAAAGGAAATGTTAATGTGTAATAGAATTAGCATTTAGGAGAAGCCTAGAATACTGCTCTTTATAATATAGCCCAGTATTATTATTCAAGACAGGTCTTCTCACTGAGCAATTTAAGCCCCCCAAAATTACCCATCATTACACAGACAGTCCATTTAACATTCTGAAGCTAATCGCACAACAACCTACCCTTTCAGAGGAGATACAAAACCTCACTTGGGTTTTAAGTTCTGATTACAAGATGAGGTTCCAATTGAGAATTTCAGCTGTAAACCAAATGACCTTCAATGATTGTAGACTGGAAAACCTGGTGACTAATCTAAATAGATCTCCAGGCAGGGGGAAAAAAACACCACCCAGCTCTTGTTTCTAGTTCTCGCATTATTAGGGGAATGACAAAGACAAGCAGAATGTGAAAAAAGTCATGACTCCAGTGACCTTCATGTCTTTGTCTCAGAAAGGTCAGGAGTAATCAGCAAAACTTTAACTAGAGTTCAAATTCAGCTTTGCTGTCCTTAGAGGCTGCTAAAATTAAATATTCTGTTCTTGTGCCCTGTAAACAGCCACAGTAACTGGTGATGTTTCCCTGCATTGGCTATGAAGATGTATTGGCATGAGCTGAAATTCAGAGACACAGTATTTCACATGGTATATGGCAGACATAACCAAATCCTGATTTCAGCTTGTAATGCTGGAAATCGCAAGCACATTCCTTAAAATGAGGTCATACCAGGATATGAGCACATACCAGAATGCCTAGGACATGACTTTACAGTTTGTCATGCTTGTCATCCAAGGCAAAACACCTATTGTCAGTATCTGGAGAAAAATCCCGTGAAATGCAAAGGCATCAGGCAAGTCAAAGTCTGCAAGAGTAAGCCGTGCGAAAATAGAAAATACGGTGAGTAATCTAGAATAGAGCTCATAGGGACTTTCTGACCTTGGCCTGGAATGCTT
This sequence comes from Phainopepla nitens, assembly GCA_013400175.1. Taxonomy (NCBI): domain Eukaryota; kingdom Metazoa; phylum Chordata; class Aves; order Passeriformes; family Bombycillidae; genus Phainopepla; species Phainopepla nitens. The sequence continues at coordinate 558,742 of VXBQ01028277.1, read as the reverse complement.
TATCCCTTTCCTCCTTTTGCATGTCACAAGACTTACTTATTTATTGAATATCCATCCTGACTAAATAAATAAAACTTATTTATTGAATATCCATCATGATAAGAGCGGTAGGAATGACCATGTTGGATCAGACCACAGGAGACCACAATTTCCGGCATCATACCACTAGTGACCAGAAATTTAGAGCAAGTGTAAGGACCTAAGAAAGAAATACACCTATTTTCTTGGGAAAATTCTCCTTCTTGCTCTTGGTAATAAGGAATTGCCTTATGCCTCACTATGTAGGAAGGTATAACCTCTCCAGTAGGATTTTTAGAAACTGTGGGGTTTATACCTTGGGAGTTTCCTGTTGTCCATGTTAATATTCTGTCAGATTTTGAATCCTGCTGAACATCTGACACAAATTATGGCTTCAGGAAACAATGCAACACACTAAATTTTTTTGAGTGCAGTGAACACATGCATATTTCTCAACATATTTTTATTTTGTTTATCATTTGTGTAGTTACCCATTCTGATTCAAAGGTTTCTATGCAGCACCTTGTGTTTTGCATGCTTCTCTTCAGTCAGTCTTCACAATAAGGATCCAAGAGCCTGGCAGTTCTTCACTTCCCATTTGTGAACCTCCTCACTGCGGACTTTTGAGGAGTTGGAAGCCAGCACATGTAAGTATTAAAGTCTGTCATTGATTTTTATATACCAGCGTGTACTGGTGTCAATAGGCTTCTCGAATCCTGTAGGCAACATTAAAAATGAAAGGCAAGTTTTAAAACTAAGTAAAGGATCCATTAAATGCTCTCTTCTCCTCCTCCAGCAGCTTAAAAATCATGGCACTTACCTTGAACTTTAAAAGGCTCCTTCCTTCTAATCCATTCAGATACTGAGTTGCATTTCCTGTGTCTTGAAACGTAATGAAAGTAGACATCCTGTGCTGCACAGCATCAGTAAAATTGCAGCTGTGAGACACCTGCAGCATCCAGTTTTAGAGCTGTTGAAATGGTGACCATAATTTCTGACGAATGTGGAATTTGGGAATCTGGTCCAGGATTCAAAAATCAGTATCTGCATACTCTGCTTCAAGCCTTGTTCACTTCAGTGATTCCACATGAAGTAAAATGTCATTTATCACGAATAAAGGTGACAAAGCCAATCTTTTGGGCATGCTCTACTGCTTTTAGTGTCTGCATATTCTGCAGACACATTTGGTGACCAGGACTTCCCCAGTAAAATGTTTTGTATTTGGACAATGGGAAAAGTATTTCAGCTTTTCCTTGTGTGTATCTCTCTTGAAGGAGACAGGATGAGAATCTCTGAAATACAGCAGGGTAAAAGTGTGAGTAGGGACAGGGACAAAATACCTCCCTTTAGCCTTCCAGTTTTCACTCTACCTTTGCTCTCTGTAGGTGATGTAGGAAATAATGGATCAGAGTATATATACATATATGTATATGCATATGCACACACGCTCTCTCTATATAAATATATACAATATATTATATTTACATTGGCCTTATTGGTTCAGTGGTAGCCACTGCGATATAAATACAACACTGCTCAACACATTTTCCAGAATTGTTTTAGGAAAGTGATTGAGTAGTAACTAATACATCCTGTGATAAAAAGATAATAAGCTCTATGCAATGTGACTGCAGTTGTAAATATCAATATGTATGAAACATTAGGAAAAAAAGAGATGCTGTTTCATTAACATTTCTCTACAATGCCACATGTAAATAAATCCCAAGATCTGTAATAAGGAAAATAATAACAGTAAGGAAATTAATAAGATGAATTTTTACTTAAAATGGCATTTCCTTTAAAATGCCAGAGTAAAGTTGTTAAGATCTTACTAAGGAGAGACAGACAAACGTTCCTAGGAATGAGATCACAAACTTTATCTGTCCTCTTTAGCTTCCTCATTTTAGGAAGAAATTTAATAGTGTTTTGCATCTACAACTGCATATAGTCTTTGCCCAATGCATTATCCTATGCTGAAAGTATGTTTATGATGAAGTTAAAATATTCACAGAGAGATAAAAGATGATCATATCTTAATGGTGGCTTTAATTCTCAGGAAACTAACCTAATGCACTTCTTACAGTTGAGAGCTATCAATGCCAAATAATTTTGCAGTCACTGAAGATCACCTTCTAGTACTGTCTAAGAAAAAAAACAGTCTCACCAGATGTAAATATTTAGCAAAAATCAGGATTTAATTACATTACATGATTAAATGATTTTAAACCCACTTTAGAACAGGAACTTCAGTACTGGGTAATGGCTGGATCCTAGAGTTTTATCCTTTTCTTATCTCCAGGCACTGCAGAAACTAGAAACCAGTACAACAGGACAAAAGATCACCATTACAGAGTTATTAAAAGGGGCAGGAACATCAGGAACATGTTGGTGTTCTGTTTTTAAAAACAAACGACCCATTAATTCACAAAAACAACCCCATTACTGGAGTAACAAACTTAGTTTACGCAAATGTCCCTATCAACATTATTCAAGCCCAAACTTGATTTAATTTGGGAAAGGAATGAATAAAGCTTAGGGTAATGGCAACCTATTAGACCATGCAGACCTTAATAATGCATTTAAGAAAGTGTGCTGGGCGAGTGACATGAACATCAAAAGAGAAACCAAGAGAACAAACTGCAGAATGAAGGAGAATTTCTATCTGAAATCGTAACAGAGGAGGTAGAAGGAGAAACACAGGCAGAAGGAGCAGGTGCTTAACTATAAGTGAGGGAGAATAATTGCATTAATGTGTTTCCCTAAATAGTTTCAGTTTGTTTCTTTATTCTATTTTTACTGAATCTGATTTCTATTCAGGTTCAATTAATAATAATAAGCCTAAAATTAATTTGCATTATCATTTACAATGGATGCTTTGATCATGTATGTAGTTGGAACTGTGCATACATTACCATATTATGCAAATTGCATTTTCAGTGTCAGCTACATCTGTATGTCATTTCCTCACGCCACAATCCTGTGTATTGTTTCTTTGTGTACAGCCCTGTAGAGGGAGAATCTGGGGAGACACTACCAGGGGAAATACTGCTATGGTGTGCCCTCCTCTTATGTTCTCTCTCTCAACATCCAGTGTTAGCACCAGACAGGGGAGAACTGTAACACAGATGGCTTGTCTATGTCCTTTATGAAATTACTCTCCTGCACTGAGCCCACACATGCAACCAAGCACGTACAAAAAGCCCAAGTACTACTTTTTTTTTGTTCTTAACACAAGTGTCTTTCAGGCAGACCTTTTAACTGCTTGCAGCGTAAATCTGATGAGAATCTGACCTAAAAAAGAAAGCTGAGCCAGTACCGCGATCTACGTAAACATCTGATTTTTAGGTCAAACTTATGCATTCATGACACTGAACATGCTGGGAGAAATGTTGCACATCAATGGTTAACAGAGCCCCTCAACTCTCCCTCAGTTGACTACTTTTGCCACTGGCCGAATTTCGTACTGCAGTGAGCAGGCCCAAAACTATTAGTAGTTTATATTTTTATGCTGTCTTTCATCTTGTGAAATACTCCCTTGCTTTACAAGTTGATACAGAAACCATATAATGATTGTTTAATCTAATACAGTGCTGAAACTTTGTGGTGAAACACAGGAAGTATTTAGCAGTCTAGAATAAGAGAGCTCTTTTGAAGAGGAAATGAGGACTATAGTGTCCACTTGGAGCAAAGATGGGAGAATGTCATTTTTAAGCTTGGCGTCTGGCCAGGCCATCAGAGTTAACACACTTTACAGATATAATTACTGCAATGGGATCTTTAATGAGCAAGGTGGTCAGAACTTTGTTTTAACATGTCACCCAAAAATGCACTTGGGTCACACCTTGCATCTTCTCATCACGCTGACTCACGGGCTGACAAGCAGATGAGATCCTCTTCATTCATTTCTCTCTTTCAGTCAGAGCCCTAACTCTCAACATTGAATCAAATGGCCAAACACTGTCAAAAGAAAATTTTACACTGCTTCCAATTTCATGAAAATTTTGCATGAAAATCTGTCCCTCCAGCCAAGCTGAGGTTCATGTAAGTTTAGATTCTTCCTCCCACAGATAAATTACTTCACTGTGGCCCTACAGGCTTGATCCTGCCTTCCAAAGAGACGATGGTGAAATTTCTCCACAGTGAGGTCTCTAGGCCACCAGAAGATGATTCATTTGGCCATTTCACTGTGCTCAGCCTGTTTGACAGGAGATAAGAGCAGTGCCCGAGGAAAGGGAAGGGGGACTGCCCTTTTTCTTGTCAGCAAACTGTTTGGTTGGATCACCCTGTCTTTTGAAACCTCTTTGCTAAGAACTGAGTCTATTTGTGCTGGTACTTTGCTTCCCAGGATACACTGGGATGTGATGCATGCAGGATCTTTTGAGTGAGGGAATTTAGCTTGGTGTTATCTGGTGAATGACAAACATTGAGTATGGTCAGAACGAGGTATTCCTGTGAGTCCTCAGCATAGTGTTAATCTGATTAAACTCCTAAAAATTGACAGACATTAAACAGAAGAGCATAATAATATTGTCAACAAAATTCAGTTCTTAGTCACTCAAACGCAAACGTCAGATACTTGTTCCTCAGTACGCAATTAAAAATGATCTGATCACCCTCCAAGCAGAGAGCTGACAAAAACATGGGGTGAGGAAACGTTTTTGGTTTATCTTCTGCATATAGGAAGATGCTGATAAGAGGGAAGAATCATTTTAGTTCCGCATAGATAAAAAGATGGCTCTTGGCAGAGTAGATTAATATACCTGTCTATACAAGCATAGAGGAAGAATGAAGAAGGGAAATAGATTCGCATTCTGCTGCACATGGGACAATCAAATATGATCTTTGGATTGGCAACTGGACTAATAATAATCACTGTAATAAACCAGGGCCTTTATATCTATGATATGCAGTACTAGCTGAAAGATAGCTGCTTCTTAGCAATAATGAGCTGTATTCTTCATCAGTCATCACCTTGTGTAATTATTGTGGTGAGTTCAAAACAAATCCATTGTGCCACCAATCAGATTTGTTTTTCCTTTCATGTTGTGTTTTTCTTGCATAGGCATGATGACGACTCACAGAGTAAACAATGAAGAACCAGGCTTAATATATTTATTTTCTATGTAAGAATAAGGAAAATGTAAGAGATCTAAGGGATGAGTGCAATAGCTTGGACAAGATCAGTTATTTAAAGTTTAGGCACTTAAATGTTCCCAGAGCCAAACCTGTGGTTAGACAACTCCAAGAAAGAAAGAAAAATGGATAAATAAAGCAATCTGGCTTAATATCAAATAATACTTTTTTTTCCTTTCATAATGATTTATTAGAAATTGTGTTAGTAAAAGCATGCACAGCAATATTGAATAATATTAAGACAAGTAAATTGCAACAAACTTAGTAATGTGAAACTCAAAACATCTGATCAAGAAGCATCTTAAATCTGAGATGATTTTTTTTATTGGCTGATGTGGTTTTAGTTGAATTTTTTTCTAACATACTGTGGCTCTTCATAGCTGAAGTGAGGATAATCAAGGTAAATTATGAAAATAACCTAGCTATGTGATAAAGGTCAACAGAAAGTCTTGTTAAGATCTGTTTTTTATGAAGATATCCTTTCTGTATTGTCAAAATGGATTAACATTACAACACAACAGAGCTTGTCAATTGAAAGAAAATGAGATATTAGCACAAAGATACTTGTGACAATTAATATTAGATTTTGGTTTAGACTGTGAAAGCAAAAGAATATCACAGCCTCATTAGCTCATCTCTTCATTTATGTTTTTTCTAGCACAGGTCACAAGAAGGTGCAGAGATGTTTACTTTTTTTTTCTGTTGTTAGCTTTCCTGTGGACAGGAATTTTAGTCTTGAGAATAGAAATTGTTAGATATGTAACTATTTCTTTAAGGGGAATTTTCCTGTCTAATTCTTGTCACCTGCACTACATTGAACTTCAGAGTTAATGTGGCTTTTATCCACTAGCGCTGAACTGGGACTGGAGGGTGAAGGAGTTGTCCACATGTTTCTGTAACCATCTGTTTTCCAGGGTTACTGACTATGTAAATAAAAGCTACTCTGTGAACATGAACAGTCTTGGGCTCACTTGTTTATCTTCCAGCCCAAAACTACAAAGGGAACTTCCTCACAGGGAAATAGCAACAAAGGTTTAGTTATTTCCCACAATACTGAATACCCTGAGCACACCAATATGCAAAAAATGTCTTTGTTAGAGCTGAACATTTCCAGGGAGTTTCACTGTTATGGTATCAGTGGCAGTAGAGTAAAGCCAGGGCAGAGACCTCAGTCTTAAGAATCCTTCTAAATGTTCTTGCACGGTCAAGTCCCACTGGCAATTATGCCAACAGTTACCAATGGCATTCTAAAGAAACTTGATCCNAAAAAAAAAAAAGAAACTAAACCACTTTTGCATTTCAAACCATCACAGGCCTTGAATTGAACAAAACAGAAGCCGGGAAAGAATGCTCACTCACTCTATGGCCATGCTCTGAAGGACTTTGGTGTCCTCATGTCTGAGAGGGCTTTTACCTTCAGTGATGATTTGAATCCCTGGAAAGACATACCTGTGACTGAAGGGATCTGAGACATAAATCTGACAGGACAAAATATGGCATGCAGTATAACCCTCAATACCCACTACATAAATTAGAAACTGCGTGAGCCCATTGAGTTTAAAGCACTTCCCACACATTTTCAGCTCTTGCTACTTATAAACCACAGCAAATACCAAGTATGGAAGTTTTCTGTACTCACCAGCTGCTTCTTCCTGAGTGACCACCTGAAACTGTAACAGCATCAAAAGCATCCTAAATGCATCACCACACTGTGCCAGCAGGCTAACCAAAAAATCAGCTTTTCATCCTGCCTCAGTCTGGGAAGAAAACAGTGCAGAATGTAAGGAGGATGCCCAAGTCAGTGAGAAGTCTGATCAGTGTGTCAAAGCAGGTTTAATGTTAACAAGAACAGTCACCATGCAAAATGCAGCCCCACTTTTCTGGACATTTAACCAAAAAACCTGCACTAACATGTTGATGTCTGATCTGCAAGAGCCAGCACTTCTGTAATTTTCTAGTGACATAAAACCAGTTAGTACCAGCTGAAATACATTAGCAGCTTCAGTAATTAGTAGGCATAGCCATTTCTTGTCAGTTCTACGGGCCATATCCTCAGCTGGCGTAAATCAATGGCACTCTGGGCGCTGGAACTGTATTACTTTACTCACCTTGAAATAGTTATGCATACTAATTACTGCCTTACCCATTACTGCTCTTGTCAATTCAGACACCTGATTTACACCAGGTGAGTTTGTTCCATATATTTAGAAGTTTCTGCACATTCCTTCAAGAATCTGTAGTGTCAAATAAACTTTCCAAATAAGCCAGGAACATGCTTTCCATTATCTATCAAATCAATGCTCAATGAAGTGACACCGTCGCACATAAATCATGACTGCAATTATTAAATCAAGCTGAAGTTTGTATTGTGTTTCTTCCACTGTTGGGTAGAATTAACCACAGGAGAACAGGCATGTTAGGATTGCTGGGATGGAAGAAGGAGTTAAAAGCCCCACCCAAGCTCTCACAACCTAACCTTTGGAGCATGCAGCTGATAATGCGAAACAGAACATAATGCCCCGGAGGAGATACATCTGGAGGTCAGCTCAGTCAGCTACTGTGGAACTGTTCCAACAAAGCAATCAAATATCTAGCAAAACCTATACAAAAAAAATTACATCTTTGGTATATAGACATCCAACCTAAGCTGGGTGAGGGTAGAGAAATCTGATTTCGTTTTCATACCCTTGTTAGGGAACTTAAGAGCTGAGCTTTCTCTCCTCAAACACAAAGTGAGGTTTTTAACTGCAGCTTATTAAGGCTCAGTTTGTCTAACCCAGGCATAATAAATTCATGTGTCAAGATGGAAGTTGATTGTTCATCAGAGGAAAATGAGACAAGATAATCCACTTTGCTGAAAACGTAATGCTTTAGGAATGTTACAAACTACTGCAAATGTTTAACTCCCCGTGCCTCATGGGTGGTTATATAACAAAACACCCATTCAGGGGCTGATTCTTATCTCTCACTTGCATAAGGCCATGTCTAGACAAGGATTTGAAGGTGTGTTGTTTGAAAGTGTTCACAGAGTGGTCCAGTTGGCAGATTAGGAAGCCTCCCCCTTCCTCCTCCCCCCTCTCCCCCCATTCCCAAACTTTCATGCATGTGGAATGGGGGAAGTGTGGATCCCTCTCCCTCAATTTTTGGTTCAATCAGTTTAACAGCTGATGGTGGTGATTTGTCCACCCTGGAGTCAGAACATGGCTTCAGAGGGTTGAGGGAGCAAAGGGTCATCTCCCTGCCCACGTCTAACTAGAGCTTTCAAAAGGTCCAAGGATTTGCATATCTAGGGCTTTCCAGGATTATTTCCATACATCCACCTGCATGCCACACAGACATCTCACATAAGTTTGGATGGTACTTTGCCTTTGTAAACCAGTACTAGACATAAAGGATGACTTTCCAGTGATGGTTAACCCTTTGACACTATCCCCTTTACAGGAAAATTCTTCCAGTGTTGATTTCCTCTTCCATTGTACCTATCCAGATATTTTTGTTTCTTTATTACCCCATTTCCAGTGAACTTGACTCAGCCATCCATTCCTACTCCACATACACCTCATGTTGTTGGGAGATGTATTCAGTGGAAAAAGCAGGAAAATTTGCACAAAGGTCTTTATAACATGTGAACTAGGTGGCTAAGAATCCATCCCACTCAATTTCTTTTAAAGCATTGCATTAAGTTTACAGTCTGTGCTTCCTCCATCTCTGATTTTCCCCCTTTTATATCAGCAGCAACAGCATATTGCAATGGTAAGAATACTTACAAAGACATGCCCACCACGTGCCTATCTATGGGTGCAATGATATTACTCTCACAAGTAAGTTCTAAGAGCAGCAACATTTTTAACACTCACTTTTTGCATATTTTCCCTTCTCTTTATTTTTTTTTCTTAAGCACACCTAAGTATTTAAAATTTACTTTTGTAGACTATTATTACTTTAAGTTACAAGTGTAACTCAGAGGATTCATGAAAAATAACTTGTATTTATAGAGCTAATACTCTACTATAGTTCTAAAACTTATAAAAACACATTTCTAGTCAATGAAGGTAAAAAACCATGCCTGTGTAAATGTAAAGTTTTTGTTTTTAGAATCACAGTTAATTAATTATGTTTTCACATTTATAAAACAAGAAGTAGAGGGAAGAAAAATAACTGGGTAAAGTTTAAACCACATTCAGAGGGAAATCAGGTAAGAGATCAAACTGCTGATGAGAAATATGAGAAATCCTGCCCTGCTGACATACATGGGAAGGTAATTATTTTCCAAGGGCCAGGAATTTGCCCTTTGTTTTTTAAAAATGAAATGCATACAGATATGTAGACACACATGCATACATATTTGGTTTTCTTCTGTAATAAAGTAAGAATGGCCAGGACAGTTGGGATAGTTCTCTTTGTAATGGAGTTTTCTATATGCACACACTTTAAATCTGGTTTGATAACCAGTGGTTTAAAGTGTCATTAGGAAGGTTGAGACCATGAGGTAACTTTTAAGAAATGTGGTCTGCTGCCATATCTGGAACATATCAGCTCTCGGTAGAAATATATTGTTAATGAAGAGGAGTGCTTTAGAGGTTTCTCTCTTTATATAGGCCTAAGTTCAGCAAGCTAAGTTCAATCACACAGCTGACTTCTAGCCTTCCAGTACACAATAGGGTTTAATGTTTAAAGTTAGGCGCAATGTTTAAAGTTAGGTTAAAGTTTGAGTATGCTACTGAATAGGTGCCAGAGCAAAAACGTCTTTCATTTAAGATGAAAATTCTTGCTTTAAATTTTCTTCCTTGAACTCTGGCTCCAATTTGTCAATGCAGTGGTGATGTTCAGGTTTCTGTATGGAGCCCAGCAGGAACGTCAGCAGTTCTGCTTCACTGCCGAGTATCAATAGTGCTCAGAGATCAGAGCTCGGAGCCAGCACTTAGGAGGGGCAACCTTGTCAGTCAGCACTTGACTGCTTTGCTCTGTTCTTGACCAGCCTATGCAATTCACATCGCCCTCAAGGTAAGATGAGTGGGTGGATCATGGAAGTGTACAAACAGCCTTCAGGATAATAATTCAACTCCTCTCCTTTTACCTTGAAGCAGTATATTTCCTCACACAATCAAAGTGCATAAGACAATATTCAGTTTAAAGAGGTGTTCAGACTAGAACGGGTTGTATTTAAGAAGCAGAGAGCAGTCTGCATTTTATAAATAATGCAATGGCTCGTGGTTTCAAGATAGGCCCTGGATTTACAGACAAATGATGCAGAATTCCTGGCCTGTCCGCAGGCTACTGTGAGTGAAAGCTCATAAAGCGACTGAGCAGATGTAGAGATAGATACCACTGCTGAGCCTGTACTCTCCCAGAGTACAAGTGGCTGCTTCTGGCCTTGCCAAAGTGGTGTTAGATTTGGAATGGGCTGCAGCAGAGTCTCTTCTGCCCTTGCGTTAATAGGTGGGGAGAGCTGGGCTCTTGTGTGCCAGAGATTGGGCAGGGATCCTGCCTCCCCAGTGAGGAATCTGTCTTTGAGGCGTGATACAGCCCTTCCTCTGCACTGGAATTCCAAACTTTCTGACCTTCAGCACAAGAAAAGTCAGCAGATAACCAATATATACTAGAAGACCTCTGCATTAAAGATTTCTCAACTCTGTCTCTCTAACTTATGGAAATACTTAAAGGAAAAATATCACCACTTGTCACAACTTTTGTGTTCCCCTTTCAACTACAGTAGCTGACAAACACTTAAAGGTTGCTCGCTAAAAGTGAATAACTGCTTCAGTGTAGTGTACCACTCTACAGAAAGATCCCCTCAGATCTGATTCTGCCTGTCACAGTTACCAGTTGTGCTGCTTGTCTCATATTGGCCATGTGTCTTCAGTGTCCGTGTCCCTGAGCTGTCTGTTGACATGTCGACAGATAGGACAGAAGGAAAATATGAAGGAAAAAAATCTTACAGCAAATAACAACTCAGTCCATTATGTAACTGCTAAAATATTTATAAGAGAGGTTTAATGTGCTTTCTAAAAAAATAATAGTATTAAAGAAGTCATGTGTAATTAAATGTGATACGGAAACCACGCTGTTTGCTAGAGCTATTGACTTCACTGTTCTCATTCTCTCAAACTTAATATAAAATTAATCATTAATTTTCAAGCCAGTAACTTTTTCACCCATACAAATGCTGGTTGTTTAGGTCTGAGTCAGTGAGATATTAACACCACAACAAGATAGATTTATATTGTCATAAAGTCATTCAACTTCAAATGTGACTTCTTGCTAATAAAATTGCCTGTATTTTTGAGCTACATCACAGCCAAAGCTGAATGCTCAGAAGCTTTTTACCAGTCTCATAGTCGATATAAATTGTCTGTTCTCATTACACTTACTTGTCATAGCAAATTGTGGGCCCAAATCCTCAGCAGGCACAACTAGAGCCCACAGAGCTGCATATCTTGGATCTGTGGTGGCTGTAGCTCCTTGCTGTAGATTTCCTGCTTGAATAAACTGTTTTGTATTGAGAATACTAGGCATAATCCAAGTTACTCTGGGGACTAGAACTCACACGAGGTTTATCTAGTATTAACAGTTATTTGACCTTTCTTGGCAGAGCAAGAAGAAAATGCTCTTTTACATACTCTTATGCAAACCTCTTAAATATTAAATGAGCTGTGCACAGAACTCTTCTTGTGTGAAGGACTAATAATACTTTGGACCTCACTCGAAATCTGGGTCACTTTGACCTTGTGTAAATGAAATCTTGCATTTCACCAATTTTTCACATGCTTGTTCTGTCTTGAGCAAAACCTCGGAATCAAATAAGCACCAGCTTCAATGTAGAGGATGATTAACTTAAGGAGTTCTTGGCTTCTTCTTCAAGAAGGTTAACATGACCTTGAATGGCAGGAGAATGTTATGGATTTGAATTGTTGAATCTTACGCAGACTGCTGTTATAAGAAGTTCACATACAAACTTTATTTTTAAGCCCTAACAAAGAGACGTTTCTCTCCCACTGCCTTTTTGAGATTATTAGTCCATCTACAAACTGAAAAGAATCAGGCATTTGGCTCTTCTCTACCTTACTGATACTCAGCCAAATTCATGCACGTATTTCCCATTTGCTTCAGCAAGAGTTTTGTCAATGGCAGTGCCGTAAATTCTACCTCCACCTTCTCTCTAATTGGCACCAACATCAAATGCTAAAGGACGTCCTTGGGAAGTCAAGAAACCAGGAAGTGAAAATGCACAGCTAAATCCAGTTCTCCACTGTACATATTGCTGTCTATTAATTAATTCCTTCTAGCCTATACCACATCAGGGCTCTATTCTTTCCTTTTTAAAGTCATCAGTAAAAATCATGTTAACATGAATAAGGCAAAATTCGGCATATAAGTGAAAGTGAAGTCAAAGCTTATCTGAAGAATTCCCACTTTGGACTTACAGCTTGACACAGAGGTCACTGAAGCATTTCTAAAGGTCATTGTCTGATAAGATCTTTTCATAATTGTTAGTGAAATGAAGGCAACTTTATTCTGCTCTGCTTACTAGCATTGCTTATATAAAATGTGGATTACTCACAGCTCCTTTCCTTTTGAAAATGGGCATTTTTAATTTCTTTAAGGGAGAAATAAGGCACACCCAGTATGAATCAAACTGAAAACAATTGGTTGAGTTTTTGTGCCAGCCAAACAGTGCCACTTGTAGTTTCCAGTAGTAATTTGTATAGAAGGTCTATTTTGAACAGCAGTGCCATCAGTTTAGGGGGAAAAAAAATCCCAGAAGTTAAATCCTATTGATAATGGAAGAGTAGGAATGATTCCAAATGATAGTAATGTCCTTAATTCTGTGTCAATAGCCATTCTAGTCATAGGTGCATACTTGTAGCTCTTCCTTGAGGAACAACATTCCCCTGTTGTGGCACTGGGAAAAAGATCTTCTTGATAATGCTGCATGTAAGTGTAATGTCCTTTCAGCTGAAAAGTGGAAAAGTACACAGATTCTTTCAATCCACACCTATTTTCTGATAAGCACCTTCTTCACATTTTTTTCTAACCTCATTTGTATACTGCTGAATTCCTCGTTAGAGTGAAAATAAAAATACACTTTCTTAAGCAGACTTTTAAAAAAACTACCTTCTTGACCTATCAGAATGTTTAACACAGCTGATAGTCTGTCAAAATTGTCATGGATGTTGTTGTTGAACATATTTATGTAAAATAGTATTAATGAATACTGGTTATAGCTGAGATCCCCACTGTGCATTAAAAATCTATCTAAGATGGTCAAAGTTCTCTGTTAGAATTTGCTGTAGAGTGTAAAAACTTCTCCTAAGAAGGGAAACGCTTATCCTAAGGAGAAAAATCAAGTGGTAGAAAAGAGAAAAATAAATAAAGTATTAGAAGGAAAAGAAGACAATGAATCCATCTGGTGTATGGGAAAGCTAGGAAAAGAAATGAAACCTCTGCAGTTTGTTTATTCAGACTGACTAAGTTTCAAGCCAGTGAGTAGATTCAGTGAAGCCAACAACACAACTCACATCCTCACAGTAAAGCATTTACATAAGTGCATTGCAGGACTGATTAATCTTGCATGTTTCAGGAGGTGTTCTAGTGCTCTCAAGATGAATCATCTGAAATGAAAACAGATGGGTAGATAAATCAGAGGTAGAGATCTAGGTGCAATTTTGTATGTCTCATGATAATTTACATGTGATCAAGCTGTCTTTTCAAGTTAAAGTTACTCAAATGTTCATACAAATATTCCATGTAAAAAATGCATTTACAGTTTCTCTTACCTGATAAGAGGGTATTTGATTAAAATGGGCCTGATGACAGGAAGGATTTTACCAGAGTCACTGTCTGAAAGGTGACGGTTTATTTCCACTTGCAGATATGATTTTTCAGACCAATTCTCAGGAGAAAAGTAACAGTTTTCAGAAGCAGATTGATGGTTTTGAACAAATTCTTTTATATTCTTAAGAGAATAAACATTTTGGAACTGAAAGCATGTTAGCATGACTGCAGGTTTGAACAGCTCTAGGAAATTTTACCCATGTTAGCATTCTCATTTCACTACTGGAAGCCTAATTTCTTCTTGGCCAGAAATGAAAGAAGTTTGGGCACTTTGCTTTAAAACCTGCAATAGTGTGTGTTGGTAGAAGCAGGTCACGATTTCTACATGTAATTGGAAGGGCTAACTTTTCTGTAGCCAATATTCATTTCATTGGTCTGCAAATTGAAAGAATTGCTAGCAGCTTTCGGTTTGAAAACAAGAGTTCTGTCGTTATTGTTTTGGTTTTTTAAGAAAGTGTGTGTTCTGATAGAATTCTGCACCAATAAAAATCACCTGGATATTTTAGGAGAGTAATTCATATAGTTAAGCCAGTTAGCAGCTGTTTGGATTTTGTGATTTTTTTTCTTTTTTTTCAGAGCCAGTAGCTAAGACAGCAAAACTGTCTCCATCTTTTCTTTGTCTTCCACCAGATTGATGGAATGAGGCTCTGTAAATGCACATGCTCACAGGTGGCTGCTTGGTGATGCTTCTGTTGGCTTTCCTGGAATGAAATATCAAAGGTATCAGTGGATGTGGGACTGGGGCCTAAAGGATTCTGGGAGCTCTCATTTGAATGAAAAATAATATATCTTGTACAGCTCTTTTCTCAGAAGTACCTCATTTTTTCTAGCTTTAACTTGTCACCTCCAGCTGTTTTAACACCCTCACTTTTGGTGATTAGGAAGGCTGTAATCCAGAAATAAACAGCTGAGCACAGAATTTTTCTCTGAAAGTAGGCAGGCGTTTGTTTAAAAGAAGCAGAAGAAGAAGCAACGAGGTAGGGCATTAATGAATGGCACAATGGGCCACTGATGCTGTCCTGCAGAAACAAAGGGCTCTGTGCAACAATTCCCTCCTTTAGCATGTGGTAGACCTTCTGACCTGGGATCACAGTGGCTCACAGACAGAAACAAGGGAGGAAGCAAGGAATCTCGTCATTTCTCTTCCCTGTGGGATAAACAACATTTTATTCTACCTTTAACCCTGGCGGGAGACACTGCCACTTAGCAAACAAATCTATATTAAGTGCACTTGCTGGAATTATTTACAGCATCATTTGTTCCAGAAAATGACACTAATAATATATTGCTGAAATCAGAAAATGGAATTTGACATGAATATAGGCTTCTGAGTAGTAAAAAGCATCTTTCCTTAATCAGCATCCCTTATTAAGGAATTCCCTGTTTTCCTGTCCCCAAAGAGAAGGAAAAGACCATTGTTCTCCTACAATATCCTTTTTTGACTCACAGAAAAGCTACTTTTGGCACTCAGGCTTTAACCATACATGACTCTACAGAAAGCAAGAACAATTCTGCACCTTCACAACATATTTTTGAGAAAAGCAAAAGCTCCACTCCACTGTTCAGAGATGACTTTGTCTGCAGAAATAAGGATTAATATGCACAGCTTTCACCAATAGAGAACACTGCAGGTGTTTACTTCGCATATCAAATAATATTACTTGTTAACCAATGAAATGGAAATTGAAACATCAAAAACATGTGAGTCTTTTTCAGAGTAACCTCAGATTTAATGTCTTCTGGTTGCTTCTTCCTCCAGTTTCCTGATATGCCTGTATAACTTAACTTCCATGTAATCTGTCAGGAATTTATTCAGGAAATAGAGATGTCCTGCTGGCCAAATCTGTTTTTGTAATGGTAACCCTGCAGGTTGTATGCTAGTAGCACAGTTTTGATGCCAAGAAGTTCCTGCATTAAATGGGGGAGGTTAAAAGTCAGTCCTGCCTTGCAGCTGCTTTTAGTGAGCTTTGGCAAAGGTTCACCAGCCTGTCCATAAATGTACAATGTCATTGCTATACAGGAACATTAATCAATGTTATCTGCTGCAGAACTGTCTTGCATTGTGATTTTGACAGAAACTGCAGACAGGATCACATGTTCCCATCATTTCTCATAGTTTTAGTAAAGCAGCTCTAAACATTAAGGTTTTTTTAAGAGTTAATTTCAACAGTGAGCATTCCTTCAGCAGAGGGTAAGAAAATGACCCTGATTATACTTCCTCTCCAGAAACTCCTTTTATGAATAGTATAAGGTGATACCAATTATCTCTCTCTTTTTTGGTAGGTTTAGATTTTTTTTTTGTTGTTATTTAAATAATGTCTAGCTGCAGTACGACTTTCTTAAGATGCACAGTTACCAGGAGATAAAATATACAAGAGTGTATACTTTTTGTGTATGGTTGTTTTACAGAAGACTGTGCTTTTCCACTGCAAAATGGAGATAATACAAGATAATCACGAGATTATTTTACTAGGAAAGAAAGTCACTGGGGATTTTCAGGTCTACAAGACAAATATTCTTTCTGTCTACTGTCTCACTTAAATGCTTGGATGTACCTTAGGAAAACTCTAGTTATCCTCATGGATATAGGAACCCAGGGGTCCTGATAAAGATAGCTTGAGCAGCACCTCCCTGATCCCTAAAGCAGCCAAGTGTAGTCACCCACCCAGCTGTCACTTTTTTGAGAGTGAGAGGAAGAGGGAAGGTTTCATCAGGAGCTATATTCACCTCATGTTTCTAAGAAAGCTATAGTAGAATGTCATATTCAGCAGGTGACAGTGATAGAGTGTGGGTATAAATGGACACAGTTTTCAGAAGATGAGGAGCTGAAGTCCTGTGTTCTTTGGAGGACTTATGGTTGCTGAGATACAGAAATGATAAAGGACAGAGTAATATGTAGATGGAGCAATTAGACAATCTGCTTATATCTTTAAAGCAGAGACATATTTTTGTGCCATCATCTGAACACCTAGATTCCAAAAAAGGCATTTTTCTCCTTTTGTTGTCTAAGGTGATTAAATATAATATTGTTTTGAAGCTTAGTGTGTATCATAGCACTTATGTGCTTGACATATATATGTAGAATTTACATATTTCTTTCCAACCATTAAAAAACTCCCAACATTTTCAACACCTCTTCTATTCTTCTATTCTTATTGTTATTATTTTTGATTTAATCTTGTCATCTCATACACAAGTTCTTCAATAATTCTGGTCGTGTACAAATTGATAGTCCCTGACTAAAGTGACATATTTTAATTGGATGGTTCCTGTCTTGTGAAAAAAAATTATATTTATGCTCTAAGATCACCATCTTTCTTTTAGCTTACCAGTAACATCCTACTAAGACATGCCAAAATGGTTTTCAAATAGTGCTGAATCAGCCATTCCTCCTCAACAGCCATTCTTGCAGCAGAACCAACCTGCACAGTGCCAGCAGCCTGCCTTTTTCTCCTCAGGATCTGAAAGATTGGCACGCAGGTTAGGGCAAGTCCTGCTGCCTCTTTACACAAGATGCAAAAAAACCAGAACCGCATTCAACAGCAAAGTAAGAGCAGAAAAATCAAATCAAGGAGGAGTTAAGAAATGGGAGACCTGACTGCAGCTGGTGCTCACTGAAACTTCTGCTTGAAGAGGGAAAAATGATGTGTTAGGTTCAGCTTGTACCTTAATCCAGTGAAAACAGCATTTAGCCTATATGGATGCAGAAAGGAGAGGTTCTTGTGTTCTGGAAACTTTTCATAAAGAAACTTATGCCCTTGAAAATAAAAGGGAACTCGAGTCTGTGTCCTTTGATATCGACTTCTTTCCATTGCAGATGACAGGGAGCCCTCCTTGTTTTGTGTTCTGTAACAGAACTCAATTACAGGTAAGGAAAATAGATCTGTTTTCAAAATTAAATGTATTACCTGTAATAAGAAGCTTTCTGTTCTTTGAGTAGAGAAAGATAATAGATTCTTCTAATGTCCTGTCCCTTGCTGAGGCCACAGTCTAGCAGTGCTATCTGGTTGGGGCAGAACAAAAGGTTAAACCTTCCTCAGTGTCTCTCTGTTCTTGTGTAGAGACCAAAAATTGGTGCTGCTTTTGGATTAAAATGTTGCAAATTAGTTTTCTTCCAGAGAACAGGTCTTAACTTAAGCCTAATGTCTAGAATGGAGGATCTGCTGCCCTGTTTTCCTCCTCATAACCTGTTTTACAATCTTATAACAGGAATTTAATTTTGAAAGGTCACGTTGTCATACTCTTTGTTCCTAATTCATTACACTATTTGTTCTTAATTCACTTCATCAGTCTTGCCATGAGTCAGGAATTACCATTGCCTCAATCCGTGTGGTCCTAATTATAAAGACAGGACTGTGATTAGGCATTTGTGCCTGTGATATGTGTAATGCTTAGAGAAATATATTAATCTTAACTTGTTGAAACTATGCTTCCGCCCCCTTGTCTATCAATGCAACTTTGCTACATTTTTAAATAAAAAAACAAAGATTGCTGGTCTTAGCAGTGGTGTTGTTAGCCATACAATCATGACACTACTTTTAAGCCGATTATAAATTTTTATTGACTGAACAAAAGCTGAAATTTGCTGACCAAAAAAGGGGTGTGTTTTCACCCGTAGGGTTCACCTGGTCGAGAAAAGAAATAAATGGAAAGATGGACCTAGTGCAAACTATACCAAAATTTTCCTAACCTTCATATATACCAGTATTTAGCAAATTAAATATTTAATCTTTCAATTGTGGAAGAACATGGAGCATAGCAAGTACAACTCATTCCACTCATACTTGCTGAGTTATCTGCTGCAA
Source organism: Phainopepla nitens (assembly GCA_013400175.1). Classification (NCBI taxonomy): domain Eukaryota; kingdom Metazoa; phylum Chordata; class Aves; order Passeriformes; family Bombycillidae; genus Phainopepla; species Phainopepla nitens. Next base: position 539,951 of record VXBQ01028277.1, on the reverse strand, counting down.
AGGATTAGCTGCTGTATTCAACAATGACGAAGCTCTTGTTTTCAAATAAAGAGGTTAATTGGCTTTGTACAAAATATGCTTATATAGCACATATTACTAATATTGCTTTTGTGAAGGCTCATTGCAAAGGAATCTAAAATTGTCTTTTATTACCATTTTTACAATAATCTGTCCTTGACCAAAAATTATACTTAGAGGACCCCTCCTAGTACATCATTACAACTGCTTAACTAGTCATTGGCAACCTCAGTGGTTCTGTTGTTACACTCTAATTGTGTTTCCAGGTGTAGGTGTTGAGCTGCTTCTTCCTTTTATTTTTTTTTTTGTCATTAGTGTCATGGCAGCACTGATGATCTTCCACTTGCTTAGACTGTGAGCACAACAGATCATGAATAGGGTTCTAATTCTCATTGATATAGAAAGTTATTGTATCAGTTTAAGAAAGATGTGTGTGTCTTATTAGGTACCCATGTAAAATCTAAATAAGGACACACATTATATAACTTCTTGCCAACTGAGAAACATGCACTTGCAACTTCTATTTAATATTTCATGGGTACGCATACATGATATGATCCTTTTGGCAAAGATTTTAACAGTTTTGACACTGAGATGGTGGTCTCTGCCTATATGTGTCATCTTTCTACCACAGCCCTTTGCAGGCATGTAAAAGCTTGGCTTGACAGAGAGCTGGCTGGAACTATTCTGTATTTGTCTGAAAAATCACCCTAGAATTTGTCCATGGCAATAGCATTAACTATGTTTACAAAAATACATCTCTCTGATGCAAATTTTATCAGTGATCATGGATCTTTCTGATTCTAAGTACTCTGTTCCCACTGTTGGTAACTCAAGAGTTTTGAGGAATTCTAGTCTACAGAATTTTTTCTTGACTCTCTAACTCTGTTTTTGTTCCTAATTTTCATTTTAATTGTGATGGGTTTTTTTCCCTAATTAATGTACTATTACATTAATAGTCTCATCCAACTACTTTGCTAGATTATGTCTTGGATGAATTCTTAGTGAATAGCTTAGTGATACTTTTAAATTTTATTGTTTTTAATTAATTTCAAAGAATGTTAGGTTGCTGATGGTAAATAATATACATTTTCTCAAGATTGTCTCCAGTGCCATATGATGAATAGTAATGAAGTGTTAATTTTATTTTCTCTACACATAACCATATTACTGGAAAAATCTCAAAAAAAAGAAAAGGAAAACCTCATTTAGACAGTTGAAGAATGAGCAACATCAGAGTTCTTCAAGCATTAGATTTGTCACTGGTGATAACCATCTCTTTCTTCCATAGTCTGAAACTTTCAGGGCAACCTCCACACATATCATATAAAAGGCATCGTGAAATCTTATCATCAGTAAACAATGGGCCAGATCCTCAGTATATCGAGATTTGTCGCAGCTCCATCTATGCTAATGAAGCTTTTCAGCTCACAGCAGCCACAGGTCTGGCCCATTGCTTCTAGCAGGATGATATTTCACAGTTATTAGATTTTATAGAATTAGCTATTCTAATTTTAGCTTCTTGTGTATCTAGATCCATCCCTCCAACAAATAAAAGAGGAGGGAAAGAAGAGATTAAAAATGTCTAAGTAGTGAGTGCTGCAGAGTAGGCAATAATGTTTTACAGTCATTATTCCTGCTGGTTCCATCCCAGGTTAGCAAGGAAGTGTGGATATACATGTTGTTGGAAACATCTCTATGACCAGCTTGCTCTCTGACTTTCTGTGTGGTTGTGTTTAAAGGGCAACTCAGACTGTATAAACTGAGAGGGAACCAAAACCATTTTCTTCAGCCAGTCACAGTGGGGACATGGTTTAAGGATGTGTGCATGGATGTAGCTTAAGAACCCTAGTTCTTCCTTCTGACAAAACTCCAGTGAGGTAGATATCTCTCCTCTGTTTACCTACAGTCAGGATCTCTGTTGGCTGGTTAAAGTCCAAGATTTCTCTCTCATGTAAGGCCAGAATTATTTTTATAGCATGAATTTCCTTTTAAAACCATCTTGGAAAAAAGCAAGAACTAGATCCAAGTTTTCCCTCTAAGTGTATCCTGTCAACCAAGACCCTGGAGTTCAATGGTATAAGGACTGAGAGACACTAGGTCAATAAAAAATATATTAGCAAGCAACTTAACCAGCTTGGCTGACCCTTTAAAAAAATTCTTCGCACTTAGCAAGAAGCACATTATTTCTAAATAAATTAGAACCAGAACACAAAGGGATATTTACTGCTACATAAAAGGAGAAAATGAACTGAAAGGGCAATACGCTGTACTAAGACTATTTGAATATATGCATTTTTAATGACAGTTCTAAACCAGCAACTGTTCAATTAAATGCAATCTGTCATGGTGGGGAGAGAAGGACGCAATCATGCTAAAGAAAGACATTTCATGACAAATGGTAACTTATCACTGACTTAAAACGTGTGTGTGTGGTGCTTAAATAACATTACACAATTACAGAAATTTAAAAAATATGAGCTTGTAAGTGGATTTTCTTTCTATTATTCATTCCTTTTTAGGCTGATTCTGCAGTGCATAACACACATTTTCCTTTATTTGCCCTTTCAATTCTTGGAGAATAATTGTCTTTGTGGAAGTTAAGCAATAAAGTTATATTTGCTTACAGTTCACCAGTAATTCCAGCTGAGAGCATCTCCTATGCTTTCAGATATTTGGGGCTTAACAGTTTTTTACCTGTTGAAAACTTCACCTGCACTGCATATTTGTGCAGCATTGCACTGCATAGTGCAATACATTTCCTTCACACCTTGTGGTCAGTTAGTGCTCACTGCATAAACAGTGTTGTTCACATGAAGAAGCCATAGGCGTTTCATAAAGGCATTGCAATCTAAAAATCACCAAGTAAAGTTCAAAGAAGAAAAGATAGCAAGGAGTGTAGGAGTAAAAATAAAAGACCACAATGTTCCTAAGAGCTAAGGGCATCATGTATCTCAAGGAGGATTATATCATACGTTCCAGAAGTTAAAAATAATTGCCATTCAATTGAAAATGGAAGCAGGGAAGAAAAACCTTTTTTAGGGCATATTCTTATAAGTACACAACAGTAAAACCCCATTATACCTACTTACCATTTTTCTGCAATTTGGAATGTGTCTATCATTAGAAAAACCAGCCAGCTTAATCACATTAGACCAAAGCTTTTGGGGGACATTTAAGTCTTCATATCTCTCAAGTGTCCTGATTTAATTGGGACATCCTGAACTTTCACAGTAAATCAGAATTCCAGCTGTCCTCGAACCAGCAGGCAAATTCTCACTTTACATTATTCTCCCCCTTTGCTGGCACTTTCCAGAGGGTAAACAGAGGTCTGATAAGACATGGACACAGAAATGTCAGATGTCATTCTATTTAAATACAAAGGCATTTTAAGGTTGGTTACTTGGGCAGAACTGCTTGTGCATTTAAATTGCCAGTTCCAGTGGATTAAAAGCAAGAAAAATACTGTTTGGATTAATATATATGCAATTCAATTACACTTTCACTTTAAAACCACTCTAGGAGCTTCTGTTTTCCATGCTTTGTGCTTGGAAACAATGCTGATTTAACATGCCAAGTCCATTTACTTCTTGTCTAATTTCAATGATTATTTGTATGAAACTTACTGAGAATTTTTGATTGACTTTTTTTTCATTAGAAAGTGCCTAGTCATAGAAATTTGTGCCAAGAAGTATCTGTTTCAATGACAGCTTATTCAGGAAACATTTCTTAGCTTATGGTGGGGAAGAACATTTGGTCTAGAGTAGAAATAGAGCTTAGAGTAACCAAAAGTACACCAGAATGTGAAACTTTACCACTCCAAGCATTCCATTCTAAGGTTTCTTATATTTTAAAAGAGGACTTTCACAGCACTGGCAATTATTAGGCATTCCTGTAATTTTTCTATGGGCTATCATTGGAATGTAGTCTTAAATTAGGCACACACTTCTAAAAATTTATTTTTAGGAAGAGAAATCCATTTCACATGCAGCTTCTGAAGATCTTTAGCTGTGAGATTGACTTGTGTGTTCATTGGAAGCCCCCATGGTTGAGTACTGTCAACTTTTAACCATGTGCCTCTTGGTAAAATGCACTTACAAACCTGGTGCGTGGAAATTCAACTTCAGTAAAACACAAGCAGTAGAAGATCTGAAATACAAAGTGGAGTAGCAACAAATAGTAATAAATAAATACAGATATTTAGCGTGGAAACCTAGCCAAGGCAGTTCATCCACTGTTAATACAATGAAGATTCTTCCTCTGTGAATGTTTCTTGTGATTGATAATTTCTGCTAAGTTACACCCCACGTGGTCGTTTTTCAACTGCACCAAGGATCACAGCAGCTTTACTTCTTGCTCTGTGTAAGTAGGACAAGCCAGAGAAGCTCTGAGAGAGGTAAGTCATGTCCCAGAGGTTTGGGAAGTGCCCACCCAGCTCAGTTTCACTGCAGTATTCATGAAAGCATTCCTGCAGCCGCCCCGAGCCCGGCTGGTTGTTTCCAGGCTGCAGAGCTGTCACCCAGGAGCAGTTGCTCCTTTCCCTCCAACTGCAGCTCTACACACATGCCCCTGGCCAGGAGAGCTGGAGTTGCTGCCTACACAGAGCTGTGCCTCTTTGCAGCCACCTGCACAGCGGGATGAGGTGCCAGCATGGTCACTAACCCGGGAGGAGGGAGCCTGCCCTGCCCTGCCCTGTCACAACTTCCAGCCGCGAGGCCCAGTGCACTCCAAGGATGGGACAGGAGAACAGGGCAGGGAGGAAAGGGGGCACGTTCTTGTAGTCAAACCCATTAGTGCAGTAGTTTTAATTGTACGGTAGCGCTGGGATCTGTGAGGACTTTGATCTAAGGCCATGGGAGATATCTCCCTAGCTAGGGCCTAGTTTCACTCCCATCGCCCCATAGGAGTTTTTATGTAAATAATTATATCCTTATAAAGTTAAGTTTCTAGAATGTTCTTAGTTCTCTTCCCTGATTGGTTAAGATGTGCCGCATTAATTTGCATATTCTTAATCCCCATCCCTCATTGGATCCTTTCCCTCAAACTCCTCCCCTCACCTACCCTATAAAAGTTACCATTACACTCTGGCCCTCACACTTCTGGTGCACCCTACACTGTGTTCAGCTTCTCTTCGTGCTTGTTTGCTATTTTCCTCCATTAAAGTGACTTTTTTCTTTTCGGGTCACCAAATTGTGCCCGTCTCTTTTTATTTCGCTGCCCACAGACTCTAGCCTGAAGTCCTGAGGTAACTCCTGGCCTACCGTCCGGGCCCGGGCTGTTACAGGTGGCACTCCGGACACAGACCCCTGATATTCAGGAGGCCTGTCGGGGATTCACGGCGAGAGACCCTCAAGCCGTGTAGGCCAAGCCCTTCTCTGTTTTTGGGACTGTCCAAGCCAGGCCTGGCAAGTGGCTGAAGACGCCGGTGACTTTGGCAGCTTGGGTGTTGGAGGGAGAGCAGCCCAAGCATCGGGGAGGTGTTGAGCCCCAAGGAGGACCCACGGACGGGGCTGAAGTAGACCTGCAGAGGCAGGTAAGAGAAAGGGGACATCTGCCCAACAATTGGATTTAAGCCCACATCAACTCTCTCTCTGTAAAGGAACCTCCATTGGGAAGGTCGGAGGGGAGTGTGGTCAAAAATGGGAGTCCAGATGTCTGGCATAGATAGAGATGTATACAGATGTTTCCAAGTTATTTTGGCATCCCAGGGGTAAAAAAATCCAAAAAACAAGAACTAAAAGGCATAATTAATTGGATTTCTAAGAATTTTCCTGATGCCACTGTGCCCAGTGTTACGCCATCTACATTTTGGGACTCAGTAGGCACTAAGTTATATAATTCAGCCACTGAAAGGAACAGCGCTGCCCAAAAACTGCTTCCTATATTCTGGATTGTTATGGAGGCACTGAAATCTGAGGAGAAAGTGGAGAATCTGGAAAGCCTTGAGAATGCCACCACCTCTCTTTCCTACCCTCCTCATCCCCCAAGTCATCCCGGGAGTAGATACGGGGCTGATGTTGCTGCTGAAGCGTATGCCCGTGGCTGGCTCGGCGGGAATAACGGTTCGGCTGATGACCCGGCCGCCCTGTGTCCGCTCCCGGTCCCTCCACCTGAGGCCCAAGGTGACAGTGTACAGGCCATCTTGGATCTCTCCCGCTCCGTCCCACCCAAACCTTCATGCTCTCCTCATCCCTCTGACCCTCTCGACACCAAGCGGTCTGCCACCGTTTTAGCTGCCGGCAGCTGCTCCAAAGAGCGCCATGTCGACACCAGCGGCCATTTTAGAGACACTACTAACCGTCCGTCTTGCGGTCGATGCCCTGGTCGGTCGGGAGACCCCCTCCTCTGCCTCCCACTCTGCCTATTCCACCTCACAGCGTGCGGGCCCGGGTTGTTACACTGTAGAATCCTTGAAAGCAGCTTTTTGAGAACTCCAGCTGAGAATTTACTGCGTACACAGGGGTGATCCTGGTGCTGAGAATGCTTTCACTATGGGATCAGCAATGGTCAGGACTCTAAATTCCCACCCTGTGCATGTTGATCTTGTTTATAAGGTGCTAGAATTCAGTTTAAAATATACAGTTTCTGCCTCTCAGGAAATAATTCTTCAGTGGATAAATTATTAAAGCAGTTCTGTTTAGGTGGGTATTTAGGAGGCCTTCTCTGGGCAATGAAGATTCTCCTCTTGATCTGTCTGTGCTCCATCTGTGGAATTGAATTCTTCTGTTTTCTCAAGTCTACTCCTTCTGCAACTTTTACTCTATGGTTAAATGCTTGTACTTGGCTGTTTAACTTCCCTCATAAAACACTTCAAATTTTTTAGTTTGGGATATAAGGTTATAAAATTTTTGATTTTTTTTATCTTCAGTGATCAACCAGACAAGTGTAATACTTGTTGTAGATTATATTGCATTTTCTTTGCTTATCATTCTTTTTGTATTAAATACCCAATGTAAAGATGCATTTTACTAATTAGCTCAAAGGTACCACAGGCGCTAACAATATTACATCCATTATTGATGTCCCACTGCATGATCTAAAAGCAGAAACCTGTATCTTTCCTGATGTCCATCACAGCTTTGTGTATTGTTCCAAAGTTTAAGGCCAAACCAGTCATCCTTTTGTTAACTTAAATAGTAGTATTTATTTCTCCTGTCTGTTAGGATTTAAATAACTTGATTCTTTCTGCCTTTTGCCCTTTTAGCTTTCTGACTTTATTTTTCAGAGTTTTTAAGATAAGTAATGTAAGAAATCCTAACAGCAAAAGTGGTAATTGATATATTTGATCATGTTCTCCTGAGCTTCAGCAAAGCATTGAATAGAAGGCTGTGTTTTCACTGAGAAGTAAAAAAAAACCAGCAAAACCTCAGAACCACCACAATATAAAAAGCTTAGTTTTTCATTGGAATCACATTTTCTTAGTTTTCAGTAGCTGGCCATGGTATTTCTGAACTGCTCAAGATGAGGTGGCACATCCCTGACCATACAGGTATAGGCTCTACTTGGAGAGATAAGACTGTGCTACCTGGCTCCCAACTGTACAAACTATGGTCTATATTCACACTGAAAGCTGAAAAAAAAATAGAAGTTAAGGATGTCTAGTTTATGTATAAACATCAAACTTACTGCTGAATTTAGATTTTTGATTCAATGCAGATCATTATAGGAAGCAACATCATCATGCATTGAATCTTAGCAGGAAAGCAGAACTAGGTCCTGATGAGCCCACAGATCAGTGACTCTCATTTCCACACAGTGGATATTAATAGGCATTTGTCTGTTTCCAAAGAATATGCCTTTGGTAAATTTCCTGGCTGGATTTCTGTGGAATTCTTAAAGAAAAAATGTGTGATTGTGGCAGTTCTTCACTCTCAACATGATGGTACCAGGCTCCATGTGTGCAGTGAATCCTGCCTTTCCTCAGAGAGGGATACTCACTTTCAGCAGCTTAAAAAGCTTCACTTGATCTTAGTAAATGAAATGTCTTGGCAGGATGCAGTAGCATGAGCCCTCTTAAGGGCAGGGCAGGGTAGGGAGTACAGAGGGTTTCAGCAAGAAATCCATGATGTTGATAGAGGGGTTCTTCCTCTTTGTTGGACTTGAATTGTACCTCCAAACCATAGCTGGAACGGATTAATCTTGACCTTTCTTAAAAGCTCGATTGATTTTCTTTGTATCAGGAATATGTGTATAGCAAGGAATGATTATTGCTACAATCTAGTTCCAAAATTGTGGTTTGGGATCAATTAGTAGGTCATGAAGAGTTTCTGGAAGGATATGGCTCAGCATAGCTTCCTAGTAAAGCATAATGTCTGTATTCCAAAGGTGTGAGTGTCCTCCTGCTCCCTGGCAATAAAATATCCACTTCACATGGCCTATGTCAAATAGCTGTTTATTACAGTGGCACTTTCCTCTACTAAACCTGAGACAATCAATCTTCTGAGTTTTAAAAGCCTTCATTTTTTAATTAACATTAGTGCCAATCTACCTGGAAGAAATGTGGAATTTTCCTTGCCATTTAATCTTACATGATGCTCATGGTGTAAAAACCAAACAGCAAGTATTTTGCAAGTTCTTAGAACACAGGATTTGTCCCTTACCAATACAGTAAGATCAGATTTTGAAAATGGATGGGAAGCAATATTACATTCTAAATTTTCTCTTTTCTTTGAAAAGGAAAAAAAAACCAAACCAAAACCAAAAAACAAACCAAAACTGTGTGTGGTTGTTTTTTCACCTCCAAACCAAGACTATTTGCACAACTGTGCTGAAAGATATAATTCAGGCGAGTCACATTATTCATAAGCTAGAAATGACACTTTTCCTGAGCACTGTAGGAAGAGCAGGCTTTCATCTGCAGCCTGCTATTTATTTCTATAATCCACACAAGAAACAGCCATCACCTAGCTCTGTGAAAAGTGCCTTAGCAAGACACACAAGACACACAAAAAAAGAAGCAATTGCTGCTGCTTTCCCAGGGAATATGCCACCCTTTACGGGACACAATCATGTGATATGATAATGATGCAGCTTATCTAAGACAGTGAGTTTAATGTATTCTATTCATCTCTTTGAGGTGTCAGTCTTTAAATCTAATGGTGACAGTGAAGTTTAGGATGTTCTACAGGAAGATTTTATTCAGAGTCGGCCTACCTGAACAATACAAGAGGGAAAGATGCACTATGCACTTGGCACAGCTTCTCAACATCTTTGTCCCTTCCCCAGCTTGGTTCCACCCTTTTGCTGCAAAGCCCTCAGCAAGAAGGAATGCCCTTTGGCCAGGCGGTAAAATAGCAATGAGGAAGCACAGTCCTTGCAAAAGGATTTTAAGAATTTGGAATTTGCTGCCAAAGCTTGTTTTGAATCTGTCTGCTTTAATATGTCATGCACTGAGAAGCAGATCCAAATGTAACCATGCACGTGGGTGCAGATTGCTAGTGGTGCCACTAGTGCTATTAGTAAGGATACTCTTCTGGTTTCTTTTTCTCTCCTTGATATCCTTCAAGCCATACCTGCTGGCACTGTAATTCCATATAACATTATCATTGCCAATTTATCAAAACTCAGTGGCACTGAGAATCGTGTTTTATTTCAGTAGCTTCCAGAGACAATGAAAGGGATTATCTTCATCTTCTGAGAAAAAAATTGTTAGAAACTTGCAACAAAAAATCCTTTCAGTAAATGTTGTTTGTCTCTAGGATACGACTGCACACCTCACAGTGCTTAGTCTCACAATGTTTCTGTGTTAAATTAACCTGGATTAGCTGAAGTTTTAATTGCTTCTGAAAAGTTACCATTGCTATCATTCAAGCATATTTTGCCTGCCTTGCTTGTGTAGTTTGTTACCCCGAGATAAAATGCAGTGGTTAGAAGGACCATGCTGATCATTCTGTATCACATTTGGAAAACCATGCTGCAGAACATTCCTGATCTTTAAAAAAAAAAAAAAAATCTGAAAACAAACCAACAAACCCATCCCATGTATACCAGATTTGGGTCTTGCTTACTTTCTGCATTCTTTAAAGAGAAGTGTAGTGATTGTGTAAACTGGGCACAAAATGAACGAACTGTATTTTTGCTTTGGTCTCACCTTAATTGCCTTTGCCTGTGTGCAACATGACACAGGTTTGAGTCATCCAGAATTGTCACTTCTATAATTAAAAAGAACTGTTACCAAAAGAGTAAATTCACTGCTGGGATTGAACTGGAGAGTGTGTTTAATTATCATCCCTCCTTTCTAGTTATTATAACATATTATTAATTCAGTTTCTCAAAATATCCTTTTCATTTACAGCCATTGATGGAATAAAATGTGACACAATTTGTTTTCTTTTCTGCTAAGTAGATGATGTACTCTAACAAGAGCAGGTCGACATGACCCTAGCTGTAGTTATACCACGTGATAACTACAATAGGGCCTTATCAGAATCTCCTACTCTTTTATGTGCTTGAAAATTCCAAAAAAGAAACTAATGTGTTTGAGTAGACCCTCTCCCCTGATAACAAAAGAATACAAATGTAGTTATGAATTTCTAGATAATATCTATCTGGGATTCTTCCTAGGTCAAGTTAGAAGTAGAAGGACAAAAAAAACCTAGTAAAAGGAACATGAGAAATAAATAAAAGAGGTATTTTGAGTAATCATATGACTTTCAAACTACGTAGACAATAGTATTTGTTTGTGTTTTTGCCATTCAACATTTTTAATTTTTGTGCATGTACTTTGTTTGTTTTGTTTTGTTTTCCTTCTTTGTCTCTCTCTCTTTTTTTTTTTTTAAATGGGAATGTGCTTTATACAACCTTTTGAACTGACCAATTTGCTGTTTTTTTGAAGTTTATAATATAGAACAGTCACAGGTTGTCTTAGTCTATAACTTAACTAAACTCTCACCTAGTGTAAATCAGTAAGACAGTGTTACCATGAAACCAAATTTTTTTACCATTCAAAGTGTCTGAGAAGTGGATAGACCTAATTTAGCAATGGTTTCCTGGCACCAGGCACACAAATGAAATTACTGTCTTTACATCCAGACTACTTTTTATTCCCTTTGATGCAATGGAAAGCTGCACCTTATGGGGATGTCAGCTCCCAGGAGTAACACCAGCTCTGAGTGAAGCATTTGAGGAATTATTTATTGTTAGTTAAGCACTGACAGTCTTTTCTGTGCCACTGATAAAGGTGTAGTAAAATAGTCTGTGTCCCAAAGAGTTTGCACTCAGATGGGTGGATTATTCAAATGTCCTGGGGACTGATCTCAGCTAGGGAGCTGACTCCTGGTCCCACTCACTGACTGATGATGATGTTAGCCATCCCACTGAAAAAGAGAAATAAACTAACTTTCCTTCCTTCCTTC
>VXBQ01028277.1:454233-519779 GCA_013400175.1 Phainopepla nitens | reverse complement strand
TGCTTTTAAAATTTTTTTTCAAAAAAAAAAAAAAAAAAAAAAAATCAATGTCAGGCCTTGCAAAGCTGTTTCTTAGAATATGCAGGGAAATTAAAACCGGAAAGAGCATAGCTGTAGTCAAGACAGATAGAACATTTTTCTTTTTTCCCCAAATACCTACAGAGCAGTTTCTGATGTATCCACCTCTGTTTAACCAGTCATTCAATACTTAATAACTTTATTATAAACACCATGGTGTTGCACATTGGGAGAAATGCCACAAACGTTCAACTCCACCCAAAATTAGAAGTGGAAGTTCCATTATTTCACACACACACACACAAAACAAAAAAAAACCAAAGCCAAACAAATAAAAAGGAACAAAAAATCCCCCGAAGAAGCCAACAGCTGAGCAAAAGCAACAATGTATGTAGCAGCATACCTAAGTCCTCCCTCGGAGTATCTGTGTAGCCAGCAAACACAAGGCACTGGCATCTGCTGTGGGAACACGAGGCCCCAGCGTGGGCAAGCTGCAAGGGGCCATGTGAGGCTGGAGCTCATGTGGCTGGTGCTGGGGAATCTTTGCGGGACACCTCGGCTCCAGGTTACCTCAGAACAGCACACACACTGCTTGGCACATGTTGCCAGTCTGCCAGAGAGTAAAAAAACAAAGTGTGGTGAGAGGCATGAGAGAGGCAGTATCCAGCTACCCTGAAGTATATTCTCTTTGCAGATGTGAGTCTGCTGGCTCCGTGTGGAAAGTGTGCCCAATAATGGGCATCATGGAGAGAAGCAACATGAAATACCTGTTGATAAAACAGGAATAAAAGCAGACAGTTAAGACACTGCTGCTTTTGCTTGAGCGTGCTTTTAATTCTGCATGTGGTGGCCCCTGCAACAAACAGCTTTCCACAGACTGTAGTTTGTTATCCTGATGAAACTCCTCCCTGCAGTGATTTGCAGGGCATTTACAGTGCAATTAGCCCGACTTGTCATTCTTGTTTATGCTAGCTGAGGGTCAAGCCAGCTTTATGTAAAGCCAGAGAGGAGCACGGGTAAGGCTGGGGTCCGTTCCAGTTCCCAGGGACCTTTCCTGATCCCTGAACTCCTGAGCTCTGCCTTGGAGCCATGCTCAGCAGAGTTCCTGCAGCGCTGCGGGGCAGAGCCCCGGTGTAAGAGAGCTTCATGCCATGCCATCGGAGGGAGGAGCGGCTGCATTCCGCTGCATTCTGCACAGGCATCCAACTGCAGGGACATGCCACTGCCAAAGGACAGAGGTCTGCGCTGAAACCTGGGGTAGCCTTGGGTCACAGTCTGGACTCTTGCCCTCACAAATTCTGGTGCTGAGGGAGGTACATGGGTCCATGCAGCCGAAAGGCGCTGGTTGGACCAACACCATCCAAAACCTGTCCAGAGGTACGCCCCATGACCATTTCTATGGGTTTTGACATTCCAGGTTTTTTTTCCCATTTTTCTAAAATCATTTCCCTGTTAAGAGTCTCTGATATTCTGTTGGACATTGCTGGTACTGTAAACACCTTCTGGCACTTATGTCGGGCTGTTTAGGGAGAGTCAGAGTAACAATATGGCTCAATCACAGGGGGCTGCTTTTTCACTGAATACATCAGCTAAGAAATTTGTGTGGGTGGGATTTGCATTGCCCTTTTACCTCTGTTTTCTCCTCTGTGGGCTCTGCTCCTGATCCACAGCATTCCTGCTGAGGGCATCATCCCGCCTCTCTGCAGGCCTGCTTGCTTGAATGTACTGCTTTATTTTAGCATTTTTTCTAGGGGTTCTCACTTGCTCCCCATTCTGCTTGCCTTTAACAACTCCAATTCATGCAGACTCTTCTGTGTCAGTGCCTTTTATCCCAAAGCACTCCACCTTTTCTGTTGCTGGTTTGCTTCCTTTCTTGTGTGTGTTTTTTACCCCTCCCAGTACCGCATGGCAGATCACTTGCATTAGAGGAGAACTCTACTTCTATCACTACATGGCATAAAGCCAGTTCAACAAGGCCTTTCTAGATTTGAGCATAGATAGCTGGTATCTCCATCTTTGCTGGAAATAATTGGCACAAACAAATTCTCAAAGGAAGTTCTTAATGAGAATTGAGCTGAAAGGCTCCTCTTTGGACCTATGCACATTTTATCACTACATACTGTCACAAAAGCTGTATGGTCACAAAGAGCAATTGATGAGCCTCACACAGCCATTTGATCACTTATTTTACTATTATCTTCATTCTCAAGAAGTAAAAAAAAAAATATACATGGCTATTTTAAAATTACACAAGTACAAAAAGAGACATGCTGAGTGGTTTAAAAACATTATTTTAAAATCATATATAAATTAAAAGCAGCTTAATTTAAGAATGTATCCTTGGCTGAGGTATTTCATGTTGAAAACTGGTTACTCAGCATATAAAGTACCATAAATACTTTCCATAAGAATTTTTATGTCATAACAATTTTTTTTTAAATGGTTATTTACTCAATGTTTCTGATGGCCATTATAGTTTATCAGATCAATAATCAATGCTCCTAAAAGTCACTTAATTCAGATTAATGTAATCCACATTATAGAAAAGATCAATTAATGTATATTTACATCAGATAGCTTAACAACTCCCTTACAGCTGTTAAGACCCTCTACTGGCAGTCCCATGCATTTCTATGAAGGCTTTTGCTTTGTTTAAATCCCTTAAAACTCAAAGAAATTCATGCCACCAAACTTCACTGAGCTGCTGCCAAGTCATCTCTGACAATAAGCACTTTTGACAAGTTCTTGAACAGTGAGTGGGCCAGGGAGAGACACAGATTTACCTTTAAGAATTTGTCAAATAGAAGGATGTGGCTTTACACCATTTTCGTTTTCCCCTGATTCCACTGGACTGGAGTGCTGGGTCACAACTGCTGGGTTTCCAGTTGTATGGTTTCATGGACTATGCTTTGCTCATCAACTGAATTTTAATTAATGGCAAGAATGCCTACTGCCCAACTAGGTATTCTTTGAAGTTTTAAATTAAATTACCTTAGATATTTGGCTTAATAACTGTTTAGTGCCTTAAAATTACAGACTTCATGTTTATACCACAAGCTCTGTCATGCTACAATTGAATATGCCCATTAGCATGAGTGGAGCAGGATGCTACTTCAAGAAAGATCTTTTTCAGAGTAAGAACTTGATCCTAAAATCTGCAATCATAGGAGAGCAATTCCATTTGATTTTAGTGGGTTTGAGTAGGTGACTATGATACTTGTGGGGACACTGCAGGGTCAGGTGTTGCTTTGGTTGCTGTTTAAATGTCAGCTTTTGTCAACAGTTACAGCAGCAGTATTAAGGACCTGTACTTCTTTTTCCTTACAAAAAGGATACTTCTATTCTATCCTACCCTTTGAAATGTTTATTGAGGTCTGAGACTGCAGGCACCTGAGTGTTTCTTTTAGATGTGCAGCAGTCATGTTTGCTAACATCACACCTTTGAAATTTTGAATGCACAAAATCGAAGAGGAAAAAACAGAAAATAAAAAAAAGAGAAGCTTTTGCTTGGCTGACTGTGGTTTTTTTCCCCAACAGCCGTTGTAATTGCCACTGTGGATGAGTCTATAGCAAAGATGTGCAGGCACATGGGGGAAGCCAAAACTCCCAGTGCCTCAGCAGAGTTTTCTGTTCAATCCAGGCTGAAGCGAGCCGTGCAGAAAGAGGAAGATTGGCTTGTCTCACTCGGGCCCCATGTCCTCACAGTTCACGTGGCTCGAGGAATGCTTTGGCCGCAAAATGATTTTGGTCTGCTGACCTGGCTGCTGACTGATTAGGGAATGGGATGCGTGCAA
Organism: Phainopepla nitens; assembly: GCA_013400175.1. Lineage (NCBI taxonomy): Eukaryota > Metazoa > Chordata > Aves > Passeriformes > Bombycillidae > Phainopepla > Phainopepla nitens. The sequence continues at coordinate 515,967 of VXBQ01028277.1, read as the reverse complement.
TAGGGAGAGAGGTAAAAGTTGGGACATGGTTCTGTGACTGAGATGCCCTTTCTGGGGACTGCTGAGAAAAGTGAAGCAAGCTGTAAATGCACAGACTCTAGAAGAGGAAGCCAAGGGAACAGATGCTGTTTGATCTGTAGGGGAAGGCATGTGTAAGAGAAAGACCTTAACTTGCTGTTGATTCAAATTCAGGGATTACTTCAGAAAGGTTAGGAAATGTAACTGATAAAGTGCACACGTGCCATATTTTTATGTGTTTGGATGTTTCTTGAGGCAAGCTGATGTAAGATACAGTTGGAGTTTAGAACCCTTCACAGGTCATACTTCTGTTTGTTTCTGTTGCCACATGTCCCAGAAGAACGGACTGTAATCTCCTAGTTTACCCTGGGTAAACACAGTTGTGGAGCCTAAAACTATCTAAACCCTATAGTCCAGTCCTTCTGCAGGTGTTACAGACCCACACTCAGAAGCCCACCAATGAAGTGAGGATGGGAAGAGTGGGGTGAAACAGTGTGATGCCACCAAATCAGGTTCAGACTAGACAGCATCTGAGATCCCTTCCTCTGCACAGGCAGGGCGTACCTCGCGGTGGAAATCTCCCTGGGGAATTGACTGGAGCTTTAAGAGACAAAAAGGGTTCCAAAAAAAAAAAAAAAAAAAAGAACAAATCCGTGGCTTTGGGAAAGCTGTCTCTGAGTAGTGTTTGACACTGCTTGGATCCCACACTCTCTACAGAGCAACTGTTTCCCCCATAGTCGTTTATGTAATTATAACCTTGCTTCATCCTTTCACCTTCAGAGTGGGAGGTTTTGTAATTCTTGCTAATTTCAGACAGATCTCCCACCGTTTCATGAGGAACATTTTATATAACACAAGTATTACTGTGTGGCTAATGTCTATAAAGCTGGGTTTGAATATTTAATGGATGGTAGGTTATTTTTTTACCCTCAGCAGTTGAAAGTAACCCAAGATTTTTGTACTGCTCACAGTTAAAATTTGGCCATTTCAGGAAGCAGATGTGACAGGGGCTGGGCCTAATGGGCACTTTACTGGTGGCTGGGTGGTCAGTGCTTGAATCAGTTAATTATTAAACAGATATCAATTGCAACAAAGATAGCAGGACCTGATAGTCACATAAACACATCCTCAGGTTCAAACATGACATGATCAGCAAAGTCAGGCTACATGTATGTATATGTGTTTTCACTTCAAAAACAAAGTCTAAGTGCTGGTAGTTTTCCAGATTTATTTCTTCTTTAAAACCACGCTGTGGTTTCTTGTCTGGTTTTTGATTTCTCCAGCAATTCATTAAATATTTTGTTTGTCTTCCCTGCTTTGCCAGCACTTTATCAGTGCTTGAATGAAGAAGACATCCAGGAAAACCTTCTTTGTGCTACTAGTTTGCCAGGAGCTGAAACCAGCTTTCTGCTATGATATCAATAAAACCTGTAATTGGAGAAAAGATACCCAAAAAGGACATTTTTTCACTTTGTAAACAAATAAGAGATGTGAAGAGGTAGGCAGAAAACAGTCAAGTGCTCTATGAATCACTGCAGGGGTGCAAACAAAATTCCTTAATGACAGAGTTCTCACTGACAAATTCTGTTTGTTTTTGCCTCTAGAGCTGTCTGTGCTAATGACAAGCAACTCTGCTTGGAACTTATTTGCATGAAGTATTGTACAGTGCACACTGTGCATGAGTGGATGAAAGAAAGGAGGCAAGGCTACCCTGGGACTGTATCCCCATGACAACCCCACTTAATGAATTACTAATAACCAGGAGAGTATTGAACAAAATGTCCCTTCCAGTATAGCTAGAGGAGCACCAGCGTGGACAGTGTCACACAGCACTGCTGGGAAGAAAGATTTGAGGAAAAACCTGTGGAGGGATTAGTCTGATTAAATATAGGTTTCCACCTCTGAGCTGATCAACTTTGCCTCCATTTAGTAGTGGGAAACACAAGAGTTCATTTTGCCAGATGAATTTCCTATTGAAGAAAATTATAAGGGGAGTCTTTACAGATTGGTTCAGATTTAAACATTTCAACTGGAGATACCTAAAATAAGGTGTCATAAATACTTAATCCCCACTGGATATTCTCTGCTATGCTGGAATATAACTACAGAAAAAATCAAAGATAATAAAGCTGTTTTGAACAAAGAAAAAGTCAAATCATGCCAGTAGGATTGTTAGACTAGATCAGATCCTCCTTCTGCCCTCAGACTGCTGATAACCTAAGTGAGAAAAGTTTCCTCACTGTAAAATAATGCACATGAACACCCAGAAAATGAAATGTCCATTTCATTTTGAATAATTGGTGTGTCAGTGATTCACAGCCCACAGTGAATTGAGATGTATTTATTTAATGGCTTAATCATTTTAATGATTCATTTTACTTTAGATTAGAATTTCAATTCAATGTCCGTGTCACACTTCAGACTCAGAAGTAACTGGTTGCAAGGTTTTGTTCTCAGACTTGGCAGGTCAGAGCCCCAAGGTGTTTCTACAAGTAGCTCTGTTGAGGCAGGTGGGACTGCTGAAAATAGGAGAAGCAAAGCTGGGCTCTGTATAGTTATTTAAATGACATTCAGTTGCTTAATGGATTGATAGGCTATGTCTGAACTGTGGAATGAGGAGCTGGTGTCTACTCTGCCTGGACTCCACATCGGGATGAAATCCAGGCGTTCAACTTTCTGCCTTGGTCTGAACAGCGCCCAGATGCCTGGTGGAAGAGGAGAAGTTGGAAACTGGGGTGCTTTCTGACAGGTCCCCACCATAAAGCACTCAGAATGTGGGTAGAAAAATGCATCATCTTGCAGGTTTTGTTGAGTTGTAGACTGAGCTTTTGTGTTCAGTCTCCATTCATGATCATGTGGTAATAATTAAGTAGCTTTCATTTGAAATCTGAAAGTGTAAAAGCAATTAGACACAAAATTTATTTTCTCTCAGATGGGCTGGTGTCTGTAGCACATTCATACACAAATAAGTCACTGCAGCAGTAGTGACTGAGAAGACAAGCAAGCATTTAATGATTTATGAATATTAATTTTTTCCATAGACATGTTCTGCTGTTTGGTCTGGAGAAGGCTTGGAGTGCAGGAAGGGAGAAACTAAAGGAAAATTTGTGTTACTTGTGGGTTGTATGGTTAAAGGAAACATCTTCGTATTCAGAACTCTTGGGCTGCAAGGCTCCTTAAACACTAAGTGAAAAGAAAAGGTTTTAACTTGTTTTTTTTCTTTTTTTAAAAGAAAAATAAAAGCCATTAAATTTCAGGGCAATAACTGATCCATAATCAGCAGGATTTTTTCAATTGTATTAAATGTCTATGAGCCTAAGTCAAAACAAGTAATCAAAGTTGTAATGTGAAGATTCCCCAACCTGGAGTTCATCCAGCACCTGCAAATGGAGTTCTGCATTTCCAGATTCCCTCTTCCTTTAGTATCCACCCAGTATCCCACCTTACAAAAGAGCTTCTTCTCTAAGCACCCATGTTGAGGCAGAGGAAAATGAAACAGATATCAAACCTTCATATTAAGGGGAATGGACAGTTTATTCCTGTGCAACCAGTCTGGAAGCTTTCATGCTGAACTACTGTTTATGAACTCTAAAGGAACTTATTTCAGTTGGATAATGGTTAATTTACAGCCAGAGCTTAAAAGGGCAGAAAAAGATAGCAGCACAATTGGGTTCAGTGCATGACGGGGGAAAATAAATATCTCACAGAAAGAGATATCTGAAATTCAGATCACATTGAGATGCAAAGAAAGCTGTGAAAAGCAGTAGGAGGGTGATTGTATTCCAATTAGATTTCTTCTGCTCATATAAAACAGGCTTGGACTGAAAGTTAATCATCTGATTTATGGATGTTGGGAGGAGTGAAACCCTACGAACTCCTGAACAATGAGAGGCAAATGAGACGGAGGGGAAGAAAAATGGAATATTTCTGAGACTGTGCTTCTGGGGGAAAACAAAGACAACAAAGTCTAAACATGCTCTTGGATTAAAACTTTACCTTAGTATTATCCTCTTACACTCATGCTTGTGCTATACCAAAATGTTGCCTTTTTGAGCAAAGCAGTCAAAAGCAACTCATGATTTCACATGTCACAATCTTTTGGGCACATGGTAAGTATATTTCTACAGGGTTCCTTCAAGACCTTCCAGAGTTATGTTGCTATGGTGGATTAGTTCATTTATATGATTGGTCATAAGCAATCTGACATCTGATCTGGGCTTGTGTCACGTGTACAAGTGTGTCCATTCCTTAGCTGAATCCTTTAAAAGCATTCCATGTGTGAGTTGTATGAAAATTACTGCCAGCCAAAGGGGAACAGCAGGATTTGTGTAACAGCCATGCTTGGTGACAGGGTTTGGAGCACTCTCAGGTCAGTGACAGGAGGACTGCCTGGCACCAGCTAGTATCCACTTAAATGCTCTTGCTTTTCCTTCAATTAATCCATCAGTGACTGGCCATCAGAAATATAACACCAGGGGCATTTGTGAAATGACCAAGAGAAGAGACATGATGATGTACCACAGATGCCATTTCTTTCTGCCATTCTTGAGCTTCAGGCTTCTGCCCAGACCTGCTGCTGGGGCTGATGCAGCAAAACTCAGTCCAAGCAGAACAAAGTTGGTAATGGTAAACAGAGGGCAGTACTCTCAAAACTTTCCAGCTTTTTTTTCCCTTCAGATGAAGACATACCCATGACCAGTAAGTCACATCCATGGTTAGGTCACTTAAGTAGCATTTTCCACCAAGATAGACAAAATACTTTTCTTCACTGGGTTGTACTAATGCTTCTAGTTCAACCCTAAGCCAGGCTATCTCTAATCTGGAGTCCCCTTTCCACTGCACTGCAGTCCTCCAAGTGTCAGCCCTGAACTCTCAATGGGTTATTTAGCTGGATTACAATGCAGGATGAATGTCTGGTCCAGACACCCAGGTAGAACCTCAGAGTTTGCAAGCTGACATCTGTTATTAGTACCTTTAATACCTTTAGTGGACATGTTCCAACATGAAGTTCTTTACAGCCTCCAGGTGGTGGGGAATGCTCTCTCTTTACCAATAAAGGACCTTTCCTCTGGTTTCTGTGTTAGTTTGCACAGAGTGCTGAGACAAGGTCAAAATTTGGATCCTGATTTTCGTTTCCTGGTCTGCATACAAAAAACATAAACCTTTTCCAAAGAGCTATTGATAGAACCTACAGGCCCAGTGCAGCTTCCCACCTTTCAGTGGAGTGATATCTCTTTCCAAACCAGCAGCAAACACTCATGTATATGTTAAAATTCTTCTGCTGCTGCTCTGCTCCTGTGCAACAGGAAGCAGAGCTTATTCCCTAATTGATTATTTCTATATTCTTAAAAGGGACTATTTATAGTCTGAAATTGTCTTTAGCAGCCATCTGTTCCTTATGCTGCTCCATACATGCCCTCATCCCTGACCTGAAGTAACCATCCTTTCTTCAAGAAAAGGAGGTTTAAATATTCATGGTGGCTAGGTCTTGAAGAAACTCTTAATTGGTATCACAATCTCCCACACAGAAGTGGTTTATTCCTCCTTTAGACTCTCAGCATTTGAAATTTACTATAGTCAATGAGGACATGTCTCGCCTCACAGGAGATAAAATCTACTTCTTGGAAAATAACTTCATGTGTTCAGGCTTGCATTTCTGAAAAGCGCTGAAACTTCCATCACTTGAAATGCAAAATGAAACATACCCAAGACAGCACTGTTGGCATGTTAGGCTAATTTTGTATTTCTTGTAATTGTGACTGTGTTGCCACTGGGGTCACAATAGGGAAGGTGTAGAAATCCTGGTGATGGGAAAGCTACATTCACTCCTGTTTTGAATTCCTGAGGTTTCTCAGTCATCCATTCTTTCTGGTGACTGAGAGCTGAGGACTTGAACCAGCACTTTGTGCACGGGCATGCTGTACTATCTGAGATGCCCTGAGGGGGGTATCCAGCCTTCGATTCAAGTGCCACTCTATAAGACCCCCAGTCCTCAGCCAGACCTGCCAGCTTTGCAGGATGCTCCCAACAACCCACACTGAACTGAGCTGTGAACCCTGAACCCTCTTCCTCCAGCTGCACCACCTCATCTTCTGCTCTTCAAATGGAACAACAGACACAAAGAGCTAAAATGTTGGTGCAATTCATGAGCTTCCTTCTTCAAAAGAAATTGTACACCCCACCACCTAGTCATAGCAATCTGCTGAACAAGCACCTAGTGTCGACCAATAAACGAAAGGAAACTCAGGGGTCAGTACAGGTCATTATTTTCACATACCTTTGAATAATGAGGGCATCACATGTCAGCCAGAGGAGAACAAAATGTCACATTCTCTAGCTAAAGGTCATCATCGGTCATAGGTCATGGAAGGGAGGCCAGGAAATAACCTATGAGGTTAGGATGAGTGCACAAAGAAAGGGCAACAAATGTCAATGAAAGCACGCAGCTGTTGTGAGATGAAACAACTGAGGCACCCTTTTGTGCTGACACAGGCTTAAAAAATGTGTTTGCTGACATTTTTTTTTTTTTTAGCTGGCACTTTTATAGGACATTGACATTAATGTACCCAGCCCTGAATTAGCCTTTTCTGAAAGCAACAGTTTGGAAGTTAAGTGCAGCATTTTCCAAAGAATCATAAGCATGACATTTTTATTTCACGTGATTGATGTTACAGTGGACTTCTAGTACCAAATTCTAGTTTGATTCTCAATCATTGCATCTATGCAGTGTGATAGCAATCAGAAACAAATGGAGGTGGCAGTCTGCATTGCAGAAAGGTCTTCTGGAAATTCTTTCTGCCTTTACCAACAGTCAGACGTGTCATTTCATGTTTAATACGTTGCATTGCATTTATCTGATTGTTATAATTCATGGATTTCAAAAATGGTTGATTTCAGGTTTGCCCCTGCAGTGGTTACAAGCACTTGCAGGGTAATCATACTGGAAAATAATAGTGAACTGTTCAGGAATGTGTGGAAATATGTCCAAACTGAGAGACAATTTCTGATGAGTGAGCTGCACACTTGACTCATCAGTCTTTTGCTTTCTCTTTGCTGAATAGCAGCACAATACCATTTTCTCTTGTCATTGTGGGTATAAACCTGACAGACTTCAGGAAATAATATGATGGTGCCAGGAATGCATGTCAGGTGAAGGATTTCTGCATCTTCCATGCCTATCTTCCTGGACAAAACATGCAAAGAGACTGGCAAAAAATCCCACCAAATCAGGAATGTTTTGCATTGATATCTTCACTGTGGCTGGGCAACTTTGCAGAATGAAAGCCTTCAAAAATGACTTAACTCATGATGAGATGCTTATTGTGAAATATTGTATATTTACATTAAATTACAGAAAAGTAAGAGAGTGTGATTCAGACAGAGGAGAACGGTAAACTGGAATATACAATTGCTGCCTTTTATTTTAAATTATTCCAGTTGGTTATTTTATTACATGACACTGAGATAAAGACCCTCTCTCTGCTTCAGTACTGCTTCCTGATCAAAGAACGCTGGCAGCTGTTTGGAAATTCTCAGGTTATACTAACTTTCAAATTATTCCTGTTGCTGACTTGGCAATCAAGTTTTTCTTCAGAGCTTCAATAGTTGAGGTGAATAGTTGGTTTCTCAGTTCACTTTATGTTTAAGAAATTGTTTAAAAATAAACCAAGAAACATTCCAGCTCAAGGATTCCAGTTTTGTTCTTTACACTCATCATTGGCTGCAGTTTCTGATCTGAATCACACCACTCACACCCCCCTTTATTGGATAAATTTCCAAAACCTGTTTTGTTATTTCTTTGTTTGTTTTTAGATTTGTTGGCTTTCTTAATGAGGCCAGACTTAGTTTTGCAAAGATGCAAACACTTGCTCAGATCTGCAGACCACTGATAGACTTAGGGAAGCCACAAACATGACTCAATGCAAGCCCTCCAAAATCTGGACATCAGTGCTTTGGTCTCTGTCTGTAACAGGAAATTTAAGGGATTTTTCCCTGTAAATTTCAGCAGAAGTGCATAAGAATGAGGAATCTATACAAATTCAAACAGACTGAATAATCATTTCATCAGACTATATTCTGACTGGGCTTATTTACAAGCTGCATTTATTTTAATTATGTTTTCTATCTCTTCACTCTTTCTTATTTTGGGTGTGTAATTGGCCACCTAATAAACATGCCATTCTTTCAGCTGCCAGGTTGACTGAATTAAAGAAAACACTTCTCAGGCTGGTTTGAATGAAATGTGTTTGCAAGAGTATTTGAGTTTAGAATACACTTTCTTCAACATCCCTGTAAACAAAAGCCACCCTGATAATGTTAATGGAGAAGAGGCTGTAGCATAATCAAATGTGGCTGAATTGGACTTTCAGAGTTTACAAACACTACCACAAAGCATTTACCCATTACTCCTTCCATCTATATATAATTCTACTCTCAGTAAGCTCAAAGGTTCTAGGGCTTTTTTACTCTGAGTACGTGCAAAGCAATATCCAAGAAATCTTCTTTCCTATCAAGTTCTGTGCTTTTCCTACTCTCTTTAAACAGATCATTTAAATTACAAGCAAAATGAACTGCTTTTATGGTGTCTGAAGTTAATAGTCCGTGCATCAGAGATTTACTTTTCTTTTTATTACTTAAGACCAAAATAACTTAATTTTGGTTAGAAATAGTTTAGAACAGCTTTCTAAATTAAAATACTTTAAAAAAATACTGTCCAAATCCGAAAGGGTTCTTAATTTTTTTTTTTATTTTTTTTTTTTTTTGAGAATAGACTTTGCCAAGCCTGAATTCTGATTCAGCAGAATCAATAAATAAATAAGACTGTGTTTAGGTTGCAGAAAAGTGCCCTCAGTGTGCTGCTGTGACCCATCAAACAAGCAAAGGGCACCGGCCAATGCAGTCCATTTCATTGTCATTACTGGTATTATGGTGACTCTGGGCAACACCCAAGGAAGGTGAGTCAGAACTCCACAATAAATATTGTGGATCAAATGCTGAAGAGGCTTTGCCCTTACAAGTACATTAGATAATACTAAATATATATACACTAGTGCTGAGTTAAAAAGAAGTCAGTGACTTTAACATGTCATATCTATATGGAGGTCATTGAACCTTCTTTGAAAAGTCTTTTTTTTCTAATGTCATCTGCTTTTCTCATGATTTTTGCTCCCCTCAACCCATATAAAATGGATGTGTATTCAATCTTGAACTAAGCATGCTTGCAATGATTGAGATATGTCTAAGGTCAGAGCTTACAAAAAATTCATAAGGGAAGCAGCAGGCAAAAAAGAGAAGGATTTTTTTAAAGGGAGTTCAGGAGCCTCTGTATGAATTGGGCATGACATATTCATGTTACTGACTTCATTTATTTAATGTGGCTCCAAATAATTGATACCAGTGCAGTGATAAAAGTACAGAGACTTCACTGCCAGAATTGTGATAATGAAGAGCCTCCCTGCTGATTTCATTCATGGGGCTGTTAGTCTGCTGGGAAGGGCCTCTGATGAAAACTGGGCTGCAGCAAATGCCATAAAATAATCAAAGGCACAGAGCCTTTTACCTGAGGGGCGCTCAGTCAGGGACTGATTCAGGACAGCAGAGGGAAAAGAGGGAAAATTGCACAGCTTTTAAATAAACCAGGCATAGCTTTTAAAAAAATTTGATCCAAATTGTGAGGACTGCGTTATGTACAGAAATCTTCCACATTCTCTGGAACAGATGAAATTACATGGCTCCAACAGTTAGTTAACTGGTATACAAACAGTGCTTCTTACCTCACTGAATGCAGTCCAAACTCACTTTATCCTCATCTACCAGCCATTTGTCCTCTCTGCCTCAGACCGTGAGCTCTCAGAAGCAGTGGCTGTCTTTTTGTTATATGCTTAGCACAATGGGCTCCCTGTATGGGCTGTAGAAAACAATCCTGTAGGCTCAAGACAGCCATGCAGTGCTGAAACACAGTTAATGTCAAGAATCCTAGAAAGGAACTGAATATTAATATGAATCTAAAATCCTTTCTAAGCAAGGACCTCATTTGTCAACTCTGCTCATTTGTTTCACTTCATGTAAGTGTGTCAACGGTTGATTAAAATTCATAAATGTGCAGCAGAGTTACTGGATAAATGTTGAGTTATTGTTTACATATCAGAGTGCAGTGAAGGCAGGAGCCTGGATGTGGAAAACTGTGTCAGGAGGAAAAGACCATGCTATGAGCCACTGCCAGGACAGACTCACCAAACAATCCACAATGTCCCTGTGCAAACTCTGCTAGTGATTAATTATCTGTTACGATAAAAAAAAAAAAAAAAATCAAAACAAAACCAAACAACAAACCACAAAAAATGCAGCCTTTTACTGACGGCCCAGGTTTACTGAGTTTCAGCTTCCAGTGACTGCATGTCTTGATGATATTTTTCCCTACTAGATAAAAGCTTCTGCCATCAGAAATCTCTTGCTTGTGTGGGTGATTGAGAATTATCAAGTTGCCTAAATTCCCCTTGCTGTGCTTTCTCTTTATTACATCGACGTTACCCAGCTGTCTTTATGTCTTCAGATGCAAAATCTGGGTCACAGCACTCTGTGTCTTCCAGTCTTGAAATTACTGTGCAGTGTTTAATGATAACTCCATCCCGTGTCTTCAGATACTCTTCCAAAACTGCTACATCAGCAGGTCTAGTAAAAACTTGTCAGGAATAACCCCTTACTAATCTTAAAACAAAAGGTGTTTCAGATGAGTTCATAGCATCTAAGACTCCTTCTGCAAATGAGTTGTTGGGATATGCCCACAGAAGCCAAAGTCACAGCTGTTGAGTGCAGTTATGGGTCAGAATGAGGTGGATGCAGAATTAGAAAAGGCTTTTTCTTCTGGAGTTTAACTTGATTCTTTAATTGTGTACCTTGGTGTGCAGCGTTCTTTCAATTGGACAGATGGACAATTGTGGAATGGAGCTGTATCTATGCTTGCAACAGAGTCTGAAAACGGTGTGAACAGATGTAGCCTCTGGGATGACAAAGATGGAGCTATTGCAAATGTGGCTCAGAAATGCCATCTGCAATTGTTCTTTGGAAAAAGGATTCAGAGAGAGCTGTTAACAGGGCTGAATCTTAGTATGGGACAGAACTGCAGCAAACATCGAGACACCTTCCCAAGGCAGAGTGAGAACAAAAACATCAACACAAATAAGCAACAGTGAACATTGTGTGCCATCCAAATATTGCCACTAACACTGTGCTGGCTGCACTTCTGTTGACAGAGCTTTCTAATACAGGAGGGAGAAAATTTGGGCAAGAAAGGCACAGTGTGATGTGCATGTAATGACACCGCTGCTCTCATCTCTGTTCTTTTAAAAGGAAGAAATTTAGACACTTCTTCCCATTAGTTAAGCTGTTGCACTTCTAAGACGTGGGCCTTGCCCAGAGTGCAAGATTTATATTGCTGAGTAAAAGAGGGCCAGGGAGCAGCTAAGCACAGGCTCCAGACTGGGGACTGATTGTTCACATCTGTCTCTGTCTGGCACCTCTCCGATGAGCTCTGCCCGGGGACACTTCGGATTCTCTTTGGGAGGTTGCTCACCCCAGTGATCTTGGCTAACAATGACCTCACTGCACTGAGTCTGACTTCCTCCAGCCTACACAGTCCTCTGCTGCACCTTTGCACTCTCCAGCGTGACAACCCTGTGGCAAAGCGCTAAATCAGCCCTTGAGTGGTCTGTGACACATGCTTTGAGCCAGTGTCCCTGTCCCAAAGAGCACGAGAGGCACCCCACAGGGCTGAGGCCAGCAGGCCAGGTGCCATGCGGTGATGGAGGAGCCAGCCTGCTGTGGTGGGCCAAGAGCCCGCTCCTAATGAGTTGAGGAGCGAGCCAGTCAGTGCCACTCCACCCTTTGTGCCAGGTACTGTCCCCTGGCTCTCCTTTGCTCGGTTGTGCACAATCATCCAAACTGTCCAAAGGCCAAACTCAAAAGTCCACGGCTATCCAGCAAGAAGGTCTGTGTTAAATGAGTACATCTGGAGCTGGGCATTCACCTGATAGCAAGAACATTATCAAAGAGAACTTAATCATTATGTTGTGATAGCTATGTCTGTTCCTAATCTAGCCAGGAGAACTGTAATGGTTAATTTACAGTCATGTAGGCTGAAAGTTTTCCTTAATGTCATTTCTCCCCAGCAAATCTAATTATGACTAATTATTTGAATAGATAATGAGAAATAAATTATGTTATTTGAATAAATAACAATAATATAATGGTAATAATTGCAATTGAAAAGCAAAAGAACACCACAGCAAAACAATGCCCTCCTTTTGAAATATTATACACAAAACATTTTGCTTTATTTAAAAAAATCAGCCCGTATTAGAATTAGAAAATAAAAGGATCCAAGGAAGGCCCAAATGTCAATATATTTGGATTTAAACATTTTGGGCAAAGTAATTATCTTCAGTACTTAAATTTTCCTAATGTTTGGATTATATTTTGGGTTTGTCCCCGCTTAATTTAATGTGGATACTTAATATGATCTTTTATATGTCAAAATTTTTCAATCCTGATATTTTTAATGGAATGGAAAATCCATTTGACAGTCAACTTTAATTTGTACGCTTTTGAATTGTTGTATCAGCTTTTGGCTTCTCACTCATAATGTCACTTAGCCGTGGCACTCTTCGTTCTTGAAAGAACAACCATTGCAAATACACAATACTTTTAAAACACCAAAGGGTAGGTGAGCACTGTCTGTGTTTCCTTGCATAAACCGTCTGCAGAGACAGGGCACAGGGGAAAACAAAAGCACCAGCTAGAAGGCTTCTCCAGGGCAAGCTCCTGTCCATTTGCACTTGCTGTGCTCATTCCCTGAGCAGGAGCAGTCAACACAAGTCAGCTCCAAGGAAATCACTGCTGCTATCAGCCTGGCTAGCATCAAACTGGTACCCAACAGATTAAGAGCCTGATGCAATTTCATCTTGAAAATGACTAAGTCAGGACTTGGAGTGATTGCTCTGGAAAGCAGAGGTTCAGCTAAAACTAGCTCCAGTTGCCAGTAATGTATTGATTTAGTATGGCAGCTAGAGCATCGATTATCTTCTGCCTGATTCAGCCCTTGAATTTCTATCTACTGGAAGAGCAGAAAACCCTCTCTCGTGAAAATTATTTCTGCCTCTTCCCACCAAATAAGCCCCCTCCTAATTTAGGGAATACTTCCCTATAGTCAGAGTCACTTCAAATGACCAGAGCTTCATGTTTCTCAAGTAAGGTTTCCAGCAAGGGCTGCATATATTAATAGTGTCAATTGAGGGCACACCTGCAAATGCAAGGGTATTGACTACTGGCAAGATAACCTCTCTGGGCATGATCTAACCCATCTAATCTACTGCCCTTTCCCCCCTTAGTAATAAGGCAGTGGAACTCCTTAAGGAATTTGTTTTAATTTCTTGTACAGTATGGACAATTCCTCCTGATGTTACTATATGTTAGATTTGCTAAACCTGAGTGTAGTAGTTAGATCATTTTTAAAAGCTAATTGTATTTCTTGTGCTAATGAATTATTTATAGATAATCATATAAATCCACTCTCCACATTGATGTTTTATTTTGCATACTAATCTGAACATTTTGCATTTTTCAGGTTTTGATCTACAGATGATCTTTGATATTGACCTATTAAAGAATATAAGGGTTTAGTTGCCCTTAGTTTTCTGGGTTTTTTTAAAGCAGTCAAGTAGTAAATACATTTAATTAATATATGAGACAAGCTTTGTCTAAGGACATCTTGTCCAACAAACCCTCTGGTTGTTACTTACCAAGGGCCTTCAAAAGATTTCCTAAGAACTGATGTAGATATCTCTGCAGGTGATCCAAAATACCTGTATACCAGATTTCACACCCTAACGTTTACTTTGCATTTTTTTTCTACTAATTTAATACATTCAGAAGCCCCAGGAAAGTAATAGAAAGGGCAGGCTGTTACCTTGATCTAGAGAACAAAGCACTGGCAGTTGTATAATGCTAGGGGCAGACTGAATATCACCATACAATTGAGGCAGTGCATGTAGTCATTGCGTCCAATATCTGCTCCCTCCTGTGCTAGAAATAGTTTATGTTTTCAAGATTCTCAGCAGCTTCAATCAATACAATGGCTTAAAATTCAAATAGTGAGCAATCTGTGTTGTTTAATTACAATTTTTTTAGGATTCAATATTTGATGAGAGGGAGTTAAAGTTGTGTCAAGGGAAGCAATTCTGTGGAAATTTGACTAGTAAGCCTGCATTTGCAGCAGTTTTGTTATTTGCGAACCTCAGTCACAGCAAGCTTTGCCCATGAGGATTTCTACTGGAGCTGCTTAATATTATCAAGCTGCTGGTTAAAAGATATGCTGAAAATTACACCATAGTTTATACATTTACATCATGATTTTATATTGTGTTGAAAGCAGAATATTTTTCAGTAATACAGGGATCAGGTTTTTTTAATAAGAATAATTAATCTTGAATAATAGTGAAACCATTGTCCAACAAGGCCTTGCTGAAGCAAGGAGATTTCCTAAAAGAAATTTGCTGTCAGCCTGAGGAGTTGAGGTGTGTTTAGTTCATGAAATGGAGAAACAGAAAGTGAGCTTTCCCTGAAGCAAGCTGTGAAATCCTGACCTGGTGCTGTTGATAGGAGGCTGTTCCTGACTTCTAGAAATGCAAACCTGACTCTCTATAGAACAATAGCTTTGCCTATTATGAAAGCATAATTAGCCCAGAGGGACAAATTTTTAGGGGAATTGAAAGACTGGACGATCTTTCAGACCAGTCACTTGAAATCTGACCACTGTCATTTTCAGCATTGAAGCCTCCCACCCCTCAGAAACATCAGGAGATATTTTGCAGAGATAGAAAATCACTGCAACACAGCTGGCTAGGTGAGCACTATCTGATGCAACTTCTGCTAACATGCACAGATTTTATGATCATGCTTATAACTAGGGGGCTGAGGGGAAAATGTTAATTAATCTGAAGGAAAAAAATATTGCCAGAGGCCAGCTGCTGTCTGAATTGATAGAGTAGCTCCAGCAATGTAATTTGCAAGCTGTAGATCCGGCAAGACTCCTCTCCAGTTTTATCTCTCAGGCACCCCAGGAGTGCTTTAACTGCTATCAGGGAAAAGCTCAATTCCCACAATAACCTTCTTGGTTTCGAGGCTGGCCAGAGTAAGAGTCTGTCTGCAATGTGGCTGCAAACTGGCTGGGGCTGTAGGCTTTGTCTCACTATGAACTGTGTGCTATTGTTGACAAACACCCTATGAACTCGTGTCAGGGTTTGAAATTCAGTCTCCAGCCCTTCCCCTCATTCAGCAGGCCCAGAAATAACAGGTGGTAAGGGAAAAAAAGGGGATGCAGTAATGATGACGAGGCTGCACCTCTGTCATGCAGAGATCTGTTTTGCTTAAAAAACGTCCTCTGCAGAATGTGGTGTCTGAGAGAAAAGAGCCTAGCCTGGCTTTCAGTTCCCTCAGGAGCATTGCTGAACAGATATATCTTATCAGTGAAGTTTGGCATCATCCAGACTGTAAATATGGATGTTTGATTGCAGGTTTAAACTTTTTCTTTTCAGACTTCAGTTCTAATTCTAAGACTTTTTATGCTTAATTCTGCCCTTTGAGCAGTTGTGTCAAGCACAGCACTAAACTATTCACTCTTATTTTAATAATATGGTCTCTCTAATCACTGAAACAAATGAACCGAAGTAACTTTCAATTTAACTTCGATCCTTATCTTTCAGCTTGCTTAAACTTCCTAATCCTGTGCCTTTCCAACATCAAGAGCTCTATGCCTAAAGGAGCTGCAATTCATAGACGTATATGGATCAGAGAAGCTTATCTCCTTAACACAATACCTGCCATATTGGTAAGCCTGAACTTACATATATTTAGATAAGTACACATTCTATAAACAAATTTTAAAGCATTTGAAAATTAACCGTTTTAAACATTTGAAAATTTCTCTGATAATTTATCACCTAATCTTATATGATGAACTGTTGGAAAGGGCTAAATATGTAGTAATTAGTCTAATATCTAATCTAGTATTGCATCATTATTTTAATATGTGACAAGGGTTGCATGTTAAATTTCTGTCATCTCAGAGGGACTTGTTTATAGGATTTCCAGAAGGAGAATGAAGGGCCATGCAATCAATGGCTTTGAAGCTGAGAAAGAGTCACCACGGGGTCACTCTTCGACAGATAAATGATGAATTTTTAAGGGTGATGCTTTATTCTGCGACCTTTTGACTTTCAGAACTGCCCTTGTAGCAGAGAGCCAAGAGCTTCAGCAAACAAGTAAAATGTGAAAAACAGAAAACAAGGCTTATTATTTGACCCACTTGTTAGGAAAGTCTTTTTGTGTGCCGACTAAGAAAATCCTTGGACTGGGGTTGTTGCTTTCTAACTAGCATCAGAAAATAAAGCTTGCATTATGTCAAACTCGTCCTAATGACTAGGACTCTTCATGTTGGTGTAAAAGCCACCCAGTTTGACCAGGACCATGAGGTAATGTACAGTAAATAGATGATGATGTTAGAGAAGAGATCTTGCTGACAGGAATAATGTGATTCAGCTGCTAATGACTCAGGGCTTTAAGAAGTGTTTTGGAGTCGACTTCAATTTACAATTCTCCTTTGAATTGCACTTGCTTATCATTAAAGCCTCCCAGCTGAAAGCCTCTCTCGTACACCTCAGGACAGGATAGCATCCTGCCAGGAAGAGATGTGGATAGCATTTCGCTCAGAGGGATAAATATTCCCACACGTACATTAAAGCCCCAGTTGCCATGGATGGACTCTCCCTGGGCCACCCAAGGTGAGGGCCAGCCCCTCCTCCAGCAGTGCTGCCAGCCACTGTGTCCCTGGAGCCCGGGTACATCTGGCTGTTCCTCTTGGCATTTCTGAGCTTTGGTCGTCTTCAAAAACAGTCTCTGGTGTGTGTCCATTTTTTCCTGCCCAAATCTGAGGATTTCTACTCCATCTTGAGTCTCTCTCGTAGAAACTGGGAAGAACTGCTTGCTGC
Source organism: Phainopepla nitens (assembly GCA_013400175.1). Lineage (NCBI taxonomy): Eukaryota > Metazoa > Chordata > Aves > Passeriformes > Bombycillidae > Phainopepla > Phainopepla nitens. Next base: position 498,907 of record VXBQ01028277.1, on the reverse strand, counting down.
TAGGGAGGCTAATGGGGTTTGCCTGCTTTTGCCTGCAGTTCTCCCAGTCTCAGCACTTTTATTTCCAGTGCAGCCCTGGGTCCTCTCTGGCCTCCCAGCCTTGCCTCTCACACTGGTGTCATGCGCATCTCTGAGAGGCACTCCTAGTGATTTTGGTTGGTATTTTTTGTATCCAGAATTTTCAGTGTCCTGTATTTTCCAAAGCTGGTTAGTGTATAGAGAAATACAACAGTTAACCAAAATCTCCCTAAAAGCTGAGCAGAAACAGGGAGGAGAATGAAATATTGCTGTCCTGCAGAACAATTCCAGTGTTTCAGATTTTTTTTTGATAAAAAAACCTACACATACTAAAGTTCCCTGCAGAAAACGTATTTCCAACCCCTACAAATAATTGAGAAAAACTAAAATACCTATTTCCTGATTACCTAACAAAATATTTCCTAGCGCTTTTTTTATTGCACCTTACCAAGCTGCTCCTAGAAGACCAAAAGCCTTTCAAACTTAAGCTGAGCCTTTTTGTTCTTCTTGATTTTAGTGAGACTTCTTTTAGGTCCTGGAAAAATAGAGAATAGAGATATTGAAAAACTTCTGCTACAGCCTGGGTATCTGTGCTCTCAGCCATGGTGCAAAACCTTCAGAACTTTGAGGTCTCCTACGTCTGTGGTAGTCCATATGGAAGGACCATCCTGGAAATCCTGACCCTAGAAATCTGGATTCCTTAGTAGCCTGTAGGTAGGAAGCAAAGCGGTTTTCAGTGGCCACTTTTCTAGCAGAGCTTCATCTAAATTCACCTATTTCTGGAAAACATCCTGCTCTTGACAATTTTACTTATATAATAGAAAAGGAAACCAGACCTGATTTTATGGAAATTTCCAGATATGTCTATGCATTGCCTGGATGGAAAAGAGCAATGAGTATCTGCAAAATCAGAGACCAACCTTTGAAATATTCCGCATGATAATAATGTTTCAGTTTGCCTGTCTATAAATTGTGAACAATTTGGGTGAACATTGGACTTCTCAACCTCATCAACATCTGAAGAGTGCTTGAGCATCTCTGGATGTGCAGAGAATGCCTCTTCTCATGCCTGCAATGGGAGATGCCTTGTTTGTGATGCTCTGTGAACCTCCAGACCTCACTCGTCTGACTTAAGACTGTAGTTGGGTGGTTTTGATGTCTTAGGGAGATAACTCAAACTCCCCAAAGTAGAAAATCAAGTTGAAACTTATTTCTTTCATGTGGTGTCTTATGAATAGGTGCTGTGGGTGTTACGTTTAAGTACAGGAGACTTGTACTTTTGGAAAATACCTTTAGCACAGTCTGTGTGGGTGAGAAAGATTTCCCTGCAATCCTTGATTCTCTTATTTTTCTCAACCAATTATGGTCTTCTAAGATGAGACTGTGTCAATGTGTATTCTTGCAAGTTGGGAAAGTTCATGTTCTGGGCTCAAGAACAATGTGATTCCTTCCTTTCTGTCTGCAAGGGCTAAGCAGTTACTCAGATAACACAGGAAAAGTCCTTCATTACAATCAATTTTCTCTCCATCAGAAAGTAGAATTTGTGAATCTGTCATCTGCATCAAGTCAAAGATCCTATGTGATTCACTTCTCAACAGGAAACAAAGAAAGGGGGAAAGCAGCATTCCTGAAGTAGTTACAGTTCCCAAATTTCCAGCAACTTCTCCAACACTAATTTCTTTAAATGTGTAAGGAACAAGCTCTTCCTCTCTGCCTGTCTGTATCTTCAGGTTGTAAAGGCAAAAGAAGGATTGCACCTCTTTCTTTTCTGCAAACTCAGCTCCCCCTCAGTCCCTTCTGATGGAGGTCTTTGGGCAACACGATATATAAATATTTATTGCTCTGCCATAGAAAAGAGTTTATTTCTCTTCCCAGGGGCATTGGCCCCATGAAACATTATGAGTTCTGAATATTTTACTGCACAGTTACTCCACTATGTGTTTCACCTCTCTTCATTATACAACAGCTGAACATTACATTCCTCCTCAGGGATGCTGGAGCATTCTCATGCTTTTCTAGGGCACGTTTTTCTGGAGTCACACAAAGTTATTCTTTTACTAACTAGAGGATATAAACATCATTGTGCCAACAGTCTTTGAGGCCAAGTGTCTAAATTTGACCAAAGTGAGCAAACCATCTTCAAAACCTATTGCAATGAAGTTTGAAGTTATGTAGAGCTCTGTTCCACTGTACAGTCAGCCAAGTCTTTTACAGAGAGACTTTTGCTTTTAAAAACTGAGGGCTGCCTACTCACTCAAGAACTACCATATAGCTATTGGAGTCTTTGAGACTGTTCTTCTGGGCAGGAGTCAGTGGTGCTACAGTCACCTTCGGCAGTCTGAGACAGTTTTACTGCAGGAAGGACAATGACTGCTCCAGTCCTTGCTGCAGACTCTCTCAGAATGTATGGCTTTAAATAAACTCAGTAGGCCACTGTTTTCTGGCACGCCTCATAAATCTGCCTATATAAGTCTCAGTACATTCTGCCATCTATTACTCATGTCCATATTAGAGATAAAGTAATTCTCTTTGAAATTCCACTGCTGCCAAAAAACCAGTAAATTGTACTGCAGAATAAATACTTCTTCATGTTACACCCCTTTATTTGTGTGTTTGACCCTTGCGTGGGAAAAGGTTGATCACTTCTCTTGTTTTTTGGGATGGCTCCTGCAAACTTTGTGAGCCCAGGTGGAGGGGTAAGAAACTGATTTTGCAACACCTTGTGAAGTGAGTAATATCTTTAGCACATTATTTTGGAATAATTCTTGCTTCTTTGGTATACACCCTGGAGCAAATGTGTGCCAAATTAAAATCAATTAGCAGAATTTGTGGGCGAATTCTAAAAAAATCAGTTGCTCACACAAGCTTTAAATAAGGCTTTGCATCTTTGATACAAAAACTGCACTTCTCTAGAGACTTTGGGATAACCTTTGCGTGAAAGTTCTCTTCTGGAAAATTTCTTTCTTAATTTCAGGTTTCATTAATTCCTCGCAGCTTGAGGACACCTTGCCTTTTCTCTGAGTTCAGTAGCCTCAGTAGCCTGCAAGGTGGAGGCTGCAGATGGCCATCAGGAAAGCAGGCAGTGCTGTTCAGGTACTGAAAAATCAATCTGATCACTTTTGGGATCCATTTTAGACGACTAGGCAAAGCTTCAACCATTTCCCTTTGCTTGGGCTGGTGTGCTTTCTCTAATTAGAGAGGTAGGTTAAGTTATCTTCTCATTGCAGCAATTAAGACTTGCAGTGACTGCCAGACAGTTCTGTAATGATTCAGGAAGAGCATCCAACTTCAGAGAGTGTTTTTGTATTTCTTTGTCAGAGATGAAAGTTCACATTTCAGCAAGGAACAAGCCACTCCAGACTGCCATTAGACCATCCTTGCTCACAGTGAACAGCATGCTGTATATTAATGTTCTTGCTATAAATAAAGCATTCAGGTTATCCCATACATCTGATTTTCACATCTAAGTGAAAGCCTTGGGTTGCAGTTGGGCATGTAGACAAAAAGCATCACAGCAAAGGTAGACAATAGACTACTCCACTTAATTCAGTGCAAATTAATCTTTCCTGTAGCAGTTGGCTGCAGAGAAATTCACCTCTTTGGCTGCTGTATAAACACTGAGACTGCATGTAGCAATGCTAATGAATAGTTTCGGGCACATATTTACAGAACATAGCTGAAAGAAAAACCAAACAAAATGTCTGTACACTTGCAGGTTTTGTTGTATTTGAATGCCAGACAGTTTCCTGTCTCCTGCTGTCTCAGTCTGTGTGTCAAGCAATAGAAGCAGAGGAGCATTGCTTCGTCACCATGGCATGCATATTTGATAATCCACTTGTGCTCCATGTTACTCTTCCTTTCAAGGGATTTTAAGGGGAATCATTTCAGATACATTCAACCGTTGTCCCGTTTCTTTGTGGATTACCTCTTCTAGCTTTTGTCTTTTCTCACTGTGTGTCAGAGCATACTTCACCTTGTGTGCTTCTCCTTCTAGGAGAGGTATGAACCATAATTAGGTGTATGTGGCAATAGCCTGCTGTTAAGATATGTTTACACATTAGTTTTCAAAAATACAAACATATAACATGATTTTATAGTAGGAAAATAGGCTGCATCACTTTTTATTTTTATTTGTTTCAGTGTGACTTAACAGTACCTGCAATCAGCCTGAATTAAATAAAGTTGAACAAATTTTAAACTTAGATAAGTGTTTACATACATACTTGTATAGGTTTATCTGGATTGTTTAAAACTCTGCACCATGGTCAAGGCTTCTGGTAATCCCGTTCTATCCCAATGAACTCTGCAGACATAAGTGAGAGAATAATGTGGCCTGTGACATAGTATTTCCAAAAAGAAAAGGATTGTTGCAAATCAATTCTGAATAAAAACACAAATAAAAACTAAAACCAGTCATCTTTTAGTAGACACTGTTCTGGAAATCTTTACCCCCAAAGTGACAAGCAAGTAAAGACAAACTGTAATGGAATCATAACCAAAGCTTCTGCAATTTGTCAAACAGATAAGTTTTAATAACATTAAGTGACAGCAGTCTTGAAATTCTAATAATTTAAAGCCATTCACATTCAGAAACAGGTTGAAAAATAACAGTGCAAATTGATATGATTCATGTAAAATTCTCCTGATCTGTCTGGAAAGAGTATCCTGTTAAATGGAATATCATTAAAAGCCCCCTGCTAAGGAGAAGCCAAGTGATACCCAGGGTCTAGCCACATTTTAAAAATACAATGTCTACTTAGAATGGAATTCGATGAACATGGTTAATTCACTATATATTTCTAAGTAGCTAGACTGCGTCCCTAATGCAAACAGTGGAGGGCACATGGAAGAGCTGCAGCAGTCAAGCCAGACAAAAAAAATATGGATTAAAGTTTTAGCAAGTGGGCTAGAAAGAGCATAGGTCTCAGCCCAGCTAGATTCCAAAGACAGTAGTAAGACACTTTAATTACATGATTGATGTGGGCTTCAAAAGCAGGCACCAAATCCACAATGACCCCAAGGTCACAAGCATTATCTGAAGGATAAAAGAAATACCACAAATGGAAACTACCACAGATGACACCTGAGACCTCTGCGCCAGTGAACTAATCAATAGCAACTCAGTTTTGTCTGTGTTAAGTTTAACAAAATTTGAAGTTACCCATGATTAAATATCACAGAGGCAATTACACAAAACATCAAACTTCTTTGTAGGCTCTGAAGGGACTGAGAGGATATCCGAATATCGTCTGCATACAAATGACACAGCAAACAGGGCAGCTGAATACTGTTAAGTAAGAGAAGTATATAGATAGAAATCAAAATTGAAACATAGGAGAATCACAGCCCTCCTAAAGAATGGATTCCCTCCAGCAGAAGTGAGTTTTATCAGTACGTATGAAACAGTGAAGACAAACTAGTCCAAGCTTCCAAATGGAATAAAAAAAAGACTTGATAAATAGTCATTGGAAAGTCAACATTAGTAAAATATATGAGCTGCTAAGTAATTTAAATATTTTATTCACCTTCATTAGTAGCTCTGGAAGCAAGAACTCTCAGTGAAAGAAGGTATTCCATTTAAAGGAAAAGCTTTATCTATGTATCAGTGATGCACTCGGCCTCTCTCCGTAGACATCTGAAGTATTGTTAAATTGCAATAATGCACTAATATGGGAAGACAATCTCCGATCAATGATTTTGTCTCTTGAAAGGCAGAGCAGCAACAGCTTCCAGCATCTCATCTACCTCTGGAATTAAAAAAAGGCCAGGCACTGACAGAAAGTGGAGTTAGGTCACGGTTGAAGGAGTGAGAGTAACTTTGTACACACATTCAGGCCAGATGGAAACTCCACTTGACAGAGAAAACATCAGGACAAGAGTAAGAAGAACAAGCAAAGGTCTGCAAGTGGGAAAACTTCCAGACAAACTGTGGCAATGGCCAAAAAAATCTAGGCCATTTCCAAAATTTAACGTGGGAATTAATAATGATTTATGGCCATAAAACTGACATTAGTTAAAGCAATTTTAGCAGTATCCTTATCACTTCGATTGATGCTATTACAGCTAGCTGGGAAGAGCATACAAATTACGCAGAGAAGGACTTCCAGCTCACCTATGGGGTTTTTTCCTATCATGTTTGCATTTCTTAACCATGTTAGTGCAGGATCTGAGCCAAAAGCAGTCACAATGGAATATGGATAGAGGATGAAAACTTACTAAAACACAGAGGGATTGCAAGGAATGAATATAACAGACTTCAACAGAAGGCAACGTCAGGGACAACAGCTTAAAATGATGTCTGAAGTAAAAGGGTTCAGAATATCAGATACCTAAATAGAAACCCGTGTATAGAGGTTTACTCGGGATTTTATGTTAGGTTTTTTTGGCTTTGATTTTGGATTGGTTTTGTTTTAGAGAGATCTAAGTGACCCCAAATACCACATGCAGGGAAAATAAATGCAAAGACAGTTGTTCCTAAAAAATCAATTCTTGGTCTCTAATAAATCAGGACAGGGAGGAGGGATCAACCATGGACCATATGTTTCCACTGCCACCTTGATTTAGTGGCAAAAATTGACCTTTGCTCTTGGGTTCAAAAGTCCAGGCCTTCTGTGAGCTTCCATAATGAGATGTCAGCTGTAAGGCAATAACGTAATGAAACTCAGGTGTGGATTTAGCAGGACAGCCAAGGGGGATGTGACCTCCTCCTCTCCCTGCCATTCCCCTTCTTCATGCATTCTCCCTGCCCACCCCCATGCCAGCACTGGGAATGGGGTTGCCTGCCTCCAGGTCAACGTGGTCCTTCTGTGAGTTCAGGAAGGATGCAAGAGAGGCCTAGACCCTGCAGGAGAAGATCCAGGGCTCAGTTCTCCTGCGTGTATTAGGCAGTGCCTGCCCTTGGAATGGTGTTATCAGCCCATCAGCCGCTGCTGTCTACAGGGTTAGGTGCAGGAATGGGCTGTGAGAGCCTGGGGGACTCAGAAATACTTCCCAGCTCCAGGGACACGTCGCAGCCGTGTTACAAATTCTGAGTGCAGAATGTGAAGTTTTGCTTCCCATCTCTGCCTCCATGGCCTGATGCCCATAGGAAGGAAACTCCAGAAAGTGCATGGAAGGGCTCCAAGAGGGTTCAACTTGCTCAGATCAGGGCCCAGATCTGGACAATTGGTGCTTGTGGAGATTCAGCTGTGGCGGGCGAAAACTTCCTTGTGTGATCCCATATGAGGAACATAAAAACCAAGAGAAAGAACTTGATCAAAAATTGTCTACATTTTGCACATGAAATAGGATGTTTTAGACAAAAAAACTGAGAGAAACCCACTGTAAGTCCTTAGGAACTCCTGTACAGAACAAGATCCTAGTTATACTACCTGATTGCAAAGAAATCCAAGCCTGTATCATCTCTAGACCAAGGAACAATCTTAATTGCATGTGTACATGGCTTGAAATATATCCTTATTTTAACTATTGTGAGTAGTTACAATGATCACCACTGCTTCCTCTATTTTTTAATAGAATTCTTCCTTTGTTTTCAGTTTTGTGTTTGGATTTTTTCTTTTTGGTTTGTTTTGAAAGGTTTGGGTGGGTTTTTTTTCTGTGACATGATCAGAAATACAACTATAATGTTTGCATTTAAATCCCTTCTTGAAGTTCCCTCCTGGCTAGGTGGCATATGAAAACAGCTCTTAACTCTTTCTAAAAGCTTTGCCAGGTCACTACCTCTTTCATAACATTCTGGCCTTTCTATAAGGCATAAAATAAAACGCAGACATAAGTATTGCACATTGTCTCCTAACCACCAGTATTACATGGACAAAATATATGGCTCCAGAATGACCTTCTCATTAGTCCTTCTTGGTGTTGCCATGATTTCTGGTTAAATACTATTTAGATCAGGAATAACACATGCAAACACCAATATTCATAAAACACTTCTAAATTTTTTTACACACCACTTTCACATCTCTAATTTTGGAATTTCCAGACACTTAGGCTTCAGAAAGTTGAGAATTAAACTGCTCTGTTTTAAAATCTGGGAGAAATAGCCTGTGCTTGTTTTCAGCAATATTTATCTGCTTATGCTGCTATTAATAGTTTACATGTGTATCTTTGATCCCATGGTCAAAGACTGGTGAGCTGAATTATGCTTCAGTGGGAGCAGTTGATTTGGAGCAGTTCTTATTTCTCTTCTTTCCTATGTTTTCATATTTTTTGGAACAAATGCACCAAGAGATTCCTTAAAAATCTGTATTGCTTCAGCAGGAGTCATGCAGGTGACCTCTGCCAGGTCTAGCTACAGTGGTCTGAGACATAGCAGCCCAGCTGCAGACAGCTTATTACTTGCAGCAAAGGATGCAACAGTAGATATTTGCAGGCTCTTCACTGGCAGCAGTTCACAGTCCAACATGCAGGAGGCAAGCAGCATTGAGCATTGACAGCTAAATGGCAGCTAGATAGGGTTCTCCTAAGCCAGAAAGTCAGTTTTCTGTTTTCCAGATCAAAAATGCCATAAAGTAAAGGAATTTTCTAGTTCAAATCCATCGTGACAGGACTGGTATGCTGAAAAGAGACATGCTACCTTTCTCTATCAGCATGGTTGCAAGCTTTTTCACCCCTCCATTTTGTCCATTTTCACCAAAAAATTCTTGCCTACCCTCCAGAGCTCTGTAGCATCTTTCTCTGCGGACACTGACACCAGACCTTGGCCATTATGTCTACACGCAGCAGTTACAGCAGATGCCATTGCAGTGTAGCCAGAACCAAGCCCCAGGCCAAACCCAGCTGTATGGGGCACCCACACGCTTCAGCTCTGCTGGGAAAACCTTGACATTTCCCTTCCTTGCCTTGGAGCTCTTGCAGAACACACCTGTGTGTTTGCTCCCCGCTTGCCCTCTCCATGTGGCCCACAGTGGGCAGGGAGCCGATGCCGAGCTCAGTGCAGCCGTATCCTTCTCCTGGCCCTGCCAGGCACGGACACACGCTGCTGCTGCTGCTGCTATTTCTGTTGCTCAAGAGAGAGGAAAAAATAGCACATGGTACTTGTAATGCCAAGATTCCCGGGGCATTTTGGCCTGCCTGTGGCATGGCACTTTTTACAAAGCTATTTCCTGGGTCACCAGTCGACCTTGGAAAAGGAAAGCTGGCCCTGCCTAAGTGAACTGCCCCAAAATATTCCTGCTGTGAGGCAGGGCTGGTGGCCTGGTATGCACAGGGCAGACAAGCAGGGAGCTGTCTAGAATACCAGTGACACGTGCTGGCAGAAAATCACCACTGCATGCTTTTGCTAATTTGGCTATGCCTCCTTGTGCTCATTTCTGAACTGGCTTGGATCTGCCTTGCCTGGTGATCCAGCCAGTGACAGCTCTGATACCTGAATCATGGCTGGTAAGGGCTGCTGTAAGAGCTTCCAGGGGCTGCTCCTCCCAGCAGAACTTGCACCCTGACTTTTCAAAGCTGTCGCTAATTTTTCATTACTGTAATACGTGTGCTAGGCTGCTGTTCTTTATTCTAGTGACGCAGGTAACTTTCACAGGACTAGTTCAGAGAAATTCTATCCTCCCTGGTAGTCAGGGTAGTTAATACACTCCATGGTAAAAGACTCTTCAGAATTTTTCATTACAAATCTCTCACAGCTTCACTGTTTGTTGTAAGGCTTTGATATCCAGCAAAAAGAAACACCCTCAAGCATCGGAAGTGTCTTTTGTTTTTCTCTAAAATTCTCTTCTGCTACAGTTGAGCTACAAGTTAAAGAAGTTAACACATTTCTTCTCTTGAACATGTACACCATATATACAAATTATAATTTTTACCTTACTTGAAATATTCCTAAGAAATAAGACATCAAAATGTAATTTCACTGTTGTGCTGGTTTTGTCTGGAGTAGAGTTAATTTTCTTCACTGTGGCTGGTGTGTTTCGGATTTGTGCTGAACACAGGATTGATAACATAGAGATGTTTCTGTTATTGCTGAGGAGAGCTAACATCGAGCCAAAGCCTTTTCTGCTTTTTGTGCTGCCATGCTGGAGAGTATACTGTGGCTAAATGGGAAGCTGGGAGGAGACACGGCTGGGACAAGTGGCCCAAACTGGCTAAAGGGATATTCCAGGCTACATGGTATCACACTGAGTTTAGAAGTGGGGACAAAAAGGGGGAAGGAGGGATGTTTGAGTGTTGGCGTTTTGGCTTCCCAGGTAACTGTTGCTTTGCTTACATGTGTGCCTTTAGTTTTCCCTATTAACCTGTTCTTGTCTCAACCTACAAGTTTTCTGGCTTTTACTCTTCCGATTCTCTCCCTGATGCCACTGGTGGGGGAATGAGTGAGAGGCTGTCTGGGACCTGGATGCTGGCTGGGGGTAAACCATAACAACTATAATTAAAATTGAAGCTGCAAAATAAAGTACTAAAAAGTTGGAAAATGACACAGTCAAGGTTGGCTGTGTAATCATAGCTAGTCTCTAGTCAATATGAATTCTGGTACTATTTGAAAAAATCTGTTTGAAATTGCTGATCTTTCTTCTGACAGCAGGATCCCCTGCACCACAGAGCTCACAGATCAAAACAGAAATAGTGATTCTCTCATCTTGTGGTCTTCAAGTCTAGTTATGTAGGACTGGGAGGGGGGCAGATTAAGAGAAGTAGGCTTTGAGTTTTTGTTTGCTTATTATTAATTACTCTTCCAGGGGATAGAATAATATTGCTTTCAAACATGTCAGTGCTATGGACCAACAACAGGCTCCAATCTCAGCCATACTGACTTGTCTGCTGACAGACTGTAAGCTCTGTCTTGACAGCTGCATATCCACCCTTTAAGGCAGCATTTTAAACCTAAAATAACCCCTCAAATTCTTACCCCCTAGTCCTGTTTTCCACCAATCTTAGAAAGCGCATAACATTTCATTAGAAATTTTCCTGTGGTCATTGGCCAAAGCATATCATCTTTATTCCATACTTTTCCACTACTGACTACAAGTATTGGTTATTTTCATTTAAAATATTTGTATGCACCTACGATCATGGTATTTGGATGCATGACAGTAATATTCTCAGCTAGAAAAGAATCCAAATAGGACCAAAGAGAATATGATGGAGTAGCCAAGAAAAAAAAAAATCAACATCTCAAATTTGTTACTTTTGTAGATATTTTGTTAGGGTTGAGATCTTTGAAATTAGTCTTGCTGGCAAAATGCATGATAGCCATACAAATTGTAAAGCCTGGCAAAAGAGCTTCCAAATTAAAGAGTTTGAAATCAAGAGATGATGAATGTAGATCACATTCAAATCTTTAAAACATTTGCAGTTGCAGGAGCTAACCTGGGCATACCCTAAAGCATAAGTCTTTAATTTCTCAAGAGACACTAAGGACTACCTGTGATTATTAGAGAATAATGGTGTACTGAATAAATTTTGAATGGCTGGGATTTATTGCACCCACCAAGCCAGTGTGAGAAGGAAATGAAGGCCTTTTCTTATTTTCAGAATACCAAAGCCCGGTACTTTTGTGTTGATAGTGTCAAGAGTATGAAAATTACCCCAAAAATGACAGTTCTTAAAAAAAAATCCTATAATAATAATAATAACAGCATTAGTAATGAATATCTGTGGTAGCTAACTTGGGACCCAACAGCAACATGTGCTTTTTTTCTCAATGTGAAACATCTGTACTTTGTGCACTCAGCTGGATATGCTTGTGCCACAAATTTGAGGCACCTGAGGATCTGATTCCCTGCTAACAGTCGTGCAAAGCAAAGGACTTGTGAAGCACAACAAATTCCTGTCTTTGTATTTTCCTCCTGAGAGGCAGGGCCAGAGAGTAAGAACTCTTGTGCTGCTTACAGAGCTTTTCACGCAGGAGTTATTCTCAAGAGACTCTTTGCATAATGTTTAAGATCCTTTTAGATAGAAGAGTGGCTTAAAAAAAAAAAAAGTCTTAATGTAATTGATAATCAGGTTTGTTGTGTACCTTGCAAAATACTGAGACACCAAAGTATTTAAGAATTAAAGGCAGCAACAAACTTGTGCATTAAATTTTGAGCATGGATATATTCCAGCAGTGAAAAATAAATATTGTCAGAGTGACAATAAAATGATGACCATTGAACAAAAAAGATCGGGATGTGTCAGGCATTATTGGCCAAATGCAATGTAATAAGGATATCTTCATTTTGAAACACGATATGCAAGAATGGTGAGAAAAATTGCTTGTTACTCCAAATAAGAAAATATTTAGTTTTTATAATTTATATCAACGTTGCTTAGAACTTCATCTTCTTCCCTTGAGATTCCAACAAACACCAAGTCTCATATTAACCACATCAATTTTCAGCCATTCAGTGGTTTCAGCCCCTGCTTTATAACCAAACCTCAGAACTGGTGCTGATGCAACTAAGGTTTCTATTTCTATGAGTATGAAAAAGGATTCTCCCAGGTTTATATGGCAAAAAAGCAGGCCAGACTTTAATCAGTGATGCAAACAATTTATGGCAAGCATCTGACAACAGACGATTTATAGAGGCAAGAGAGAAATTATACTGAAGAAAATCATACTAATTAATGGTCATAGCATATTAATAATCTAATTACCAAGGTAACATCGATGGCAAGAGAGAGCTTTGATACAAACATGGAGTACACCAGTGGATGTTAAGTAGATAAGTATTACAGAAAGAGTGTGGTTGGATTTAGGTGTGTATTGCCTGCAATACTTAAAAATTCTTAACAAAGTATCTCATGTTGGCATGAAGCATGACCACGTGGAGACAACTCTGTCAGAAGAAACTTTAAGTGGTACATAAAAGATTCTAGGAGAGAAGGAGCTGCCAGATCATCAGCTAGATCAACTTGGCCTACTGGTAGTGAAGTAAAAGTCAGAAGCACAACCCTCAACTCCAGCAATATCGCTCTTGAGGCTAAAGAGTTTGGCTTTCTGTCCTATACACAGACACATCTGAGGGGGTCTGACATCAGTTGTGAAATCAGAATATCAGCTGGAAAACAGGCTTTTTGTGGTTGGAAATTCTTAGAAAGCAACTCTCTGAAGAGATCTGGGAATCTGGGAAGAACAGATCTGGGAAGAACAATGTGAGACAAAGGGTTTTTTTGCATGTCTTTCAAACAGGCTTAAAGATTTTAATGGTTGCTAATTAGAAGCTCATTCAAGATGTAAATGAGCCCATAGCAAGTTTCAGGTTTTGAGTACCATTTGTACACGACTGACTGACCTGTAGGTCCTGGGCTGGTTTTTGCTGCCTTTTTTCTGCCTGTATTGGGGCCAGCAGAGTGGATCTGAGTACATCTCAGCTTCTCTGAACTTCCACTGAATTTCACTCTGGGCTCCAATGAGCAGGACGGGGGCAAAGCAGCTCAGTGACAGGATCATCCACGTGCAGCCCGTGAATGCGGACACGTGAGATCCACCCAGGAAAAAGGTGAATAAGCAACCCATTTCTTAAGCTGGACAAGGCCAGTTATGGAAGGGCAGAAAGAAAAAAGGAGAGGCTGTGTAGCCAAGTGACAGTGGTTTAGTTACACGAATTGGACTGATGCACTCCAAAGGTGTCTTTGATTTTGGTAAAGTCTGGCCCACTCTTTCCTTGCCTTCCCCAGTGTGCAGCTTCTTGGTAGGGATACCCTAAGGGAGTAGAGCCTTGTGAAGTAGCTCCAAACCTAGGACTTCTTCTTTCCAAACCTCAGCCACAGGAGCAATTTAGGTTTGCTTTAGCCTGTCCGTGGCTAGGTAGCACAGCTTGTAACACAAAGACCTTTTGAAAGAGATTCTAAATTAATTGTTCTTTCTTTTACTACCATGTCAGACAATAAATCTAGATAAAATAGGGTCCTCTATGCATCCCCATGCCTTCATGTCCTCAGTTTCTGGAGAATTCTTAAGGCTGAGGCACAAATTTTCCGTGTTCTTTCCTTTCTTCTCTCCCTCTTACATGTCCCTCTCTGCCAGTCTCTGGAATGTGCTCTCTTTTGGGAAACTAATCTATTATTTCTGCTTCAGCTATCTAAAATGGCTTCTTAGACTTTGGTGGCTGCCAGCCTCTTTTTCATTTTGGTAGGTTGATTTCTCATCAGCTTTTGCTCCATGGAACTGATCCACAAACAAGAAGCAAACTCCCCTAAGTTAGTTTTTAAGGGCCAACACTTTTTTATGGTGGTATTTCACACAAAACGGACATCTATGAGGAAGATGGAGAGAAATCATGAGAGCAGGAAAGAGACAAAAAAACCTTCAGAAAATAAATGCTGTTTCCCACTTACTGCATTTATTTACAGTTTATATTCTTACATTGGTATTATGGAGGAGAACAGACCTATGTGTTGTGATTAAGAGCACATTGAGCTGAAGATTCAGCAGCACCTCCATTGTGAGGGCATAAGCATGCTGGTGTCACCCTGCCACAGCCTGGGGCTCCTTTAGAGCTCCTTGTCCCTCCTGGGGCAGGGACAAGCTCTGGCAGAGCACACAGGGCCACCAGCAGCAGCCTGTGACACCCTTGGTGCGAGGGTGTTGATGCCATGAGTAACTTTTAGTGGCAGAATGGACGTGGCTCTGAGCAGCCAGTGAAGATGTGGATTCAGAGAAATGCTTGTGGGAAGAGGGCAGAGAAGACTCAGAAGGGAGACTGCATTAATCAGTATTTCTGTTTGCACTGAGGGAGATCCAGGCTTGAAAGCCTCTGCACTGCCTTCTTTGAGGCTGCTTATTCCTATTAATTACTAATTACTCACACTAATGAAGAGAAGGAAGATATGCTTCCAAGTATGATTAGAAAATCAGTGCTTGGGAGCTAACTCAATGGACCTGCAACAACTTCCCTGGCTTCTTAGTATGAAATTGGATACCTCGCGTCACCTTTTTATGATGTGCTTCTGAAGAATTTATGGGAGCTAAAATGAAATAAAATATCAGCCTTATTGAGAAAAAAATATTAAGCTGAAACAATCATATGAAGGATATCTACAAATTGTCTGGTTCTCTGTGGAAGCTCACTTCAAGAACACATATTTATCTAGAGGTTTTAACTGCAGTGTTTTTATTTGATATATGAATCCTAAACAGCATTTACTTGTTTTTCCTCTAAATGTAAGGAAGTAACAGGAAAGACAGGAGAAATAAACAGAAAACCCATAATTCCAGGAAAGGTAGCTGCAGCTTATACCATGTTTACTGGTTTTACCATATCCACTTACTACAGTCATCTGGCAGCCAGTTGCTGCCAGAGAAGAGAGGAGTGAGGATAAGTGTGAGGTTCTACTCTGCAGACACCCAGCAGACCCATGAGCCTTTCATTATATTTTTCTCTCCCCCGTCCAGTTGACGAGGTGAGCGACAGAGTGACTTTAGCCACTGGCACACCTGGTATCCAGCCAGACAACCCACCACACTGTCCCAGCTGCATTTCTAAAGCAACAAAAAGGAAGCTTACACATTGAGTTTAGCATCTAAATTTCTTTTGTAATGTTTGGAATACTAAGCGAAAGATTTTGATGTTCGGTCTTTGAAAGTGACCGCAGCAGAAGTCATTGATAGGAAAGAAAAACAAACAACCTTACAATGAAATTTGCTGTTTGGCAGGTACCAAGCACTCTCAGCTTTCAGGCACCTGTGCAGCTAAGTGGAGAGAAGGGCACAGCCTGGGCTGGTAGTGCCTGGTGCAGTTCTAGCCAGAAAGAGAGTGACACCTTGCTCACCATGTCGCTTGCTCTGCTGCCCATGTAGAGAGGACGGCATCAGAAGTGGTGACATACTTGCTTTTAATGCTTGGCTATGAATCACACTTCAGTTGTTGAGATGTTTTTGTCACCCTTTTCTCTCTTCTGCAGCTTTTTCTGTTCTGTTAGGCTCTTAGATCATAGCTCTGAGACACAAACAATCAGTTATGGCATATCTTTACAATGTCTAATACAATCATATTCTGAATATAGCCTAATATTTCATTTACTGTAGTACAAATTATACTACTCTAACAAATTCTGGGACTATAAAGGAACATCCATTATTTCTTTGTTATCTCAGCTAAAATTCTTGTGCTGCATTATACTACATTTCTCATCCCTGTTATTTAAAGTAATTTACAACAAATGTGATGTGAAACTTCTGAGAAATCCCAAGCAATGCATTTTATGTTGTCTGACAGCAAAAAAAACCCAAACCAACAAAAAACCAAGAACCCTGCATTAATTTGAACATCTGAAATAACATAATCTGCTCCTAGTGCATATAAAGCTCAAATAAATGCTCCTCTTCATACAGTAAAAGCCCCCAAAGTGGCTAGATCTTCTTATTTATCAAGAAGGAGGGCCTACTGACTTGAAAGCCTTTGGTCTCACTGTGTCTGTGGTGACCATTTGCACTTCCTCTGCAGCTGAGCTGCAAAGGGACAAGCAAAGGGACAAGCTGTCAGTGTCTCAGTACCCTCTGCACCTGCACAGCTCTCAGCATGGACTAGGAGGTGAGACAAGTGTGACCAGTCAATGGGAACATTCTCACACCTCAGCAAAGGTCTTGAGGACCTGGACAGCCTCTCTGTCCCTCCACTGGATGTATTGACAGTGTGTACGTTGTTTGAAGAATTCCAGCTCACCCTCTGCCCATTCAATTTTTAAGGGAAATGAGAAAATCCTCTGTGTGGATCATCCTTTTGATTCTTACAGTACTTACAAATAGACACAGAGGAGTAATCTTGACAAAGTTAGGTATCACCAATGCAGGGAAAACAAATAACGAGAGCTACGGAAGGGTTGACAGTGTTTGTTCCTGTGCTTGGATGGAGTGGATGAAGAGTGGGTCTCTTGTACAATATGCTCTTGTACTTGGATTCATTTCATCCTGCACTCACTCCTCTGCAATCTGCTTACCATGACAAAAGTCACCGGAGACGCCAAGTGCTGTGATAATGAGAGAGCTGCAGGTAACTTCCAGTCAGTCCCCTGTGGCACATTTGGAGTTTACTAGCCATAGGATATAGCGGTTTCTCCCCGCAATTGCCGCTGACTCCACATTTCTCCTTCGGTAAATATATGCAACCATTGAAAAATAAAATTCAGGTTTACCTTAAAGGAGTGCTGAGCACATCCTTCTTTGTGTGCCTCATGTTTATCCATCTTGCAGTCTTGGGAAATCAGTATTGGCTTTTGTTATAGTAATCTCACTGCTGGAAGCAACCATCATTTGGCTATTGGAAATTTTATGTAATTAGTAATTTATGGCTCCTAATTTTCTCAGGCAATTTTTGCAAGTGAAGCTGCAAATAACATCATGTCAAATATTAAAGCTCTGGATGCAGCATATGCAGCCTTTCACAGACCAATAGACTCTTTAGCAGTTTTACTCCCCTAAAAAATGTTTCTTAAGAATGATTTCTCTGTATGTAAAGTGCTGGCATAAATTATAATATAGTAAATTTAATAATTAATGAGATTTTTAATTAATAACTTTTTTCAATGTTATATTTTTATCAATTAGAGAATGTATTACTGTAATAATAGTTTTATTCCTCCTAAGACACACATTTGAAATTACTTCATGGGATAAACTTTTAAAAGCTATGCTACATGTTTCTTTTCTTCAGCTGTTTGCAAGTTGCCCAGGTTACCTCTGGTAACACTCTATGCAAACTAGAGAGACGTGAAACCCTTTCAGCTATCTCGTGACATTACCCTTAAATTATCGTTCCTGCTTACAAGAGAAAGAGGAACGTGTTTAACATTTCCTTTCATTTTGTTCTGCTTTTAAGTATCCCTAACACTGTGCCAGAATTGAAGTCAAAAGTTAACACCATACTAATGGGGTTAATGTGTGGTCAAAGTCTGCATTTTTTTCTGCCAGAAAAGCATTTGACATTATTCTTGTTGAATAAAGACAGTCAGCAGTGATACCTTGCAAGCCTGCAGCTCTGAAAAGGAAAACCAGGCTGTTTTCACACACTGATTGCTGAATTTCTTTGTTCCAGGCAGGGCAGGCTGTGCCAAGAGGTGGTTTTATTCCTACTTCCAAGTGCCATGCTGCTGCTTTGCAGTGCAAGGAGCACTTGGGAGGCACAAGGGCCTCAGGTATAAATATAATGATGTGACTGTTTGTTCTCTGTGTTGATCCACTGTAGCTCCATTCCAGCTTCATCTCAGCTGATTTCCATGGTGTTATATTGCCCTCAGCCTGGCAGCAGCGTGGTGATGGGTCAGGAATCCTGTTCCCCAGTTTGCAGTGCACAACAGTGAATTTTCTAGGTAGCCTATTCAGAGACCTCTGCATTCCCTTATGCTGTAAGACAGATGAGGATGAACAGGAGCCAAAAGAACAGGCAAAACCTAGAGAGAAGCCATCTGCCCTCTATTTGCCTTCTCAAGGAAGTCTTCTGGTAGAGATACAGTGAGCTCTGGACCTGGCTAGAAAGGGTCAGCTGAGTTTAAGAAGGAAGCATTTTGCCATGCAGGGTTCCCCATGAGAAGCTCCATAGAAAAGGGAGACAAGAGTGATGGCGTTCCTCTAGTTTGCTTTCTACCCTGGCTTCTGCCCAGAACTGGGAGAATTGGGAGAGATAAAGGTGCACCCGTGGCACTGGGAAACAAGGTTGATGTCTGCAGCCTCAAGGACGTGAGGGTGGGGAGTCAGGGTATCCATACAGCTGCTAGGATGTTCCCATGGCTCCAGGAGGTCCCACAGACAAATGCTTTAAATTATTCTTGCCTTTCAAGGACTTGCAATTCTCACCTAAAGTACTGACACCTGCTCTCCTTTCAGCATGAGTTTCACAGGTCTGGGAGTCAGACTCTTTGAGCTCTGTGCCCAAATTATTTTAGAGAAAACGTCATCCAGAGGCCATATTAGTTGTACATAGAAGGGGTTTTGAGAAGCTAATGTGTGTGCTTCTCAGATCTTCAGCTTGGACTTAAAGCAAAATTGATTAGTTAGTTACATCAGACATATGCAGGTTCTCTCCATTGAGGGCTTTGCTGTGGCAGCGTGGATTTGGACCAGGAGGCAGCACCATGGCACCTCCTTGACCAGCCCTGTCCTGCAGACCCCAAAAAGATGGGCCAGGCTGGTCTGGGGATGGTCAGCCAGAGCTCAGCCATCCATAAGCACCCTGGGGCTCAGCCAGGAAAGGATCCCGTGGGATGGGATGGGATGGGATGGGATGGGATGGGATAGGATGGGATATGGGATTAGGGCAGTGCCGACTCAGCGGGACCCAGGGCCAGGCAGAGCCAGGGCTGCAGCACCCAGTCTGCATATCAAAGAAGTTCTCATTACTAAATGAAACAGAATGTTTTGGTTAATCCAGTAGAGAAGGGGTACTTAATTAATTTCTACCGAGGTCTGCTGGGAAATTCTTGTAAGGTCTGTTAATTCTTACTGAGATTTGATCAGCAGGAAGCAATGCACTGGTTCTGCTCTGCCGTCACGATTTGCAGCCACTTTCTGAGGGAGCAGGGTAATGGGAGGAACTCCTGGGTTGCCTGCAGATAAGGTGAGGTTTGGGTAAAATGTGCTCATCAGCTGGATCAGAAGCTGCTACTTGAGTACCAGCGCAGCACTATGTCTTATACATTAAAGTTACAGGTGAGAGCACAAATAAAAATGAATGTTTCGTTCCATATTATAATTTTTTCCAGCAGAAAAGCCTGCTTAGCAGGTTCCTGATCCCTCCCTTGTCTCACCTCCATCAAGGCAATGACCACCACAATTTTCCAGTCTTTCAGCCAAGCTGCTGCAGCTCTTTGTGGAGAGACTCCTTGAACCCAGTCGGTGAAATCATCCATTTTTTAAAACAAATTAGAAAAAAAAAAGGAACTATTTCAAGTGTAGCCACATATGGAACACACTGCGCACTTACAGAACCGTGGTGCAGTGGAAGTGGAACAGGGCAAACAGCTGTAAAACCCTTGTATGAGCCTCACTCTTAGAGCAATTCTGGCACAGAAACACCCAAATGACCACAGCTCCCACCAGAAATTCCTCCAGCTTGTTGTATCACCAAGGGTCCCACATGCTTTCCACTATAAAACCCAGTATCATATTGTTTTTCAAAAACACTGTACTTCCTCCAAGCAGACCTGAACTGCAGACACTGGAAGGATGAATCTGCGGAAAATTATTAATCTACAATAAGTCAGGTGTTTCCAAACACGAGGGCATAAGAGATGCTTTGTTTTAATCCTATGAAATTGTTCTTGCAGCTCTTTATTTGGGAGAGGTTTCAAATTCAAAATTCCCCTGTCTTACAGAACCCTGATTCACACCCCACACAGGTTATCAGGGGTCAAGGAATTGAGGCATATATAGAGACAGCCCTGTTAAGGTTACGTGGGCAGCATTAATTTTGGTGTTTGCTAGTTTTTGCATGTTTGCCTGAACAAGCATGATCGACTGTCCTGTGGGCTGCTGGAGGGAACCAAATCTCAGTCAGTCTTTTTTGCCTTCATATAGCTTCATTAGCTCTGCATGTCTGTTATAGAAATGTCTAAATCCAAGTTGTTCATGTGAAGAGAAAGCAACTGCTTTAACTGAAAGCAAACTTTCTCTGATTACATACATGGTTATCTACATGTAAGTTAAGCACAAGAATTGCAGTTATCAATATATCTAGTGGCAACTCACTACACTGTCCAATTGGTTTGCTTGCTTTGTTTCAAGAGCCAGCCAGGAGCTAAATTAATCCAGCTAACTTTGCTTGTACTTTTAATCTAATGCAAAACCTGAATTTCAGACTTTTAAAAGTGAAAGGCAAGCATCTATCCATCAGTGATACTACCTAACTACCCATACTGGGTAACTGTGGAAATAATAGCAGACAATACATTTAATTTCTAAGGCTGAACAATCAGAAACCATTACAGGAATATGGAAGACATGAGTAAAGCATTTAAGATAAGTGGAATGGCTTTCATTACTTGTATCAAACAAGTGAACTATTCAGAAAGACGGGCCAAGTTGGCGAACTTGCTCAAAATAAATGACCAATGCAACTTTCCATGTGTGCTTACTGAAACTCAGACACTGCTAGCTGGGCTGGCTCCTTGTCAGCCTACTCCTGTGGCACTCAGCTCCTGTTTAAATAAGAACTTTACTTGTTTTGAGTGAAATGAAAGTTAAACTGACAGTCAGAAATGTAAAGTAAATGACTAAATCATGTTTGTAGAGAAAGCCGAGTGCTTATTTGCAAACACATAAGGGAGAAGTGGCTTCTGTTCAATGAGACTGCTCCAATGTGGGTAGTTACTCATTTGCTGAAGTGTTCACAAGATCAGATCACAACATCCAGAAACTCAGCTGCTACACCCAAACATTTTTCCCACAGCACCCAGTTCTTAGTCACTGCTCTCCAGGGAGAGCAGACGGTGTAGAGCAGAAGTCATTGTGGTCAGTGTGTGGCTTATTTAGCAAAAGAACTTATCTTGCTCATTTTCCATGATTCATATTTCAAGACTGTGTTATTAATTTCTGTCAGACTAGATTTATACTAAATCAAGAGCTGTAGAAAGGCTTGTCATTTGTTCTAAAGCCTAGTGTGAGAACACTGACATCACATATATACAGGGTAACACTTAATTTGGGTCAATAGTATTAAGTTTATCAGTGATCAGTATTTGCAAAAGATACAAATGATTTGGGGTAGCTCCATCACAGAGATTCCTTCAAGCAGTGTGATACTCAAAAATTGGGTTCTCCACCCTTCTGAAAAGCCAGTGGCTCCCTGACATGTGTCATAAGGGTCTCCTGAGACCCCATGCCACTTTGGAATATATTTGCCAGTTATTTTAGTTATCCTGCAGAGAAAATGCCCTGTCTAACCTGCTGCTGTTTGCTACCATCCCTGTGGAGCCTGCAGTGCTTTTTGGACGTGGGCAAATAATGACATTATCCCCTTTCATAATGTTTATTTAGCCAGTAGTTAACCAACTGGTAGTGGCCAGCCTTAAGACCGATGTTCATTCAATTCATGAACCTGAAGGAGAAGCAAAAGGTAGCTCTGAAACACTTGCATGCCCATTCCCAGCAGATTCCAGCAGAGAGAGCAGCCCTTCTGCCTGCTCTCTGCTGCCCTGGGAACCTCCTTGACCCCCAGGGCTCCTGGTAAGAACTGAGGGGAGAAGCAGTTCCAGCAGCTTACAGGAGACACTGGCTCTGCAGAAAGCAGTAAGATGCCTTCATTAAACAATGCAAAATTGACACTACAGAACACACGAGGAGAGCTGTGGAAAAAATGCAGTAACATTTTTTAAATACCTCGGTCAATTCATTCAAAAAATATACATTGGCAGGAGGAGGGGAAGTAGTTTAATAATTTTAATGGCCAATACTTAAAAAAAGATTAAAGGTCTAATACATTAAAAAGGAAACTCTGCTGATGGTAATCAGTTTTACTGCTTTTATGCATCATTTTGTTCCGTGTTTGTGTGTGAAATGAGGTAGGGAGGCGGGGTGGGGGAAATTTGAAGATTTAGGGAGATTACTGCTTTCATAAGAGTGTTTTATTGCACTTCGGCAGTTCTGGATTTAACCAGAAAATCCAATTGTGGAAAAAGGATGAAACAATCTGTTTTTCCTCTAATCAATCACAAGGTTGCAGGACACATTAAAATAAATTTGCGACCGCCATTCTTCTTCCTTCCCACTGCTGTCGTAGCAAATGATGATCCAAAAGCTGACTGACACTTCCCATATCAGCCCTGATGGCTGCTGCCCTCCTTCTTTTACCAATTCTTATGATTACAGACAAATAACTTCAGAGCTGTTGAGAGAACATGGAGAAAAGCCTTCTGGCAGATGAAGCATTTTAATACTAATAAAAATTTAACCCAAAAATATCAGCAAAATTACAATCAGTCACACTAAGAAGTATAAACAGAGTAACAAATACTGTGAAGTATTCCTCCCAGTTTTTGCCTACAGCTGCCTGCTATTCCTAAGGTAGTTGTTACCTCAGAAAAAGCAAGTAGCAATGAAAAATCAAAAGCAGTGTGCTCAGATCAATACGGATTGCAGAATCATTCCCTGCCATTGCAACAAACAGGAGCAAGCCACCATGCTCCTGTGCAAAGTCTCAAATCCAAGGTAAGTAGAATTTAATGTCCCAGCTCAGGACACCAGAAATGTGCACCACATGTAGACCCCTGGCAGGCTGCTAGTGGTATCCAGTCAGGTTGGTTCCTGTGACTGCCCTGGAAGTACACACCAACGCTGAGCTACAACTCATTGCCCTGTACGTGGGAATCTAGATTGGAATCATCTAGGATGTAAGGGAGTGTTAAAGGCACTACAAAGAATCCTTGCTGAGGAAGCTTTCTCTTCTTCTGAGACCAGGTATAGAACAGATAATTGGTATTTAGGAAGTTAAATTTAGATTAATTCCATCCAACATTGACTTTTAGGAGAAGCAGTTATTTAGTTACTACTGCCTCAGTGATCCAAAATGAGACCTTTGTAAGTATGGAAGATTGCAGACTCAGTTTTAGCTGATTGAGGTAATTAACACCATCTTGGGACAGCAATTTACTGTATCTCCCTAATTACTAGGAACAGTTTTCCCCTCTCCACACAGACAGATCCCTGAACCCGTTCACAAGAGAAAGGTCCTCCCCCACATTTATTTTTTTCTGGGAACTCTTCCCTGATTCTGTCAAAGTTTGTGGACTTGAACTCACTGCAGTATCAGAGCCCAACGGCAACATCTGCACCTGGGCTGGACAGCTGTGATGTGAA
The DNA here is from genome assembly GCA_013400175.1 of Phainopepla nitens. NCBI lineage: Eukaryota > Metazoa > Chordata > Aves > Passeriformes > Bombycillidae > Phainopepla > Phainopepla nitens. The sequence goes on along the minus strand of VXBQ01028277.1, from coordinate 475,179 downwards.
TGAAAGAAAATCCCTTGGAGAATTCCAGTAAAAAGAAACCCATCCAGGCATATAAACAGCACCCACAGCCAACGGCTCTATGACCTGACAAGAAGTCATTAGTGTTTGTTGGGGCTCATATCCATGCCTGTGAGCATTGGTATTAGATGGTACTGAGCAATTAGCTTTTTGCTAATGTCCAGATAACAATTAATTGGGAAAGTGAAACCATTGGTAGGTACAGAAAAAAAAGTGCTGTGTTAGATTCTTGTGTGTTATTTGTTCTGTGCCATGTTTTCCAGAGCCTTCTCATTTATCTTTTCTCCAGTGCCCTTTCATGAGCTAAACATAAAAGTGGTGTACTGAAGTTAATAATACAGAGTCTCTCATGCTTCAATGAAATGTTCAGGTGTAACACTGAAAAAAGTGGTTGAAAACAATCTTTGCTTTCCAGCATGGAAATAAATGCTGTATAAGTAGATAGTGAAGCACAATACTATGGCCTGTTGCTCCTCAAAATAAAAGCAGCAGTGGTCAGGAAGGTTTTGCTGAGTAACATTTTAGGAAAGGACAGGATGGGAAACTGAAAAAGAAGCAGCAGACCAAACAGAGACAGCTTAAAGAAGCACTGGAAATGTGGCATTGAGAGAAGCCTTCAGAAAAAATTCTAGGCTGAGAGCTGAGTAGCAGAGGGCTGAGAATATTAAACAAACCCCACCGGTTTGAGTTCTTTCGTGTGTAAATGAATGGTTGTGGTACGTGTTTTGTGTAAAATGCACAAAAAAAATATACCAGCAAATATAACAATTCTGCAGATCATTTCCATTTCTAATTTAGTCACATACTTGAAAATTAAGTAAACTTCCATGCAAAGGGTAAGACCAAGCTGTCATCATAAATATGATAACAGTAATTTTATATGACACAAGTTTTCTACTGTTCATTGACTACAATCTTATGCTTGTTTTTATTCTTAATAAAAATAATAAAGATACCCCAAGTTTCGATCATACGGATATATGGTGAATATATGTTACTTCTAAAGTGCTGACCACATAAATATTTATCATACACATTCTTTTTCTGTGCAAGAACTGCATTTAACTTCATCAATTCAATTTCATTTAAAAAAGACTAAGCCAGCATATTGAACTGATTTCTGGCACAATGGTAAGATTTTTTTTTTTCTTTACTGTCATTTTAATTCATTATATTACTGTGCTATTTTTAAAAGGTCCCATTTATATTGCACATTGCAGTTCCATAGATTAACAGTTGGAAACTAAAGATTAATTTACAGGAAAGGCTAGGAAGGTAGCAAAGCGTAGTGATACGAGTTGTCTTTAGAGTTATTTTGGATAATATACCACAAGACCTTTACCATTCATAGTCTGTGCAGTTTTGATTTTAAACTTTTAAATGCAGGGGCTAACTATTCTGGACACTTCTGTGAAATAACATAAGTATACCACGTCTCACACTAAATTACAGCTTCATTCTATTTTATCAAATACATCACATGGTAAATTCTGCTTACAATTTAAAAGAGAGAAATGAATTGCTCTAAAGTACCAGTAATAAAGCTCCGGGTAGAACATTACAATATTTCAGTTACAATTACAAAAGCAAACCCAGTGCAGGTGAACAGCAGATGAAATTTATCACCACCTGATGGCTGTTCAGTGGACCATGTGAAGGGAATTAACTTGTCTGTCCAGTTTGGAGCTGAAAACTCTCTGTATTCCAGAACATGCCACCAAACCTGGCACATTCATTGGCAGAGATCAAGGGTTAGGTGGGTGTTGGTGACACAAGTGTTGCTGTGCTTTTAACTGCTGACAGACTAAGTGCAGAACTTGATGTGTCAGAAAAGATGGTAAAAGCATTCAAAAGTTTTAAAAAAGCCCAGAAAAAAACCCAAACAAATAAACAAACAACCAGCATTTGCACAAATTTTCCCAATTCTTTTTTACTTGGAGTCATGAGCCTGGGCACTGAAAAAAAAATCTGTCTCTAAAAGAATTATGTTCACACAAGCACGGGTTATGGTCTTGGGGCAGAAATTAATGGGTGAGATTCTCTGGCCTGTGTGATACAAGAGGTTAGACAGAGCGATCATGATGGTCCCTCTGGCCTTTTAAATCTAGGAATCTCTGATCAGTAGATGGAAATCAAACTGTTTGCAAAATCAGGCAATGTCTCTTTTGGTTTGGTCTACACAGTGACATCTGCATCTGACATTTTATGCCGTAAAATAATACAGAGGTGAATACGCTATTAGGCTTTTCTGCATGTGTGTGGGCATTATCCATTCCCACAGAAAGCTTTTTTCATCCCAGACTGTATCACAGGCCCGTTTTAGGTCTCCTTCTGCTGTCAGTATGGCAGACAGCACTTTATCACTTGAGTAATGAAACTGCGAGGGGAAGCAAAATAGATCCGTCAGTGCTTCGTGGATTTTAGGCTTGCACTTGAGGAGTACATGAGCAAAGGCAAGGTTATTCTCTCCCTCTCCCTCTTCTTATTCTCTCTTCTCTCACTCTGATGTGTATCAGGCTCCTTGCATCACTAAAATAAAGGACGAGCAATTTCCCCATCAGTATTAGGAACGGCTGGGTGGGCTCTGAGCACTCTGGTCTCATGGAAGTTCTCCCAGCCCACAGCACAGGGGTGGGGACTAGATGATCTTCAAGGTCCCTTCCAACCCAGGCCGTTCTATGGTTCTATGATTCTGTGACTATACCTGTGTACAGAACTACCAATTTTCCAACCATTGTCAACAAAATTAAGTTTACCATCCCTCCCGACTGTTCTGCTGGTCACGATGGAGTGGCGTCAAAAACTGACAGATTTAGTTTGGAGAGGCTGGATTTTTGTTTATTAAGGCTTTGATTTTTTCAAATGAGAAAAGTTCCATTAAAAAAAAAGAAATCATAATACTGTCAGTTGGATAGAAGATAGCACTGCAAACACAAATTGAAAGACTGCCTATCCAAGTGAAGCATACAATTAGTTCTGATTACCTTTCTTTCAAAATTATCCCAATAATTGGCAATCTTGTTCACCTGAGTTTGCATTTGGCTAAATGACAGAGAAATCTATTAACTGATGCATTTTTTTAAAGTTCATTTTCAACAGCAGGATTTACTATTTGTGAGAGGCCAGTTTTCTTTCTATTAAAAAAATTATGAAAACCATTCTTAAGGCATGATTCCCAATCCTAGCACACAGTGTTTATCACAAGATTTAGGATTTTGGAATAGGTTTAGGAGTCGCAACTCGAGCTATGTGAACAGTAATACCTCCCCGTATTTTCTTAACCACCTCTTTTTTCTCTTAGTTCCTGCTTATTTCTTTTCCTCCTCCCTGTATGCTGGCACTACTCTGCATCTGGTCATGTTGGGAAGCAGCCTTAAAAACTGACAGGGCTTCAAAACCAAACCTAAACTGAACAAACAATAAAACCCAAACAGTAAAAGATAAAAAAAAAAATCTTATTTCAAAACTTATTTTCCAGGATCTGGGTGCTTGTGGGGCAATGGATAGAGCCATTCTGGCAGAGCAGAGGAAGGTTTCACATGGGGCAGGACTCCTTTGATCTGCTCCAATCAACACCTCTCCCTGGAAAAAAGGTGTCTGGACTGTCTTCAGGCTTCGTGAGTGACTTATGTAAGGAGATAATTTCAGCCTCTCTAGTTTTGCCTGACAGGTATTCACCCTCTCTGCACTTGAGTAACTGGGCCATTTTCTCCTTGCCCTCGCTATCCCTTGAAAGTTTGCCACAAGTAGGTTCAGAATTTGATGGTCAAGTTATTCTTTGTAATGTACTTTATTGCCACTGATGAAAACTACAAAAAGTAGGAAAGATCTGTGTACTAGATGCCACCTGCAGTGAAGCAGAGAATAAACCCCCAGTACAGGATAGAACCAGCTATTATCTCGCCAAGCTGTTCTCAATGTCTTCTGTTAGTCTAGAAGGGAACAGGGTAATGGAAAGTTTTGGATTTAGCAAAATAACATCTCTGAGGAACAGTTTTTCAGATCAGAAGCTTGACTTGTTTCCTTTCTTAGAACACATGGCCATTTGATGACCTATGCCAGGTACTTCCTGGTGAGGTGTTGGGGGGAAAGTTTCAGAGCCTATTTTAATCCTTCCCCTCGGTGACACCTCATTGTTTTAGACTTGTAGTGATAAATGTGATAATGAATAATGACATCTATTCATGGAATGTGTGAAAGCAGGTCTGAAATGTCAGGATTTAGCACGAGGAAAATGTGTCTCCAGCAAGGTCAGCCACATTGACTTACTTCAGCCCATCCCTCATTAAAACTCAGCCTGGATTTCTCGTAAGTCTGGGCAGAGCACATTCTCCTCTCAGTCTCTCTGTCTCCTTCCCCCTGTGCCTGTAGTTTTTTTAGATGGTGCTCAAAGGCCAAATTATGGGAATTTTCAAACTCATTGTTCTCCATTAAAATGCTAATTCTGCCTGTGATTCCTATTGTTTAATCCCTTGAGTGCTCTAGGACACGCAAGACAGAGTGCACATTCTGTGAAAGAGCGCTCACCCCGTGTGTTTCCCAGTCCCACTGCCAACAGCCGGCCAGGACAAATGGTGTGGCTTGGCGAGGGGACAAGAGGCTTCAGCGAGGTGCAGCAAACGAGCTGAACCCACTTGTCACACTGGCTGTGCTTCTGGTGTTACGTGGATGCACCTCCTCTTCTCCAGGCTGACTTGCAGTGCCCATCACCAGAGTGCCCGAGTGCTTTCTGATAGTGCAGCACCACTACCACAGCACCCAACATCTGGCACATCCTTCTCCTCTCACCCTGCCCCCAGGAAGAGAACCTGTGTAAGGAAAAAACCTTTGGGAAAGGGAGTTCTTTTTTATGACAGCAAGATAGGGAAGGAGGATGGCTTTTAAAGTCTTTATTAGTGTATATGTTGTAAATTTATATGGGATGGGGCGGTGGTCAAAAATGTTCTTGGAGCAGAAGGTTATGAAAGGACATGATGGTTCACAGTCTCTGGAGCATTTGACTCTACAGGGTTGGTGGACTCTTGTGGAAAACCTTGATCTGAACACTGCTGTGCCACAGACTTAAAAGTGCCAACCACAATCCTGGTATATTGGAGTAAGACCAAGATTTTGAATCTGACACCCAAAATACTACCAGTGGTCAGCACCAACAGCAACAAGCTGACCCTGTGTGGGTAACTACAGTTAGATGACATAATTAGGCTTCTCTGTTGGTTTTGGTTTAACTTTTGTATACCTTAAGGCAGGTGAGACTAGACAATGACCTTTGCTTCCAAAGGACAGTGAAGATTTGACATTTTTACCTAGAAAACAGGATCTTTACCATGATCAGCAGAGGACTTCATTTGCCACCTATGCATGTGCCTGGCAGAAATAAAGATGCCTTTTTTGCAAGAAGACGAAAGGAATCACAGATAATGAATTAAAATCTCCATGACTGAACTATTTTCTGCAAGACTGTGTATTCTCATTTTCATTCTGATACCTATCACTGTAGAAGACATCTTTGTTCTACTGTATAATATTTTGCCATTTTGGTTACAACCAGGATCTAAGAATACTAGTGAGGAAAGGGAGAGGATGCCACATTTATTAAGTCAGATATTATTCTGGGAATTATGCTTTTGGATTTGGCCCTGAGGGATGCCAAATCCAAAAGCATCTCCATTTTATTCAACTTTATCAGTTTGTCTAGGAAAATATGTACTTTCTTCCAAAATACTGCCATTAAGCTTTACTTATACTTTTGTGGCTATATCTAGTTTTGTAGGTCCATATTAAACCACTGATAGTTCTTCCTGCTCCTCTGACTTCAATAATTTCTTTATACTTCCTGAACCATTTGGTTTTCATTCCACAATAAAATTATCATCCATGCTTGGCAGACATTGCCTGAGAAGACTCTGCAATACTGCATTACATGCTCACTAGCTAGTTTAAAACTGTATTTTGACAACACTGAATGGCTTATTGTGTCTTTTTTTAAATTCCTATTAATTAGTTCTGATTATTGCTGCCTTAAATTAACACCCAGGAACTTTGGCTATATCCAGCTAAAATTATATTTGATCATATGCAAATAGGCAGATAACAGAGTTTAGTTTTTAGGTTTGAACCTAACTCAAGGAGCCTTGCAACTGGATTGTGGAAATGTGCACTCTTTTATTCTGTAACTTCCTTGAATTTATACATAGGAGAATCCCTTTCTAAGCTGTGCCCACTGTACAGACCATCCAGCATCAGGTAATTAATACTAAGGTGATCAGCCTTACCTTTTAACAATGAAAGATATCCTCTTCTTAAGTCCATCAAGAAGAAAGGCAAGTTACTTAATTAGTATTGTAAGGTCTGGGTAATATTTTGCTTTCTCTAAGCTTAGGTCTGCCTTTTGAAGATATCTCTTTGCTTTTTATCAGTATTTTTCAAAAGCAATTACAAGACAAAAGCCAGAAAGTAATGTTTTGCAGTAAATACTTTACATATTTTATAATGCTACTGAAAGAACAAACACCTGTAAAATTGTTGTACACAAATATAAAATATCATCCTTGAAAGAGAAAAAATATACAGAATGTTAAACCATCATTTTGTTTTTGTTATTTCATATGTTTTATTGCAATAATTATCATTCCTTTCTCAATAATTGCAGTTAGGGCATGGCAAAAAGCCTGTTTGACACAGGCAAAACATCAAATCATCACAGTGTGTTTGTGACTCTAACCCAGATTAGTGCAACAGGATCTGGCTTTAACATAAATGTTCCAGAGATGTAAGAACATGTTCTAACTTGAATATAGTAGGTGTTGCTCAATCAAGTCTGGGCTATTTAGGAAGTGCTTAGAGACTGTTTGCACAAACTGATGGATTCACAATATATTGTCTCCATAATTTGCAATGATTGCACCCCTTGAGTACTATCCTTTGGAGTGTTGTAGGGAACAGCCATGTGACTATAATGTCCATGAGGAGGAATTAAAAAAAAAAAAAAAGCAAACCAAAGTTTGCTAACACATCTTTTATTGGTCTAGTTCTCTCAGGCCACCTGTTCTGTAGCTGCATAAAACCAAACAGCTGTGAACCCAGTGAACTCCAGGAAAGTGCATGAATCCAACACTGCAGATCAGGAGCCTGGATGTGACCTAACTCCAGTTTCAGAAACAAAACAAATAAAAAACCAAAGTGGTGTTTGCATGACATTTTTAGTGGCCTGAAAATCTGCCATATCATGTTGCACCTAATCTGCAGCTGACAGCATGTCCTGATCCTGCCCTGCCCTCCCAGCCAGCCCCGTGGTACCCCCAGCTCCCTGGCAGAGTACCCAGTGCTCTGGCACCAGTTGCAGCAGGTTTTGTTTGGGTCCAGCCAGGTGATTAATTCAGCTCACCTTGCAGCCACACAATCATTATATCTGCTGGAGGAAAGGCAGAGGGGACACACAGCCAGGCACAAGCAGATTGATGGGGGACATTAGCCCTTTCATTAGTATTTCCCCATTAAATGGGACAGGTTAACATGAAAATGGATACTGAGAAAAAGCAACACTTCGTTTCCCTGTGTGTTTCAATAATCTATATAAAGCACTAACAAATTCGTACACTCACTAAAGTCAAAATAAAACAATGTGGTCACAGGTGAGAATCATGTTTGGTAAACTTTTGAGTGTGAATGTGTCAAAACCAGGCAGAATGATAGAAAAAAGGTGAAGATATATTCTAGAGTGCAACAGTATGTATAAAATATTACACATGTGTCAAAACAGAGTGAGATTTTCCAGGCACTTCAGTTCAATCTCACAGCTTGGTTAATTGATTTGGATGCTTCTTTAAAAATCTGCTTCCTATTTAAAGCTAAAGACAGAATATTTGAGACTTCACACGAGTCCCTCAGCATTGACCTCATTCACACATTTTATAAAGTAAGCACTCTGACAGCAAGGACCGAAGGACGGGGTCGCAAAGTCTTTATTTGAGAGCTGAGCGTGTCATTTCAAAGAAAAGAGAGTCCTCTAGCGGAGAATTTCGAGTTTTACTCTCCACGTAGCACTTAAGGGATTTAACTTTAAATTGGTTTTCTAATGCAAAAAATACCCCAGCTTACAAGCCCGTACTGAAGGTACAATCAACATTTTAAATCCTACAAGTTCATGCTCATTGTCAGCTTCTTAGACAAACTTTTTGATTCTTTTTACTGGGGCTTTATTTTGTTCTTTGCTTGTTTGTTTTGGTTTGGTTTTAAGGAGATTACAGCTGTATTAGGAATCAACAAATATATACACGCTTTACTAATCTTGTTTTTTCTGCTGTTGAAAAAAGAAGTGTCATCTGATAAAGAAGGGGAAGGAATCATTTGTTCTAGGTGACTCTCCCAACAACATGAACGATCAAATGGAGCGTCGGCAAATTGCTCAAACACTCTTGCAAATAGCAAATATGCTTCCAGGAACAAGAATCGGTTCACAAGTAATGTACCAGTAGCAGAAAGTTAAATTAGCAACAAATATCAATCACAATGAAGCACTCAAGCAGCTCTCGATGTGACACAACTTGAAGGGACACAATGTACTTTGAAAGGGCACTGATGTAATAGGATGAGACACGGTGACCTTTGTATGGTTGCCTTATTTGCTACACAGGCAGCAATCAAGCAACTATAAACAGCCCTGAGATTTCGTTCCTGACCTCTCCTGAACATTTTTCATTTAATAACGTGTCAGTGGCTTTTACATTGTCCCTTCCTGTTTGGACAGCACAGAGGTGGGGAAAAGAGAGACCAAGACAGATGGTAAAAGCCTGATCTGGTGGAGAAAGGCTCTCCTCTGCAAAAGACCTCTGGGAGTTACAGAGTTTAGGAGACAGAACCCGTGCTTGTGTCAAGAAGAGGAGCCAAAGCAGTTCAGTTCATATTCTCTTATTTTTCTCTGACATATTTCATCTTAGTCTGATATTTCTGTTACCAGTCTTCTATCTATTGTACACCAGACAGGGAATTTCCTGTGCAGGGTACAGCCTTTATTGTACCAAATGTATTGACAACTCTTGCAAATTTATCCCAAGACTTGCAGTTTCTGGAAGTATTTGCAGAGACCAGCTGCCAGACCATAAAATTTCAAAAGAATGTCAGCTTTTATTTAAGGAAAAAAAGGGGTAAATAAAGAAAAAAAAAAAAAAGGAAAGAGAAAAAACAAGTTGAAGTCTCCAAATCTAGAGCGTAAATGCAAAAATACAGAATATATGAGTCTGTTTCATACTTTTTAAAGCCCAGTGGCACTGCTCTGAGGCTCGAGCTGTGATTTCTGACTGCCTGGAGCTGCCAGTTCTGTGCCCATGATAATTTCTCATGTGGAGACTTTATTCTCCCCCACACAGCTCTGGCCGCTTCTGAGTTGCAGGGCGCAAAGTGAATTTGGCAGACAGCAAGATCTGTCTGTGTGCGTCAATCACGCTTACTAAAATGTCTCTCCTTATTCATTACATCCAAATGCTCTGCGAGTAAACTAAGAGTGAATCGCAGAGCAGAGCGTGTTCTAGTGGTTGGAGGGCACAGTTTGGCTAGAAAAATGGAGTAGGAACACCTAATTCTCACAGTGTTTTATTCCTCCTGGCCTCAAATGCTGAAGTACTGGGCAACATAATCGTCAGCAGTATTCCTGCACATTTGTTTTCTAGTGCTGTACCTGTTTTACTCCCCTTTAACTTCCTTCCATGGTAGCTGTATGCAGTTGCTCATCTGGGCAGAAGTATTGGCAAAGGTAAAAATGCAAAGGTAAAATAAGTGCAAAACAGACTTTTTCTTCTAAGTTCAATGATGATTAAATAACATCAAAAATAGAACATTATATATACAGTTTTAATATTATTTTTCTTTAAATGTATTCCTAATATTTTGCATCCTTTTTTTGCTTTCTTACATTTACATTCTAGCAGATGGCTTCTCTTGGGTGTATGTGCAGAGACACAGGACTCTGGCAGTAACCTATGTTCAGTCTCATTTGTTGTCATGAAAATTCTCATTAGGGTTAATTTCACCCAATATGAAAATTGAAACCTACCTTAAATTACATGAGATTTCTCAAGTAAATTTTAGCTGGCAACAAAGTACACTGCCATTCCCATGGCTTCTCACTGAGTTTTCAGCTCATGGGTCTCAAGCATTTCCAAAACTACTAACTTTACTCTAGCAGCCCTCATCTCCCCATTCAAAGCAGGAGTAACAGCAATTCTTTATTGTCCCATCATTACCTTAATGTGCTAAGCTTATGCCCAGTTTAATACTTCATTAGGAATGGAAGGCACATCTAACCAATGGGGGCACAGAAGAGAAAAAAGGATCTAAAATGCTTTGAATAAATTTGTAGAAAATGTACTTGGAGTTTTTTGAAGCCTAATTGTGCTGTGCTTCTAAGAGACTTTGAGGGCTTTTCCCACAGATCCCCTGAAGACTTGATCACTAAAAAGAAGGTAAATTAGATTACGGCATAAAGTGAAGTCTGCATTTGGTGCTTTGGGACTGCTTGTTACACGGTACCGGAGGTTTCCACAAGAGTGAGCAAGCTGTGAATGCAGCATCATCACAGAAAGTAATTTAAGCAGAGCAGACAGAGTCATTGAGAGACAGCAAAGCTGATTTCGTGTCTTTTTCTCAATTTCTTAATACGGTTTTATCCAGTGAAAGATAACCACTACCCCAGCTCTGACTGCTGGTGCCCAGAAACCACTCCCTTGCACTCTATTTTAATCCACTGGCTTGCTCTCACCATCACCTCCTGGAACGACAGCTTTTCTACAAGCACTCCTAGACTGAGACATAGAAAGGCAAAAAAACCAATTTTCAGTATGAAGGAGGGTTGTAGGCCTAAGTTTTAGTGGTGGACTGGTGTTGGGGGTTAGGGTGTTTTATCCTCTTCTCAGAGATTTTTCTTCTCATTTGCTGTCAGGGAGATGGTGAATGGACTGGGATCTAGAGAGCAAATGTGGCTGAGTGCCTTACTGTTGGAATGGTTCTGAGGGAGAGGGAAGGCAGGGCATTTGTGGCAGTTCCTTGGCAGGGTGGTGAGCAGTTTTTGCCCGGTTGGGAGCAGAGAGGATGGTGGTGCTTCCTCACCTTGGACCCCTCCTGCACAGCAGTTTTCAGCAGTGCCACGGTGCTCTGCCTGCTGCTGGCTTGTGAGCCCATTGCTTGCAAGAGGGGAAGAGAGTCCTAGCTGCTCCACTGACTGAGATTTCGCCGGCTGCCAGTGCTGAGAAACCATCTCAGCCCATGTGGGTGTCTGGGGAAGCTGTCCCCCGCCCCACTGGAGCTGCAGTGGCCTGGAGCCAGAGCAGCATCCCCAGCAGACCTCTTCTGTGAGATGAGGGAGAGGATACATCAAGGACTATCCCAAAGGAAGAGAAGAAAGATGGTGATGATGACGCTGAGAATAGGTATGTGTGAGGAACCAATTTAATCTTTATTTATGCTTCAACATTGTTTGGGTTTTATGTTATAAATCCATTTTCAGACATGGGGTGAAAAATTACTACTACTAATGCACGTGTGGGGAGCCTTAACACGTGCCACGTGCAAGAGGCAGCTTGGGCACGTGAGGGGGAGGAGGCATTAGGGTCTCTGAACAGCCAGCCCATTTAGAAAATGGGGGGAACCTTTCTCTCTGGGGTGACTTTGCCTGACAGCCGATCAGGGGACAGAAAACTTCCACCACTGGGCTGCAAGCGACTCCCCTTAGAGGCGAGGAAACTCCCGTTGCCCGGGAAAGTTTCCCATAAAAGCAGTTAACTGTGCCACAGCCGGGTTCCCACCGTTTCACCAACACACCTTGCAAAGCAGTGCTGCAAATGCACTGCAGCACTGTCCTGCTGGTGTTGCTGTTGGAACTTCAAGGTTTCTGACAAGGATCTTTGAGGCAGCTAAAAAGCTGCTTCTGATAATTGTGAATTTCAGTGAGTTCTATGAACCGAAGGTGACAACTTGCATCTGTGCAATATGCAGTGCTGCAATATTTTCAGAATGATTACTACTATTAATTAATATGCTTTTTTTAACTGGAACAGCTTTTTCAAATAAAGAGAAAACACAAGTGTGGGGAAAACCATATTAGATATTTTCATCTGTTAATTCAATTGACTTCTAGTCCACTTAAGAGTACCTGAAGTCACTAATGTGAGTTAAGGCCTTGATTCTACAAGCACTGTGCAAATGCTCTACTGATACCAAAGAGACTAATTATACATATATATATATATATCTTTGCATAGATATTTTCACAATGGTGGCTCATATGTTTTGCTTCAGTTTCAAACTCAATAAAAAAGAATCTCTGTAAGATAAAGTTAGTTAAGATATGGCATATTTTACCAGTACCATCACAGGTATCAAAATTAGCCTGGCTAGAAATGTAAAAGCTTCATTTCCTAATGAGTAAATGCAAAACATGAAGTATTGCTCAGCTCTGAGCTTCCTTTTTGGAAGTTACTGAAGTGAGACTGAAGAATTGTTCAGTAATTTTGTATACAGTATTTCAGAAACTGATTTTTTTCTTTTTGGCCATATAGCATGTGTGGGAGTAGTTGGTGACGAAGTCTTTTTCTGCTTCTGAGCCTTACTAGTTTAGAATGTGGAATCTTTGCTTCACAGAGTTGTATGTTTTGATACGTGACTAAAATAAATTTCAAAAACACTGGTTTATATCTTTTATGGACGTCAGTTTGCCATCAAAATGATGCTGCTAAATAACTTCTTGTGTGTTTTCACTCATCAAATTAAATCCAGTAATTCAACTCGCAAAGAAAGACGCTTTTTAGGGACTTGACAGCACAGGGTCATAGGCAGAACAGGTAAACCTTGGTAACAACAAAATTTAAACTTCTTCTCTGTATGGTAGTGTGACATTGCACTAAAGCAATAAAGCCCTTTTTTGTTGTTGTTTATTTTATATATCTATATAAATATAGATATATATAGATATATACTGTAGTGAAGAACTGTTCCATATCTGTCCTTTTCCATATCTTTGCCTGAAAGCCCTGTCATTTCAAAGTTATAACAATTTGGAGGGAGGGGATCATCTTTCCATCCAGGAAAGTTCCCACCTTCCTTGGCAGACATCTATGTTTTAAACCAGGACAATTCACTAATGGAGACACCTGTGTGCTTCTCATCATTCCTGTTGCAGTCCACTTTCTCCTCAAAAACAGGACAGGCTGTTGCCGTGACCTTCTTCACTTTAACTTTTGCAGATCCTTTAGGTATCTGATCTAGTATGAAAGAGTGAAAAAAAATCTTTCTTTTTTAATCCCAGTAAACCCATAAACTCAGAAAAAAGTACATAAAGCACACAAAACTTCACATATATTAATGTATTTCTTGAAACTGTGGTGCTTTCCGTCACTCCATTTGCAAAAATTGCACAGTGGTACAGGTTAGTTTATTAGTAATGTAGAACCCCAAAGTAACATGTATCACCTTTTGATTTGGATTGCCCGTTTGACCACACTAAACATTGTCTTTCCTTGATACTGGCAGCCTATAATTTTATCTGTACACAAATCATTTTTGGTCAGTTGTGTGTCGGTCTTTCCTCATAAGACAGTTCTAGATCTGTTGCAAGTGAAGTGCAGAAAATACTGAAGGGTTTGAACACGTGTTTCTGTACTTTCTGCTGGGAGCACTTGCTTTCTGGGGTGGCCCATCTGTATTTCATGTGCTTCTACAGCAGAGCTGGATTATTCTCAACTACTATAGGCAGAACCAGGAGCAATATGGAAGATTCTCCCAAGCCAGCTCTCACACTTTTGATTTGAAGCCCCTGCTGAGAGGACCTATAAAGGTTATGGTTACAGGAAAATTTCCTTTGGTTTTTAACAGAAGGATGGTTTTAAGTAGAAGGATGGGCTTTGTGCATTGTAGACAGTCAAATCTGTTTGTGCTGAATCATCATTTCCATCACTGGAAATTGTGCTGACCAGCTTCAGCTTTCCTTTTGCTAGTCTGACAGTTCATAAACATTTATCCTTTTTTTAATACTAAGACAGGGGAAAGAAATGCTTTTTTACTTTTGATTCATTTTTTTTCATTGAACTGTATTCCCGACTTCATATACAACAGAGTGCTGACATAGTACAGTCGTATTATTAACAAATAATACAGTTTGGCCAAGATGAAGTACATGCAATGAGAAAAAAATTCATGTATCAGGCAATTCTGACAGATTATTAGCTCATAATGTACATCAACTGCTTGTAATGTGTAAAGAAAATGAGTGCTTTATGAATGGTTTTCTGAAGACACATCATCAATCATTCCATTCCTCAAATATATTATAAAGAAACCAGAATCACAATGTTTTAAGACCACTTGCTGACAAAGAAAGCAACCCCAAAGTTTAGTCTCTGGAAACAAACAAGGAAATATTTGTTTCCTTCCATCCATCCATCCATCCATCCCCCTCCCTGTCCCCACCAGCTGATGAAAACTAAACTTTTCCCTAAGGAAATTTTCCAGGCAAAATGAATTTAATTAACTTATTTCCTGTCCTCTTTTTCTTCCCCTTAGTTACAGGGATGTGAAAAACTTCTACAGTATGAGTGCTCTGGGCAAAATATAAATGCTTTGTAATAAAAAAAGAAATGCATAGGTAAGGAATCTGGGCTAGAAAAGTGTCACTGCAAAATGTAATCAGTCTTAAAGCTTATGTGATACACACTAGAGGAGGTGAGGGGTTTACAAAAGAGAGAATCTCAGACAATCCTTTATGCAGGCAGTGTACAGGGGGGAATTCAATCAGTTCAGAGGTGGTTCATTATTTTTATATAAACAACTCGTTTCCATTTCCAGCTAGCTGAGTGCTCCTGCTGCTGGGCACTGAAGGAAGCTCAGCAAGGGCACAGATGTTGAGAACTGTGGTAAGGTAACTTCAAATGATTTAATGTCTTTACTGTAAGAGGAGTTAATTTATCATGTGAGAATGAATTCAGAAAAGAACTTCTTATTTCTGCTTATAAAATATCTTCTTGCTAGAAACCTAGTTTCAGTTTTTCATGCAGGCAGCAATTTTTATTAATCTCTACCATTTGACTGACACATATTTCAATTTCCAGATGATTTTTCTGCAGTGCTGGAACAGTATATTAGCTGAAAAATACACTCTGGAATGTGAGTGTAAAGTATGCATCCATTATGCAGCAGCATCAAGGCAGAATTAGACTGCACTTTGAGACAAGATATAGTATCTGTCACTCCTGTGAATGAGCCTTGATTAAATTAAATTCCCTACAGGGACAAAGGTTCAAAAGTTCCTGGTTTAATAAAACATATGGCAGAAAATGTGGGAAACAGTCAAGTATGTGAAGCGTTAGCACTGTAAATGGATCTGTTTCCCAAGTACGTGCATTTCCTCTGTACACAGCTACAAATACTTTGTTCTTAAATAACTCAGTGTTTGCACTACTCACAGAGTGTGTGTGAAATATCCCACAGTGGGCATAGGTACAGCTTTGTGTACACTTTGAACGAGGAACAGAAATTTCAAGATACCACTGCAAATTTGGGTCTTTTATTTAACTGAAGTATATTGAAAATATAAAAGCCATATATTATTTATTTTCCTATTCAGTTCAACATATCTGTACCCACATTTTTGGCCTTTAGAGAGCCCTTTTATCTACTCTGAAATCTTCCATAGATAATGTCTCAAAGAAAAGCTGTAGCTTGGGAAGATGATGGGAGGTAATTATCAGAGTTCAGAGTATGGTTTTCCCATGAGCATTTGATAGTGTTGAGCAAATATAAAACCAACACATGAAGCAAATTTTATAAATGATATTATTATATAAACTAAAATACAAAACGAGTCTAGGTCCTGGAATGGAGGAAGGCCTGCTCAGCCAGCACTGATGATCCTTGTGCTACAATAGTTGGATGCATAAGTGGAAGGAGATGAAGAGGCTTGGGGGTTCATCTTAACTGAAACTGTGGCAAATTGTAGTGCATGTCATTGAGCTTTTCCTGATTTTCCCACATTAAGGGTTGAAATTGTTTGTTAATGTCTTCTGGAAAAAAAACCTACATGTTTTGATAAAAGAAACACCACTTCAAGCTACTCATAATTTTCATGGACTGCTTTTCAAACTTGTTCATGTATCTGAATTTTGGGGCGAGTGGTTCAAGGAAAAAAAAGTTTATTTTTCATTCTTGCCAAGAGACTAAAAATCTGCCCAGAACAACCACCACACGGAAACAAAATCCTTCCACAAGCTTGTATTGTGGCACAACATCACCAAACACGAGAACCCAGTGGATAATTTTATACACCTTTGTAATGTACATTTCCACAATTCTTTTTCCTTTCAATGAATACAGGAACACACCTTCAGAGGGAAGGATAAAACCAGCAGATTAATCTTCCACAGAAGAGCATAACTGATCCCCACATCCACTGTGAATTCTGCCAGGACACTGTCAGCACCAACCGGTCTTAATTGTTCAGACCAGCTTCCCTGGAACCACCCCCCCAGACCTCCCCTGCCCCTGTTCTCTAGCAGAGCTTCCCAGGTGGATCCCAGGTTCATGTCAGCACCTTATCTCCAGTCCTGTCTCCTTCCTGCTGCCCCTGGATGGCCCTGGCCCTGCTTCATGGCCTCTCCTGTGTCTGGGCTCCTGACAGATGCTGTCACAAGCCCCTGGCTCTGCCAACCCTAGCTGGTGAGGCCACTGCCCATGCTGGAGTTACCCTTGGCCCCTGGCTCATCCTCCCTTGGGATGGGGAGGATGACAGCCCCACTGTCACTGCTCCCTGACAAACGGGACAAAAGTTTACTGAACTTACAGCAAGGTAAGTTCTGGATAACCATTAAGAAAAGTTCCCAACTGTGACCTTTTTTTTAAGGTCCCTTTCAGTCCTAACTTCCCTGAACCCATGAGGTGCTTGCAACAGCCACAACTGAATCTAAATTCACTGGTTATAAAGATCAGGGATTTTGGGTTTTGTTGCCTTTTTTTTTTTCCTCCTGAGTGGTTCCAGGGTGTATTTACATGGTTCTTCACAATTACAGCTGACACCTACTCTTCAAAACTCTGTGGAATTGCTGCTCTGCAGTAGACTGTAACTGATCTAACAATAAAATTTCAGTTAGCTGCCAGCTTTGGCACCAGTGGTGGTCCCACTGACCCGCAGCTCCTCTTATTTTTTCTCACAGAATACAAGTGGATCTGCAGACAATCTGTCACTAAGGTATATTCTGGCCATCTTCAGAAAAAAAAAAATAAAAAAAAAAAGAAGTAGACTAGATAAGCCCATATGGGATTCTTAAAATATATGTAACATTCCTGAGTAACAGATTTTGCTATTTTGCAAAATACCACTGCAAGCTTTCCTGTACAATGCACTTTGTATGAGGCATGAATAAATTTCCTTGATACTGAGATGCCCAGCTGCGGTGTCTCAGGCCACAGCTTGTGTGACACAGCACCATGGCATCAACATGACGGCTGCCTCCGGACAAACATGCTAAATTAAAATAATCATGAGCACAAACTGGAAAATAAATGAGTTAGCTTTGTATTTGCAATGGAAATCAATCAGGGCACACGAGAGCTTTCTCTTTGATGTTCTCCCAGATTTGTATAATAGCTATTTTGATGTTTGCCTGAGACGTGCCTCCATATTTTTCCAGCCCTGTATCAGGAAGGTGAATACAAATGTAACAGCTGACTCTCTCTTCTCCTTCCCTTAAGTCTTCCATCCTGTATCAACACAAGGAAAGCAACCCAAAAGATATATTACTTCAATTAAAGAAGTCACACACAGGCAATATGATGAAGTAGGAGACAAGCACTGTGTGTATGGTCAGAGGAACTATTCCAGTTACAGTTGAGCTGAATTGGTATTTTATTGACACCACCCACACACAAACACCCCCTCACCTCCCCAGAGCTGCTGGTTCTCACCTTTAGCTGCTGCCTCAGCCAGAGATCCCTGCCATTGGGTTTGACTTTCATTTGTTTGTTCCACTTTGAACAGGCTGAGATATGCAGGCTCTAAATCAGTTCTGAGAAATGACTCAACTGAAAAAGAAGAAAAACCCTCTTTATAAGAAAAGGGTTGTTTCAAGCCAGCTCCATCTATTGTCTAGAGATCAACTAGGCAAATACTAAAATGAATAGTACTAAGAGGTGAAATCTCTGTCGGCCTTGAGGTGGGGAAGGAGGAAGGGGTTAGGGAGATAAAAGATTTCCCTGAATCTGCCACCTACAGCACAGTTTGTGTCCCTATCCCATAAGGTAAAAAGCATTACCTAAAATACAGAAATGAGGAGGAAATTCCCTTTACAGCATCCTCATTAGAAGTCTTATTCTCAAATGACTGAAAGGACTGATTAAATCAGTTTTAAGGCACCACAAAAGAAGTCAGCTCTACTAGTGGCTCAGCTCTATCAGTGTGGGGTTTTTCTGCAACCAAGAAGTTGAAGCCAAGTGCTGCTAAATGAAAATTTTTATGAAGTTGCTTTAGATCACGTTTATTAACAGGAATTTGGTATCTGCCGGTTTAGCCTCTACTTTGTGAAGTGACACACTTTTAAACTTGTCAAGAAAAATATTTGCAATTTGAAAAAAATCTCTAAGAACTAACCCATTTGTAATTATTAGAGTTCTACGCTCTTCATCTCACTGCCTGCCTTCTGTGTCTTCTTTGATGGAGTTCTCTCTAGCATTCATAAATAATTGACACTGTTGATGATATTTCCTAAAGTATGACATCTATCAAAGACCTTAAGAGAATGGCAAAGATAAAATAGCATAGTATAGCAGAAATAAAAAATTCCAATTCCTGAAGATGCATGCCACCTAGGATAGATTTTTCATTAGTATTGTTATTACCTTCCCCTTTTGTCTCTCTTCCTTTCTGGTTTTGTTTGTTTGGTTGTTTTTGGGTTGTTGGGGTTTTTTTACCAGTGCTCAGGTTTGATCATTCTTGGTAATAAGCAAGGCCACACTTGAATCCTCCAGCACATTTGAGGTTCTGGCTTTTGTAGAAATATAAAGTAAATTCTTCTCAGAAAGAATTCTTCTCTCTTCATGGAAAAAGTTGTCAAGCATTAGAACAGATTGCCCAAAAGTGGAGGTGTTCAAGAAATGCCCGGATGTAGCACTCAGTGCCATGATCTAATTTTCAGGCTGGAAATCTATTATAGGCTGGACTAAATGATCTTTGAAGTCTTTTCCAACGTAAATGATTCTGTGATCCTGCCTGGAAGGGCTTCCTGCAAATCTTTTTGCCACTAAACTGAAAGGAAGAAGGGGCTGATCTCCTAGCATATTTTCCTGCCAAAGTAGAAAACTCACTCTTGTAAGTTATGACTTTGGCCTTCAAAAAATGGGCCTCTTTTCCTCAGGTGAACAACTCCTTATCAGTGGTCTGAGACCCACAAACCCATAGGGTTTTCCAGTGCATCATGAGAACACCCTGATACTGCCCAGTAGCTTGGGTATGAGTGGGATTTTTTTTCAGAACAAAGTATAAATATTTCTAGCTTGATTTTTGAAGACAGTGTAGGTATTAAGCGGTGTTGCTTCTCTCCTCTACTGTTTATACTGAACTAGATCCTTTTCATGACTGACCCTGTGTCTGAAAGTGAAGGGCTGACCTGTGTTAGACCCAGCAAGAGCTACACTGGCTGCCAAGTTTCATCACACAGGTTCAGGCACTGCACACTAAAAAAGGAGGACAAAAGTTACAAGATTCATACACTCCACAAACTCACTGTAGTTTTAGATTAGCTATGAAAATTTAATCTGGCCATCAAAACAATATGTAACTTCTTGAGAATATCACTGGCTTGGTTGGGAAAAAGAAATTGTCAAAAATGGTCTTCTGCAAGGTGTTCATCTCAGATCTACACTGTGGTTTAACCTGCAAAAATTAAAAAAAAAAAAAAAAAAAAGCACTGTCAGATTGAGGGTAGCCTCTGGTAGTTCCTAACACCTCAGGGGATAAAAGAATTAAGAAGCTATTCAAGAGGATTTGGCGCACCTGCAAGATGTCTGTAATACTGTAAATCAAAGATAAAAACCCTGAAATTAGGTGGAGGGCAGTATTTGCAGGTCTACGTCTGAAAAAGGGCACAGACTTTGTAGGCTGACTGTAAGCAGAGTTTTAGAAGTAAGGGCCCTCTTCTGGAACTAAACAGGTCTAGCATTTGGAAGGCAGTATTTTTTTTTTTTCCCCCGGACTAGAAAGTGCTATATTGACAGAGAATATAATTGTCCTAAGACAGGGCAGCCCCACTCCACTGTACTAAGAAGGAGATATTACTCAGGAGGTGACTGGGAGGATTTCATTTGGTGGATTGTTTTGTTTTCTCTGCATCAATGGTGAGATCACTGTCAAATGCCGTGTCCAATTCTGAAATTAGTGCCCACCAAAAAATACTGAAAAATTTGGAATGGCCTCAGAGAAGAGCCCTGAGAATGACTGGATCTGGAAAGGTCCAAGAATGAAAGAAAAACTGTATGTACCAGTAAGTAAATGCTGAGCTTACACTTCAGTAGAGAAGACTACTGAGGTTGCATACACATAAATGAAACCAAAGGTTTGTTTTGTTTGTCTTTACAGTGATCGCGTTCACCCTTTCAACCCGCGAGGCTGGCTGTAAATCAGCGAGCCTGACCTGACTTATGAAAGCCTTAAATCCCTAGTAGGCAGGTATTTCCTTCACCTCTGGAACAGGAGGATTGATTTAACAGAGTTAACCACACACACAGCTGCCTCTCAGGCGTCTCAGTAATCCCCGGGGAAACACCGCACCGGGTGACAGGCAGGTGCGCGCTCCCCGGAAATTACCAGCCACGCGTTCGGCGGAATCAGCAGCGAATCCCAAACGGTGCTGGCGCGACCGGGAGCGTGCGGACACCGCCGCAGCCGTCCCCGAGCCCGCC
>VXBQ01028277.1:430785-454128 GCA_013400175.1 Phainopepla nitens | reverse complement strand
CTCCCGCCGCCCTTTTCCCGCCGGGAGCGCCCTTTTCCCACCGCCCTTCTCCCGCCGGGACCGCCCTTCTCCCGCCGCCCTTTTCCCGCCGGGAGCGCCCTTTTCCCACCGCCCTTCTCCCGCCGGGACCGCCCTTCTCCCGCCGCCCTTTTCCCGCCGAGATCGCCCTTCTCCTGCCGCCCTTTTCCTGCCGGGACCGCCCTTCTCCCGCCCTCAGCTCGCAGCCGCCCGTGGGAGAGGGAGCTGGGCCCGCCTCGTTGCGAGCCCCGTGCGGAGCTGGGAGCGGGAGCGGGAGCGCTGCGTGGGCTCGGTAGCTGTGAGGGGTGTGCGTTTCAAAAAAACAAAATCACTGGATAATTTGGGTTGGAAAGCGCCTCTGGGGATCGCCCGCTCCAACCCCCCTGCCAAGGCAGGGTCACCAGGAGCGTGTGCTCCTGACAGGAACGTGTCCAGGTGGGTTTGGAGTCTCCAGAGAAGGAGAGTCCACACCTTCCCTGGGCAGCTGCTCCAGCGCTCTGCGACCCTTAGTGCAAAGTTTTTCGTGATGTTGATGTTGTGTTTTAGTTTCTAGCCACTGCTCCTTGTCCTGTTGCTGGGTGCCTCTGAAAAAAGCCCGGCTCCAGCCTTGTGGCACCCACCTTGGGTATATTTGTATGTACTGAGAGCTCCCCTCTCAGCCTTCCCCAGACTGAACAGGCCCCGCTCCTGCAGTCTCATTCCTCATAAGAGAGATGCTCCAGACCCATTATCAGCTTTAGTCAGATGGTTACTGACCTATAATTTTTTTTTTTAAAACTATTAGAGGATTGAAGATGTCAGCTTTGTGAGGCAATCACACTCTCTTGGTGCCATTAGAATACTGCCTCCAGGAGATGCAAAGATAGAGAGCTAGCTTGTGTAAATTCCTCATGGAAGTGTATTTAGCTGGATTAGTTCCTTTAAACAAATCTCCTCAGGCTTAAGTTTTAAATTAAAATAGTGAGCAGTCCTGCTGAAGTTGGAGAAAGAGAATTTGGTGTGGAAATTCATTGAATCAGGACTAGCCTATATATTCAGCCTCTTTAAAACATTTTCTCTTTGGAATAGAGGTGGAAAACATGTTTCGCCTTCTTTGGGTTTTCCCAGTGTGTCTGTACCCACAGCACGACTGGTCAACCTGCCAAAATGTGTGAGGAAAATAGTAAAGATGCTGCCACGAGATGTGGCTCTGCCTCAGCATGACCTTAGGCATTTGTTGGCTTTAGCAAAGTTCCGTTCCATACAAATGAAGGTCTGAAAGGGAGAGAGGTATTAATAATTTATTATAAATCTGTTACTGATGGCAAGAAAAGCAAGCTGTCTAAAAATGCATGCAAGCCATGGTGGTTGTCTCAAGGATCCTATTACTCAAGCCGAGATAGCAACAAAACACTTTGCAGGTTAATTATGGACCACGTGATGGCAGCAACAGGTGAGATGTGGTAATCATGTCATCACTAGAGATGCTTTAGAGACTTACATTTCCAAAGGTCTGTATTTAAAAGATGAAGGGAGATACTGTAAAAGCTGGGAAGTGGTGAGAGAGAAAGTATGAAGAAAAACTCACCCAGTGAGCAGTTAGAAGTGACTCTTGAGTCAGTGAAATACCATTCTGCTTGTCTGGCGTGGGACATTTCATTTTAGCATATAAAGGAATTCAGGTGTCAGAACGAGTTTACAAAATAGAGATTAAACAACTGAAGTTCATTCACACTTGTTAAGGAGAAAATATGCTGATTTATAGTGACTATTAAAAATTACCATATTATTTTGATGGCTTATATATGGTTCTGGCTCTTTGTTGCTGACCACAAATTTGAATTCCTAAGATAATTTTAAAGTTGGTTTCCTATGATGAAGGAAGTCTTGTCAGATGGAGCCTGACTAATTAAGAAGCTGCTTTCAGGCTCTGCTAGAAGATCAGAGATTGTTCTTGATTTGCATCTTAATAAGAAATCATTGATGGTGTAAAAAGTTCCTTTGGTTATTAAAATACAACCTGAATATTGCAGCCTGTTACAGGTAAACATATGCTGATACAAAAGTGGCACAGAGAGGAAAAATTCATCACGCTTTTCTATTTTTCAGTTGTTTCCTGTTCATACCATCTCTGGAAATCAAATCAAGGGACTCTAGCATTCTTATTAATTTTACTGGTCAGGAGCTGAGGAACATTATTAAGTGTTTGTATTTGCTGCTTGAAATACGACAAGAAGCAAAGATGTGTAAGGCACCAGTAAAGACCAATTTTATGCCTGGTGCTTTCAAGCTCACCTCTTTAGATACTATTTACATGTCATCACTAGTCCCTCTTCATGTAATTGTTGTCACCTGCAGAAGAGGGGACACAGCACAGGCAGAAGGAAATAAATAATAAAAGAGATGAAATTCAAATGTAGGAGGAGGCAGAGCAATAATGAGATTTTCTGTAATGCTCTTTATCTTGAGTACTTCTTAAAGCTGAAGTGAACGGTAAGTGTAAACGAGGTGTTGCTTCCTTCCCTAGCTCAGAAATCCCCAAACTGCAGCACTACCAGCTGTCAGTCAGACTGTGGCATAAACCCCTAATCTGTCTCTGAGGCCCTGTGCATGTGCTAGTGCTGAGGATAGTGTTACTAAGAGGTTACTCATACCCTTCTCTCACATGGTGTAATTAATACAGAGCAAGGGACTCCAAAACCTGAGAGTGGCCAGAGCAGAGTAATTGTGGATTGTCCCAAATCTCAAAGAACGCCTGAGTGGATGGTGTTAATAGCCTGATTATGTGGCAGCAAGGGTTTAAACATAGGTTATGAGGCATATAATTTTATTCCTTAAGGGGCAGCTAATTTGACAGTGAGCACCTTGTGGGGGAAGTTGGGTCTCTAGAGGAGCTGTGGGACTGGCCAGCTTTTATTTTAGGGAGCACATAAGTCCTGTTGGATGCTGCAAGTGTTCATGCCTGATCTGTAGTGTTCTGAGAGCATTTGCAGGCACCCTGACTCATCAGGATGTCTCCTGCTCTTACTCCTTTTTAGGGCTTAGTGTTTTAGAAAAATGTTCTACCTTGTTTATACCACTTCTGCATCTGTAGCAAGATTTGTATCAGATGTCACAGGCTCCCTCCTTAGAAAACTGCATAGCAGACATTTATGTTTCAGAGGAATGGCACTTGGAAGAATCAGCTCCAAAAACTTTGCTGACCTTCAGTGAGCTATGTTAAATGACCTGTGTTAGAATAGAGAACCAGCAGTAATTGTGTGCTCAGTTTTAGCTGCCCAAGAAAAGGTGCAGTCATACAGGTACACAGAAGGAGTCTGAGAAGACTATTCCGATAAATTTTCATAATGTTTCTTAAAATTTACCTTTCTGTTGATGAGATCTGCTTTGGAAGATTGTTTATAACATAATTTTTGTTCAATAACACTGCCTCAATTCTCTCACTGTCAGAGATTGCTAAAGCACACTTGTGCCTAATACTATAGAAACATAACTATGTGACAATTTCAGAGGAAGTCAAGCTTTATTGGGCTGAACAGCTGGAAGAATTTTAGATACATCATGATTTGCAAAAATGTTTCTGAGTTCTCTTAGAGGTTGGTTTTTTTAAAAAAAATTCATCTGATAGCTGCACAATAAACTAAATTATTATAACACCAGGAATCAATCAGAAATAATTTCAAGATGCAAGGAGACTGTATATATGCAAATATGATACCAGATACTTCGTAACAACCCCTTCAAAATTGTAATTTGCAACTTGAAAGACTAAATAATCTGATTTTCTTAGAAGTGTATTTCAAATGCCTCTTGATTTGGAGCAACTGATACCTCCTAATTTCAGGGACCTTTTCAAGTCTGGACTAATCCCCATTTCCTTTTTAAAACCAGAGAGAACCTGTAGCAGTTGTCGCTGTGAAGATGCATTACCATCTCAAAAGCAGTTGTTGAGAAATTATTTAGAAATAATAAGCTGGAGTTATCAATACTTGAACTGGCTTTAAGTTAGCCATTGAAGTAATGGAAGTGGCAGTACAAGAGTTTGATAGGAGTAATTGGCTCTCAGCAGGTAAGCTGGGTAAAACACTGTCCCTACCTGCTGTGAATGGCCTTTAATATAAACTTCTCACACTTGACCAGCCACTTTCAGGTTAACTTGGCTATCTGTACAGTGCTGCTCTAGCTAAGTTCTCTTTGTGTGATAACTGCTCTAAGTTGCTGGCCTAAAATGGTTTTTGAATCCTCTTTTTTTCTTTCTCCTTCATTCCAAAATAATAGTAATACGTGCTCATTCTAGAGCAAGACATATTTTTCTTTTAGGAGCGTGGTATTTAATTTCTGTAGTCCAAGCCTATCCTGTATAAAAGTTTAATTCCCAAAGATTAAAAGCCTGCATTTCTTTCAGCTGGAGGAAGAGATTCAAATGTTTCATCCTTGAGATCACCACCTCAAGCCTCAACACTGGAGATATCTAAAAACAGCAGATGAATTTCTTACTGTGCCAGCTGAAGCAGAATGAGTTAAGTATGGTGCTGAGGTAGGTAAGCTGTTTTAAGACGTATTTTATGTCAAATGATCCCTAACATTATACTCAAGTAATAGTCAATTACTGCTCTCGAGAGTGTTTACCATACTGCAGCGTGTGGTGGTTTCTATTCCACTTAAATAGGTCCAAAGACAGACATTCACATAAAAACATGTCCAGATTTTTATTGCTGTGCCATCTGTGCTGAATAATTCTCTAGTTTCTGGTTCACATTAATGGCATTGTGAAAACTGATGACAAAGAGGAGGGAAGTAATCACAGGTTATTCAAAATTATTCCTGCAGTAGCTGAAGTCTGTGAATTTGTCAGATGATATGTATTTAAACATTTGTCTCAAGGAAAGTTAACATTTTGAGGAGTGGTTTGGAAGGGCAGGCCACAGATGTGGCTGAGAAGTGAATGGACCAATCTGAGCTGTACTGTTCAGGTGATATGGTGCCTATCATATTCCCTCAGAGCCTGTCCTTGCTGATTTTAAATTCTTCAAATGTCATTTTCCTTTTCTTCTCTGTGAGAGTGAGGAAAAAACTGTATGTATGTATATTGTGTGTGTGTCTAGAACAGCTTAGTGGAAACCTTAGTTAAAGAAATGAGATTTTAGTGAGAAATTTCATTGGTATGGGATGAGATGTAGTCATACACTTTTGCAGAAGAGGTTTCCAAAGTACAAATCCAGTTCTTGGAAAAGTTATTTTCATCCAGAAGGATGCCATAATATATTTGTAGCTTTCTTTGAATTCAGAAAAAAAAGTGTACAGCTACAGAATTGCAGTTATTTATGAAGATCTAAAATGCTGTTGTTTGGGTTTGAGAAGGGATGGCTAGATTTCAGAGTTTTGATGGTATCATCATTACTTCTGGTTTCAGCAAAGTGGCAAGAAGGGTTTGTGTAAGCCCTAATTATACCTATTCATTTAATTTCTCCTTCTTTTCCTAGTCTCTGCAATGTTTTCTCTATAGGTGGAGTAGTGGAGAAATTACCTTTAAAAAAAGAATGCTTAAAAGATCAATGCTTTGTAACTGAGGGTGAGACAGAGCCCAGGGCAGGGAGAGAAGATTCTCCCACAGGAATTACCTGATGTTGTTTAACAACCTGGAAAAGAATCTTGCTTATTTGTGGATCTTTTGCTCTCAGAGTCTGGAATTTGGATTTCTGGGTTGTTAATGATAATGCTAATTACACAAAGAGGATACCTAACAGGTAGAATCATAGGTTTCAAGGGGTTTTGATATTATTTTTTCCCATAAATTCTTAATGACCATGTTGTCAGGTTGCTGAAAAAAGCTCAGAGGATTTGGGCCATAAATGACTGCCTGTACACTGCCTTAAAGAGTGTACAGTGAACTACAGGCTGGGGCAGAGTGGCTGGAAAGGTGCCTGGCAGAAAAGGACCTGGGGGTGCTGGTCAGCAGTGGCTGACCATGAGCCAGCAGTGCCCAGGTGGCCAAGAAGGCCAAAGGCACCTGGCCTGGATCAGCAGTGGTGTGGCAGCAGGAGAAGGGCAGTGACTGTCCCCTGTGCTGGGCACCAGTGAGGTCACATCTCAGTCCTGTGTCCAGCTCTGGGCTCCTCACTGCAAGAAGGACATTGAAGTGTTGCATATAGGTCCTTCTTGTAGGGAAAGTTTACATCAGCTCTGAGGAAACATTTCTTCACAGAAGGGGTCGTTAAGCGTTGGAACAGGCTGCCCAGGGAAGTGTTGGAGTCACCATCCCTGGAGGTATTTAAAAGATGTGGAGGTGTGGCACTGAGGGACATGGTTTAATGGCAGCCTTAGCAGTACTGGGGTAATGGTTGGGCTCAAAAGTCTTCGAGGTCTTTTCCAACCTTAACAATACCATGATTTTATCTGAGGAAGAATTGACCAGATGGAAGTCAAGCTAGAACCTGTAATATCAATTTTTATCCTGAATTCAGGTACTTACTCCAGACAGTTTTAGACACCTGAAAACTAGATTGCTGATCTCTGACATTTACTAATAAAGACCTCAGTGTTCTGGACTAAAAAGATTGGAGCTCCTGCAGGAGTCCCTGTCTTGTCACTCTGTTGCAGTATCTAGCTGACTGGATATCATTTCTTGATCACAAGTGATGTAGAATCATTTTAGAAACCTTGAAGTAACCCCACAATAAAAAAAAAACCCGGGGAGAATGCATTTATAAAAACCATTAAAAGTACTGAATTTGACATATTTTATTCTGTGCTAAACTGTATCTTTAAACAAAAGGATTACAAAGGTAAACACTGTCTCAATTTTAACACCATAGTTACAGAGAAACCTATCAACTGATGTTCTCTGCTCTCCCCCTTTCGAATTTTACAAGTGCCTTCATTTTGCAAGAGGGAGGGGACAGAGGCAATAATGAGAAAAGAGATGTATCTGCAGTGTCTGACTGCTGGGAAATAAATATATCCCACTGATTTCTCCACATGCCATATTTCAGCCTGGCTGCCTTTTCCCCTGGTGTGAATTCAAAAGGTGGTGTAGAGGCAGTGAAGGCCCAGCCTTGCCATCACCCTTGTCTCACAGGGTTTATGCAGAGAGCAGCATCAGATGTGGCTGATCTCACTTCTTGTCCTGCTCTGAGTTGCAGCATCATGCCAGCTTCAGAGCACAGCGAGTGTCATTGCCTGACTTGGCCCATGAGAAACCTGGAGATATCAGTGTGTCCAGTTCTGTTCTTCCTTGTTTGGGCTGTCTGCACAGTCTTCTGTCCCAACCTGGAATGTTCCCCTAGTGTTTCAGAAAGCTGCTTCGTGTGAAAATGGCCTGGCCTCTCCCAATCACAATAGCTCCTTGTTCTGCTGCCAAGAAAATAGCATCATCAGCTCCTTGGATTATACGGAATATTACAGAATACAGACAACAACAGAAATACACTGTTATTTTTCCTTCCTTATATCCTGCCTTGTGACAGCAATCCCTCCCCCTGCTAAGTTCATTGGTTAACAATAAACAAAAATGCTTTTAACAGCTGTCTCACTATAGCCTCTGTCCTGTGTGGAGAGTAATACACTAGACCCATGATAGTATTTAAAACTGGCTTACCATCATAGTTTTGGTTTTTTTAGTAAATTTCATTTCACTTATAACCTCTCCCAAATGGAGATGATACTCTTTTCTTGCACTTACTTATGTACAATGGATCATCTACAACCCAAATATTAAAGAAAAGCTTAAATAATTTTGTTAACGGTTTTATTAGCATTGGCAGAGATAATTGTTCACTGAAGAGACACAGTGTCCCCACAAAACTCCAGAAGTGATCAGAAGTTATAGTTTAATGCAGGAACTTGGGCTTGCTTCTGCCTTTCATTCCTATTAATAGAAGGTATTGTTTCTCAATGTTTTTGGAAATTATGTAAATGCATTTGGCTGAGTATCAAATACTGATTTATTAGAAATCTTTTTTAAAATCCTTAGAAATTTATCTACTTTGCCCAAGGGAAATGCTTTGGGGAAAGGATAAGGACTTCACTTTCCCTAGCTGTAGGTCACAAATTTTGGTCAAAAACCCTAAGATTTTAATTTCCAAGGACTCCCTCTGTAGTCCACAGAGAGGAAGTGGATCTCACAGGGAATTCCTGATCAGAAGTCTCTCTCAGATGTTCTGTGCCACCCTTCAGGGGAGGTTTGTGGAAGAGAGGAGAGAGACAATTTCTCAGGCTGTCTCTGCAGTTTTTCCGTGCGGGAGGCTGGCTGGGGCTCTCCTGACAGGCTGCCATGCACAGATGGAGAGGGAGGTGCCAGTTTCCACCTGCTGTTGTGCCCTGTCTGCTCCAGAGCTGCTGCACAAAGGGTGGTGAGTTGGAACATCTTGTGAGCCCAATACCTGAATTGTGGGCCACTAGTTCACAGCCACCTTTTCCTTGGAGTATCGGTCCATCTTTTCTCTTCTCTTACAGTTTCTCTGTTGACACCTGTCTTTTGTTTTTCAAAAGTATTGTGGATGAGGTAACTGCCATTTTGGGGCAAGATCTTCTTGCTCATGCTTACAGCAAGCAAATTACATGACGTTAAGTTCTGACTAACGCTTTGTTCCCGTTGTGCTTGTCAGCTGTGGGTGATAACGTGTGCATTCAGAAAGCACTGACTCTGCCTTTGCACATGAGGAGCGGTCTCGGGAACGTGCCCCAGCACTGTCCCCTCTGCCCTGCCACGTGCTGTCCCCACAGCTGTCTCAGGCTGCCTGTGAGGAGCCTGGTCACTTGGATCTATGAGAATGGAGCTGCTCAGCTGTTTGAAGTCGTGGGTGCATACTCACCCATATCCAGGACTTAGATATTCAAAACATCACAGTTTTGGATCTGCCCAAAACTGGACTTCAGGGAAGTCATCAACAGACTTGGAGGTGCACTGACTGATTTAGACAATTCTCTAGGTGGGCACTGACCTCCTGCGTCTTTGTGATGAAAGTCCTACAATTTGATGTTCTTTTGCACTGCACTGCTCCATCTTCTTAGTTTTTGTTAAACTTTTATTCAAACACAGTGCTTCGAGTGTCTGGATCTTTAAATTCATTGCCGAATTCTTTAGTATTCATCATTCTCATCCTATAAAATTGCTCAGCTCTTGTACATAAATTGAGACACAAAACTTCCTTGATTCTGAAACTTTGATGAGTTCAGAAGTCAGAAGGATACTGTCTCTTCTGACTGCAATGACTGTGCTGTTGATTTTGCTGTCAGCAGTGTTTATTTTTATTAATAGATACTATTTTGTTTTGTTCTCATTTAGCCTGGTAGCCTAACGTTTAAAGTAGCTGAGAATCAGATTTTACCTAAAGAACATTTCATTTATTGAAGGCTATTTGAAATTACTGGTTTAATGAATGTATTGCAACTTAGCCAATAACCAATAACCTCAACTTTCTTCTATGCAATTCCAGTTCTGCATAACAAAGAGAGGGCCATATGTATCCAGGGGAAACTGAATCACTTAAGCAGAAAATAAAGTCTGTCAAAACACTACATAAATGCTGTACATGCATCTTTTTTAATTGAGTTGGGTAAGCTGTGAGATTTCCAGTGTATTCTGAATGTCTAATCTCTGGACCGAGTCAAAAAATGATCTGCCACTCCTCAAGCTAAAATACAAGTCACGAGTCAAACAATTAGTCCTTTAAAGGAACAATGAATATGTGTAAATTGGTGATGGTTTTATAGCTCCTTGATTCAAGTAATAACATTAACTTAGTTTATTGATTAAGAAATGCTGTGTCAGGATGTTCTCCCCACAGAGATGAAACCTAATGTGCAGGCTGACATGAAAAGGGTTTGAAGTCTAGAGAGCTAAGCAGACATGTGCCTGTATCCAAGAGCAGCTCTTACAGTACATTTGGCTTAGCACATGCAAAAGACCTGCAATATTTCTATCTTGTAATGAGGGCTTTAAAACCTCCTCTCGTAAAGCAAATACTTGAAGGGAAGGGGAAGAAGCTTCTTAATGATTCCTTTCAGTGGGTCACTGCTCTGCTCCCTAAGCTGTTATGGATTTTAACATTTTCTCGAGCACAGCTGGGCTTTCTTTTTTCCCTGGCATTTTTCATTCAGATATAAATAGCTACAAGAGCAATATTACCAAGGATATCTTTAAAGAAATAACTGATGAAGCCATAAAAAAAAAATCTTGAACTAAAGCTTTCCAGAATGACTGCTATCATTTTCATGCCTCTATTCTGAGTGCTCATGAGTCTATCTAGGAACTAAATTTCGGGAAAGAAACAGAAAGGTGTATTATGAGTACAGCAGATGGGATATTTAGTGTATCTTTTTAGATATTCTTTTTCTTAATGCAGCATTGTTTCTGTCAAAATTGAAATGCATTGAAAAATATGCTAAGTTGATGTAAGTCTGTTCAAAGGAGAACTGATAAAGCATTAAAAAGTCCAGTAAAGAATATTTTGACCATTTTTACAAATTTTTTTAAAATGGGAAATCTGTTATTTAAAAGAAGAAAAGAATTCTAAATTCTAGGAAATGTATTGCAGCAATAGAACAACAAAATATGTTGGGTTTAAATGGGAAAAAAATTGGAATTGGGGAAAAAAAAAAATCTGTGAAACAGAAAATCCAGTTCATGGCCAGGTCTGTTTAGTGACAATTTCCTAAATCTGCAAATACTTTTGATTCATAGAATTATGAGTCATGATTCTGTAAATACTTTTGATTGATGGTTTTAAAGGGAGAGAAGATTCTTAAATGTCAACTCACAAGTGCAAGTGGATTAAGATCTCCTGAGCCACCTGCTTGTTTTAGCTTGATCACTGTGTGGAAGCCCTGTTCCACGTGTTCCTCAGCACTGAGGCTTGGTTGTGCCCTTCTCTGAAAACTGGGTGAAGAGATTTTCCCAAGCTGCAAATATCAATAATCTCAGACTAATTATGCTTTAGCAAAGCATAAGGCTCTCAGTTGCCTGAAGTGTGGGCTGCTGTTGTGCAGGAGGAGGGGGCAATGTTCTGAGTGAGGGTGTTTGTCTTCCCAAGTTACCTGTGATGGAGCCCAGTGTTCCTGGGGATGGCTGGATACCTGCCCATGGGCAGTGGGGAATGCATTTCTTGTTTTGCTTTGCTTGTGCATATGCCTTTTGCTTTCCCCATGAAACTTTTATTTCAACCCACAAGTGTTCTCACTTTTACCCTTCTGATTCTCTCCCCCATCCCACCGTGGGGGAGTGAGCATGTGGCTGTGCAGTGCTGAGGTGCTGGCTGGGGTTAAACTTCTGTGTATTTTAAATTGGGTATTACCTCTGAAGCCTGAAGAACATGTTGGAGAAGCTGTTACAACATCTCACATGTCACCACGGAGTGCTGCAAGATAGGTCCCACTGGGAGCTGGCCAGCGTTGGCAGCGGAAAGCTGGGAAACTGTTGTTATAAAGACCACCTTCAGAACTGGAGGAAGTGTTGGTGGAGGCAGAAGCTTTTAGTGTGAAGGAGGCAGAGCCCATTCATTAGCTCTTCTTGCTATGTGGAAATTCAAACACGAAATAAAAAGGACTAGTTGTACTTTGCAACTCATTGCTGTGCAATGAGCATTGCGCCATGCTTTGACTATAACACCCACCAAATGTAATAATCATCTATTGGTCAGATTATCTTTTTCCTCTGGGGATTTTGACCTATTTCTTGTTGAAGCAGATTTTTCTCATGTCACATCCATGCATTTCCCATCGCTCTGTAAGCTGAAGAAGAAATATAGTCTGAGAAATTAATTAGCTGGAGTTCTCCTATGTAGGAGACCATGTAGGAGTGTGTAGACCTTAGAGGAGTATTTGTCACCAAATGAACGTGTCTGTGCTCGTTCAAAATGCCCTTCAAGCTATGTCTGAATTATTTCTCTGTTCAGATGAGTTACTCCTTCTTGTGGGTGCACTCAAGAATCTTGTCCTTCATCTTAATTTGTATACAGCAGATTCATAGCAGAGTAACTTAGTCATATGAAGGAATGCAGATAACACCTCCCTTGCACACCATGCAGAGCTGTTGTAAGCCAAGGAGTTGTACAGGTAACAGACTGGTCAAACCAGGCCTGGGATGTCTACCAAAACAATCGGGTTGCAAACTCTGCGTAGTCAAAAATCTAATTTAGCTATTTGTATGGCTTCTTAGTCATACATGTAATGTGTACAGGCTCACATTGAAGTTAGAATTAATTACATCTTTCAACTCATCCATCTAAATGAACAATGCTTTGCTTAATGCGGCTTTGTTTTTTATAAATATCCTCCCATTATGCAGCAACTGAATATTCCTGTTTTACCTTGGCTTTTGTGTGTGGGAGAGGCACTCTGGAAACTAAATATATCCAGTATTAATTAAACTATGTATCTCAGAAGGACAGCAGGATAATTCTTCTTTATAGTTTTATAATGAGATTTGTCTGAACATGAAAAAAGCTCAGCCAATTCAACATTTTTAGTTCAATTTTAGATCTATCTTTACATCAATGAGAGTGAGCAACAATTGGCTCCTGTATTTTACAACCTGGTACTTAGGAAAAACATCCCACCTTGAAACTGAGTTTTGTAAATACGCAGAACAGTGGAAGAAACAACACACAGGGAAAGGGGAAATGGAGAACAAAACATGGAGGAAATAATAGACATTTTTGGCATCTAAGGAAATGGGAGGGAGAGAAATGCCCCTGAAATATGAATCTGAACATGAAAGCCTTGCTGAATCCTAAGAATGACTTGC
Source organism: Phainopepla nitens (assembly GCA_013400175.1). NCBI lineage: Eukaryota > Metazoa > Chordata > Aves > Passeriformes > Bombycillidae > Phainopepla > Phainopepla nitens. The sequence continues at coordinate 441,386 of VXBQ01028277.1, read as the reverse complement.
AGTATGTTAGATCATAGTTTTCCTTCTCTGTTATGTTTCTTGCCCTGTAAATGCTCCACATTTGATGGCCTTCGTGCTTACCTTCCTTCCTCATGCCCCACATGAGCCAGCAAACTTACCCTGGCTCCCCTTGAAGCCCAGGGAGCTGGCACATCCCATGTTTTGTGCCACAAGCCGTTTGCAGAGGATTTCCATCATCCGGGATACAGCTGGTGGCTCTGACTCTGAAATGCTGAACACAAGGAGCAGTTTTTGCTCTCAGCTGTCCACAGTAACCCTGGAAAGGTTTCACTTCTACCTTGGATTCAGCAGAATCCAAACCTGGAGGTATTGTGAACCGGATTAATGAACTAGAATTTTCCTACTGAATTACTCTAATTATAAATGGGAGAAGTCCCCAGATTGCTTCACCTGCCACACAGGTACCCAGTTATTCATAGCTTGTGTTTATTCCTTGAGCAAAGCAGTTTAGCCACTCTTGCAGCCCAGGGACAAGGAGGGGGACAGCCTTGCAAATTTTGCTGAGGTTGTGAAGAGGCAGGAGCCCTCCAGTTGTTTTTGTCTGTCCTGTCCCTGCCACAGCTGGCCTGCAGGGGTGGAGCACCTGCACGTGTCTCAGCACAAAGTCTTCTTTCTTGGCCCAAACCAGCTCTTGTCAGCACTTTAAAGAAAACTGCTGGACTTTGCATCTTTGTCGTGTACACACAGCCCCAGCAGCCACTTTTCTGCCGGGATGGTTTTCCCTGGCAAACATGTGATAGCAAATTGTGGAGGGCCTAGAAACAGAAGAAGGAGATAATTCATGAGTTTGCAAAGACTTCCAGACTTTTTTCTGTGAGATCTCAGAAGTCAATTCTTACCCCCATATTAGAGACAACAGACGTCTATTATAAACATTCTCAATCAAATGAAAAAAATATGTGGCAAGCAAGCACCAAAGATTACAAATACATATTTTGCAAAACTGCCTGTAATTATGCAAGTAAATTTTATGCAAAAAGAGGCACCACCTAAATGGCAACATAACATATGCACAAGTTCAAAAAAGACAGTCTTTTCAAACAAACGATTGCCACAGTCGTGCAATAGCTTGAGTCTTCAAGTACAAGTTCATCTATCCTAGTAAAATGAATCCTTTAATGTGGGAATTGGGGTTTTTATGTTTTTCACTACTAAGGGTTTCTACTCTTCCAGGTTGAAACAGTAAAGAGACATTATAGGAGAAGGCAGAGGTACCTCCATGTGTGGCAATGTGACAGTAGTTTTGCTGCAGCTTTCCACTTGGCAAGGTAAGAAATCCAGTTTTAGATGGCTCAGATGTTACCAGAGAAGGCCTATAGCTAAAGTCTGTTAATTTCTCACCTTAAACTCAGACACAAGCAGTAACTTTTCTACTAGCAACAGCTCCAATATTTATGGTTGTCTCCCAATTGCCCTCTTTTCTGTTTTTCCTGGCAAGCAGATCTGGTCTTGGGGCATTGGGTTGCAGTGCTTTGCTGCATACCTGGAGAAAGCAGGACTGTTCCAGCTGTGGCAGTTCATAGGTGCTGCCTGCTCTCGTACCACGATGCATTTTCTTCACGCAGCCTCCCCAGAGAGCTGGGCTGAAGTTACAGCACTGTGGTTCAGAGTGAAACTGCCTTAAAGAAGAAGAGGAGGATACAAGTTTATATAGGTTGCAAACCCAGATGTCCAGTGTCTAATTGGTGCAACGAGCTGGCCTTGTACTGCTTATGTTTTGAAAGATTCCAGAAAAGTCCATGGCAAGGGTTTTAGGTGTGTTGGTGCAGGTGCAATGATAGCTGTGTCAGAACCAGAAGGTGTTGCAACTTCCTAAGTAGTAATAATAGATGGGTTGATGCCATCCATTTCCCTAGTTTGTCTTTTTCTGCTTTGTCAGGAGGGTGTCTGTCTGGAAAGGCTAGAAAGCGGAAGACTCTTCAGTTTTGAAATATTTGCAATTGTAAGCAGCCAAGAAGGAAGTGAGTGCCTTGACAGAGGCAGAGTGCTTCCCTGCAGTCTGAGTGACAAGCTGGGGTCCAAACTCCACTACACAGAAGAGAGAGTGGTGGTTTTGAAAGTTAAGAGTCTCAGCTGGCCTTTCTAAGTTCTCCTGGTCATCTGTGGCAGTCTTAGGTATGTGACTGTCAGTAAAGGCACAGCATTAGTGAACCTGAGTTTAGATCACTTTAAAAAGTACAGCAGGCATGAAGAATGGATCAAAATGGAATATATCATAAGAAGTGACATTGATTCTGAGAAAATAGATTCCTTCATCTAGGGCCCTTCAACACTGACTCTGAGGAAACAGATGCCTTCGTCTAGGGTCTTACTAGATGAATCCTCAAATCCATGACCACTTGAGCCAAACTGACTCTACAGACCATAAAACCTGCTCTTAAAGTAAAGATCCCAGAGCCAAAGTTTTCCTTCTACTGAATTCACCTTGTGAAGATCCAGACTCATGTCATCGTGTGAAGTAGTAAATATACCTATTTGAATCACAGAACCTTACACAAAGATGTTGACTTTGTCTATTACATTGATCCACATGTCTCCTCTGTGGTGACCAGAGTCCACTGAAGAACAATTTGTATTCTTTTTTATCATACAGCTGAAAGAAAGCAAACAACAACAACAAAACTTCTGTATCATAAAGATATGTTTACCTGAACTTTTCACCTTCCTATAGATGCACAGTTGGTGGGATGGGTAGTCCCGAGTTTCTTGTCCTGTTTCTCTTGCTCTGTCACCATGTGTGTGGAACTTGTATTTCCGGTGCAGCGTGGTGACTTTTGGACAGGCCGTGAAGGTGTGTTTGCAAAGGCTCCCAGCGTGGTGGAACACTGCATCCTGGCCACTTCCCAGGCTGCATTCTGCACAGCTTCCACACCACTCACCTGCCTAACCTGGGTGCAGAGAGTTGCTTGCCTTCATAGCGTGGGGTTTTCCCACAGTCCCTCCTTGTGATTGTGTCCTTCTACAGCTACTGCTTTGCCAGCCCTGAGCTCTGTTTAGCCATTCCATCTCCCAGCCTTGGTTAACAAACGTAGAGCAAGCCCTCAGAATGAGCAGCTTTGCCCATATTTCTACATGGACCACTAAACTGAGTGTTTATCTAAAAAACTAAACTAAGTGTATGAGACATCAGCTCCCTGTAATGCTGACCAGCTACTGATGACAAACCTTCTCTGTCTCTGCCTTCACACTTAGCTAATCAGTCTCCATCTTTTTCATGTGATGAACTATTTTATTGTCTCAATTTTGTCCATTTTTATAACAAACACTTCCCTTTGGCTTTTGCCTGTGGAGATTTTCTTGTTTCATTGACTCTCTGGAATACTATATTGAGCTTGTTTTAAATTGCAAAGTGTGCCCATGTGTAGTGTGCCTCAATGAAACATGCATGAACTGCTGTTCCGAGCGGCTCCCGCTGTCAGTCCCTACGCAGTGTTTCTGAGGAGGCTGCTGCTCCCAAGTTCCCCAAAAGCACTGCCTCGTGTCAGCACTTCAGTTCCTGTCTCCATTTTAGGCCGTGGATGCTCCCTCTCCAAAGTTAACCCTTGCTGTAGCTGTTCAGCACAGTGTAGCACTAGCTAGTGCAGCACTCCCTCCCTTCTGCATGTTCAGTTCCATGGCAGCAAAGCTGACCCTGAGGATGGTTTTCTTTGGAAACATGTACCAAATGGGCAATAGTGTAAGCAGCTGAATAGAGTTTTTCCAGTGAATGCTAAGGATCATCAATGAAAGTCCCCACTGAGAAGCAAGTGCCACCGGAGATAATTTCTCAAACAGTCTGACTAATGCAATTTATGACCCTGTCTCATCTCCCCAGGCTCCTGTTTAGCTAATGTGTCATCCTTTCAGTCTTATGTTTCACCCCAGCTGTCCATGTTTTTACATTTAAAGGCTTTGCATGAGCTGTGCCTGATACTGTAGTAGTAAAGGTCACTAAGCTGACTTTACTATTAGGTGGGTTTCATTTTTATATACCAAACGTGATGAGGAAGAGTCACAAGTGAAATCTGTTGACAAGACCAGCTTTAAATGTTGAACATATTAAATGACTTTGCTTTCAGTTGGTCTTCTCAGGACAAGGGGGACTGGAAATCTCATTAGAATATATAACGTGACAGATTTTGCGGCGCCAAGTGTACTCTTGGAGCCCAGTATTGTCCCTTACGTGAATACACAAAGAGTAGAGTTGCATATTTATTTGGAGGTTGGCCTACAGCTGTGTCCAGAACAGCCACTGACAACCACAACCACCCTGAATGCATCCCTAAGAGGGTTAATAGCAATAAAGGGGTCTTAAAGGGCTGTTATATATTGATTAAAAACTTCCTTTATTTTTCTTTCTGGTTGGTAACCTCCCTAGAATTAATTATTAAAATGATAACTCGTGAATCACCCAAATGAACAGCCTGCTCAGATAAAACAAGGCAGATATGTCAGGTGAAATGGTCTGCAACTGTCAGCATTCTTCTGTACCACTTAGGTAAAGTAGGCTTGCTGGTTAAAACCATGACAAGAAAACAAAACACTTCTTTGTTTTCTCTTATGCCTTCTGACTTACAAAACTGCTATTGTTGCAGTCAGTAAATGTGGTCAGACACCATCAGTCATTGAAGTAACATGGAGAATGCATTCTTTTCTACCAAAAATATATTTTAGAAAGCATTTAGTTTCTATATGCAGGCAAAAAATACAAGATGGTGCGAGCCTGACGGTGCACACATAGGAATATTTTGTATCTACTTGATTTTTTACATGTAATATCTTACAGTCAGTAATAAGATACAAACCAAACTGACACCATTTGAGAAAATGAAGGACTTGTTGTCCCATAACTGGATATAAAAGAGAGAAAACCACTCAGGGAATGTAAAAATGTAAACATGCAGTTCCTTTTGAGGAAATTTTTAGACCTTTTACTCAGTAGTTTTGTGTGATTCAGACTGAGAGCTATTAAGTTAAAAAAATATATAGTTAAATAGGCTGAGGGCATGAAAATTTTAGGCTATAAAAATCCTACAAGATCCTATTAAAATCCTTTATTGAGGAAAAAAAATCTGTAATTAAATGCTACTATGGAAGTCATAGCCATTTGTGAGGGACTGCCTGATCTTTCCTTAACTTTTTTACAGGATGAATACAATGAAACTTGTGCTAGTGCCCACCATGGTCTATAGAAAACTGCCTGTCTACAGCTGAGGTGACTGAAAATTAAGATGTATAAAAGAAAAACAAAAAACCCCGCAGAACAAAACAAGCACACAAAAAAGGGAAAACTCCCATCTAAATTTTTAGACAAACAAATAGTTATCAGAGAATTTTCCTAAGTGCTGAGGGAGCTCTTTCTGTGTGTGTGCTTCAACCCTGCCAGGGCTGAATACCTAGGAACATTCCCTAAACGGGAAGCAGTGGTATTCCCCAGTACATCTTCCCAGAGAGCACTTGATAGCTGAGCTCCCAGCATGCTGATGGGGTGAATCAAAGTGGCATGCAGAGCCTCGGGTTCGTCATTTAAAAATACAGCCACTGAGGGGGGCAGCAGTGATGTTCGTTCCTTATTTAAGGTCCTCGTACTTTGAGCACGGTCCCAGCAGATGGAGGATCTGAGTGCTGCTCCCTCCTACGCTGTCAGGGGTTTGGTGTCCACATTCCCCTCATTCCAGAGGAGTGGCCGGACGAGGAGGCTGCAGAGCAGGCTGTGATAAGGACATGGGCTGCTTGGACCTGAGCAAGGATCATTAAGCTTTAGTTGTGAAACCTGAATCCTTATGTAAAGCATCTTCCCACCCCTTCAAAAGTATCTTCCCTGTCCGTAGCAGGGGTAGGATATTAGGCACGTGCCTCCCTCAGCAATTCGGAAGGTTGTAGGTTGCTGGATGTTGTACATCCCAGCTGAAGCATCCAAGGCCATTCCATACCTAGAACAGAGAACTTGGGACACCAGTTGAGGTGTTTTAATGTCACCCTAAGAACTCAATACCTGAAACCTATGTGAAATGATGCACTACAGTCTGGGGCCTTTAATTTCTTTATCTTTGATTGTGGATGACTAGAAAGAAGTGCATACAAAATGACAGAAGCAAAACATGGGAATTTTCTGCTAGTCCCATCAGCTTTGACTCCTAGTTTTATGTGTGGATTACAGCATCCTGATGGAGAACAAACCTGTTTATCCACATAGACCCTGAAATGTAAGGTCATTGTCTAAGAAAACAATTGTCTGTCATTATTTATTTGAGGAAGAGTGCAGCATGCATTTAGATGACTGCATGTATGGGAGTCTTGTCCAGGAGTTGTGATAGGCTGTCATCATGGTCAACGAGCATTTGCTTCAACAAAAAGCAAGAAATGATTGAGAAGTTGAATGGAAGAGAAGAACAGGGAGTTTGCCACTTGACAAAATACGTGCAAAGTGAGAATGGGAAAAAAATGTAGAACTGGCTTGATTACTTTGTAATCCAAAATAAATTGTTCAGACCTTGAATATGAGTGTTCCACACTTACGGTGCCAAAAGTTATAAATGTTTGAGCTGAAATATTTTCAAAATAAACATTTTAAGTAATCATTAGGTAAAGTCTAAACCAGAGAGCATGTTTATTATTCTTTTCCTTAAAATGAATTCAGTGGAAGTAGTGATTTGTTGTGAAACATGCTCGTTTAAATGAGTTACCTTTTCAATGACAAAAAGAAGTAATTTGGGAAGAGTTCCATAACTTTCTACTCCTTGAAAAACACTGGATAATGCCTACTGGAAGGACTAGTAGTTGTTGCTGAGTTCTAAATTACTTTCAGCCACATACAAAAAAATGTTATGGCCTCTCAGTAAAGCTGTGTGAAATAATATGATCAATGTGCAAGGGTGGTCAAGAAAGTAAATAAAATGTGAAGATGGTTAGGGTAAAAAGGGCATTTTAACCAGGTTCTTGTAAAATCCATAATTTCTGTGGAATTCAGCTGCAATTACATGAACTCATGAGTCTAAATCTGAGACTTTTTATTTTGAATGTAGCACCTGACTTTTAAGAAGGCACGTGAACAGACATCTGCTGTCAGAGACCTTCAATTTAAGGTCAATAAACAATGGAATATGAAGTTGTGTTTTGCAGAGCATCAAAACCTACGTTCACCTCATCTTAGTTTTACTTTTAGATTTTCGAAAGACTTCCCGAAGACAATTACTCTCTTTGCTGAGTTACAACTTTGATTAGTTTTTGTTTTGGTTCCCTAGCATAATAACCACCAGGAAATTTTGCAGGTGCCAAAGCAATGCTTGAATGGTTACCAGTGACGCAGAGAGTAATTGCCAAAGGATGATTTCAAAAGTGTCATGCTATAAAAGCTGCTTGAATGGCCGTGGTTTTGTCAGTTGGCTGAACTATTTACTGCAGAGCCAAAAGGCCTAAGTGAAAGTGCTCTGAGATGGGGTTTATAAATGTGAATCCAGGGCAGCTCTTGTCCAGGGTTAACTACAGAACCTGTGTTTGTAGCGTTCACTGTGCTTTTTAAAGCAGTGCTTTTTCATCCCCAATATAGCAGGTTGCACATTTGGGAAAAGAAAACCAAGAAGTCCTGACTTGTACTTCCCCAGCTGCAACTTATGCAGCCACAGTCTAATTAAAGCCCTAAATACATGTTGCACTTAATTAAAGACAAACCCAAGTCTATTGAAAATGGAGGGAAATAATGAGCTATTTCTTGTTGTACATGATCTTTGTATACAATAAAACATGTGTTAAAGTGTTTTGTGGTTGGCTGATGTTTTGGCTGCTCTTTGCAAAAATGGGAAAGCCGAGGACTCCTGGTGAGCAGGCACAGGCTTTCCCTCCAACTGGCAGGGTGCAGATCGGGAAGGCACCATCACTGACTGATCTGAGAAAAGGTGAAATGAACGTGATGGGTGCTATCACTGAGCCTGGGCCACCCTCTCTTCTGCTCCTGCAGCCAGGCAGTGAACCATTTAGAGGAACTGATTTAGCAGAAGAAAACAACCAGTTTAGGGGGGAGGGGAGCCTGTGCTTGTATTTCAGGTGAATCACTTCTCCAGCACTGCTGCTGAGGAGGATGTGCTGACGAGGGGGAGCCTTGCTCAGGGGACCAAGCAGCTGGAGGCAGAGGTTGTGCAATGTGTCACCAATCGTTTAACAACCAAACCCATTTTTGGTAATAGCCAAACCCTGTCATGTTGTTAGAACGTGAGGAGCAACTAAGGGGAAACCCGACAAACTTCTGTGAAAATGTGCACATATATAAATTCCAGTCTTGTGCTCAGTGTAGTTCATAGAGAGCTTGAGCTGCAAACAGATCAGGGAACTCCGCTCCCTCTGGTTCCCAGCAACACTGTAAGCATGACAGAATCCTCATTTGCATGGCTGGGGTTCAGCTTATGTATTTCAATGGCAAATCCCTGGTTTGGGATTGGATTGCTCAACCTTTTTTTTATTTTGAAAAAAGTTAGGAAGCGGGAGCCCTTAATAGTGATAATTTTATGGGGGAAGGGGAATTTAATGGAAGGTGATGCTTTGTCATCCTATCCTGATTTAAAGAGAATTGAACAAAATGTACGATTTCTTCTTTCTTTTTGGACACAGGAAAGCTGTTAAATGAAACAGTGAAAACACTTGAAAAAAATATTGCAAGAGAAATTTAAGTTTCATTTAAATGCTAATTTGTTTATAATATTTTCGAATAATGTAAATAATGAATACTGTTGATGAGAGTTATCTGAATGTAGCACATGTCAAAAACACGGTGAAGAAGCTGTAAAAATGTATAAGAAAAAACAAGATTATATATTGGATGAAAACAGAGGAACCGGACTAGCACTCCTGCACAACTGCTACAGAAAAGTTTTCTCAGAAAAGCCCCAAGCTGCTACTGTTGTCTTTCTTACATGTAGCCATCAGTCAGAGCAGAGAGAATTTCCACTCCTATCTCCAGAAAAGTAATTTGCAAGCCATTTCTTATCCCATTATATTATCTTGTCCCATTATACTTTCTTGTCTTTTGCACAATAAATTCTTTGGGAACATTAATTATAAAAATTGCCTCACATATTGCAGCACAAAAGGAAAAAAACATTAAAAACTGATACAATCTATGGGCAACAAACTTGAGAGGTGCAAATATTGATTACATTGCCACATCTCCTGCACAGAAGCTACAGTGAAATAAAGCAGTGGTTTCAGGTTGTCATGTGCTTGTGTTTTACTTAAAGTCCAGGATCTTCCAGTGATGTTATTACCTGATAACCTCAGTTTTAAAAAGATCCATACTCTGCTGTGGGGAGAGGAGGGCCTTGAATTACAGAGTCGTAAAGACTGTGCGTGACAGACATGCAGTAGCCGCAATTTTGTTGCATTAGGCTCCCAGCTCATATTTTTTAGGTGCTTGGGGCTCTCAGAACCCTGCTGCTCTCTGCAGCTTTTCCTACAGACTAAGCTTTGCCAGCCTTGGAAATGGAACTGGGACGCAGGTACCATGCCTTGGGCAGGCATCCAAAACGTGGGGTGGGCTTCTCTGCTGCCCTTCACCTGCTTTTGGGCAAACGTGTTTTGGCCAGCCGAGTCTCTCTCTCATCTGCTTGTGCTGATGCCCAAAGCAGAGTCCTTTTTGGCCCTTTCCCTGACACCCCAGAGCAGGGTGACAGAGAGCAATCTCTTCCCTAATACTGTTTATCCATGGTGCCAAAATTCACTGTGGGCTGCCAAGACCAGCTACCCCTCCATACGTTAGTAACATTTCCATGCAGTTTGAATGCTGGACACCATCACCTCATGGCTCACCCAGTCAAACCCAGCCAAATCTCTGGGAAAGGGAAGACCTGCAACTTTAGGATGCACCATTACTGTGTCTAGTTCTGGGCTCCTCAAGGAGATCCTAGAGAGGGTCCAGCAGAGGCTACAAAGGTGATAAGGGTCTGGAGCATCTCTCTTATGAGAGCTGGGCCTGGTTAGTCTGGAGAAGGGAACTGGACTGAGAGGGGACCTCAGTAATGCATATAAAGGTCTCCAAGGTAGGTGCCCAGAGGATGGTGGGGCCCAGCAACAGTGGGGCAAGGAGCAATGGCTATAAACTAAAACACAAGAAGTTCCATATGAGCACGAAGAACTTTTTTCTTTTGAGGGCGGCAGAGGGCTGGAGCAGCTGCCCAGGGAAGGTGTGGACTCTCCTTCTCTGAAGACACTCCAAACCCACTTGGACACGTTCCTGTGTCACCCGCTCCTGGTGACCCTGCCTTGGCAGGGGGGTTGGGGCGGGTGATCTCCAGAGGTCCCTTTCAACCCGAACCATCCTGTGTTTCCGTGCTTCATTTGGTGACACGGTTTGCTGTCGCTACGAGCAGCGGCAGCGCTGGAGCCAGCGCCGGCTCAGAAATCCCCTCGCGATCCCCCGGAAAGCGGCGCCGGTCCGATCTCCTCTCGGTTCCCCTGCAGCGAGGCAAACTTCGCCTTCCCCGGGGACGCGGCGGGGCCGCCCCTGCAGCCGGCGAAGGACGCGGAGCCTTTCCCGGGGGAGGAGCGGGGCGGCCGCGGGGGCTCGGCCCCGCTCCCGCCGTCAGCTCCCAAGATGGAGGCGGGCGGTGTGA
>VXBQ01028277.1:409541-423996 GCA_013400175.1 Phainopepla nitens | reverse complement strand
ATGTTACTTTATGTTAATACTGTGCTGAATATTGAGGTTGTCATAAGTTGTATTGTGCCTGCACACCTCAGCCAAACTTGCAGGTAAGATCAGGAGCAGCTGTACTGTGTGCTGTGGTGACCATCTAAAATGTTGCTTTCTTCCAGCATTGCAGTTTGCTCTCTCTCATTGTGTTGCAGGGTTTACATTTTTTTATTGCTAAATTTCTATAGGATTTCAAAACTTGCAATTGACTAAGAGCTCTACAGACCACTAGTGGAAAATTTTCATGAAACTTCTTTTTTGAATGATCCTGGCCATCCCACCCTTGTGCTTTGTTACCACCCCGTTTTTCAGAAGTGGATAAAGTATCCCTTGGCTACAGAGGGTTACACCTCCCTGCCTCAGTATTTGAGGTGAGTACTCCAGTGTTCTGGAGTGGCTGTGGGGATGTGCTGGCTCCTGCTGACACCCAGGGCTCTGTCTTTGGCAGAGGGGTGGTTTCAGCATACTGAACTACACTGTAGTTTTCCTGTGGGTGTTGTGCAGAATCGGTGGGTTTGGGCTTTAATGTGAGTGAAATGTTGAGCAACATTGACTCAAAATGTTGAGGCTGCTGTGAAATGCTGTGAAGGAAGAACTGTCCTAAGATGGTGTAAAGGACAGATTGGCACAAGGTATCATGAGCTGGATGCTGTGATGACTTCAGTCGTTGGTGACAGGCTTTCTGAGTTCTCTTCTGTTTAATTATAGAATGGTTTTCCCATGTATTTAATAACCTCATTCATTCTAAGCATTTGAAAATCACAGTGAAAATAACCTATTCAGACTAAACTCTTGCAATTTAAGAAGGCAGTGATTTTTTTTAGTTGATTTTCTTTTTTTGTTTGTTTGGTTTTTTTTTTTGTAAATGTCATTGGCTTTTCTTTGCCATAAGGGATGAAATTCAGGAGCATGTTGAAAGCCATCAGCATGGGAGTTTCCCTGAAATCTGGTGTTACCTGGTGATGGGACTTCAACAGGAACAGCATTGTAGTGAGCAGTAGCACCACTGAATGTCCACATTTTAAGGTATCTCTCCTAAGGGTATTGGAGAGGTGGAATCAAAGGACATGTGATGTGGAACAGCTTGAAGGCTGGAGTGCAGCTAAGTTAACTTTGAAAACGTCACCTGACACAGATTTGTGTATGTAAAACACTTTTCTTAAGGGCGCTGGAAATATTGGTATGCAAATTCTAACAAGTTTTATTCTGAGATGCTCAGCTTTGACATGAAGCTTTTGTTTATAGCTGGTTTCTGAATTATTTTATCTGGTGGATTCTTGCTGAAAAAAGTTCTACTCTGCACAGTATTTATTTTAAAATGTTTCTGTTACCAACTAATTGGCAGCAGTCAAGCTTATCAAAGTTTAGGTGCCAAGAAAATGCCGATTGTGCTAAAAATATCCTTGACTAAAGCTTTTTTCACCATCAGGTGAAAGCATGTTTTTAGCTTTACAGTAAGCAGAGGTAGACAGAACAACGTATTTACTAAAAGCTTGTCAGAGAGGCATTAGTGTTTAAGGCGTGATCTGGAGCTATCTACATCTAATTGACCCTCATGTTCTGTACCATACACAGAATTTGTGGAAATGAATGCACGTGATATAACGGCATTCTCTCTCCCTGTGGCTTTGTCCTGCCAGTTGTCATCATTTCACTGATGTTGTACCCCAAAATCCAGAGGGCTTCCTTTAGAATAGGATGTTCACTTGATATTAGGGTCTGAGTCTGAGGTGTAAAATTTTGGATTGTGGTTTATGCAGCTGTACTTCATGCCAGTTTTTACTTTTGCTGAATAGTAAGTGGTAGACTTGAGGTCACACATGGTTTATGTGATAACTATCTTTATCACAGCTGTGTGACTCCAAGGAGACTCAGATATCTGTGCTTGAAATTTCTATTCCTATTCTCAAACCAAAAATGACACTTCTTGATTTTCAAACAAGTATCTGTTAAAACATAAAGCCACGTTGAAAAGTTGAATTTAACTTTGTTTTTACTTGGAAAGCCAAGAAAAAAAAAAAGAACAGAGTGTCAAATAAAAGTTGAAAATAGTATTCCTTTACATTCAGGTGTGTGCTGTGAGAGTTCCTTAAAGTAAGCATGTGGAAAAGGCTGGGTGTGCATTGGCACATGACGTTCTTCATTTTTTCAGAAGAGGAGATGGAAGGAACAGGCTCCTGCTCCACTTCCCTTTTGGTTTTGGTTTCGTTTCTTTCTTCTGAAAGTTAGTTACTCTGAAACAGAAATTTCTCCTGGGACCACAGCTGTTGGAGGAGTACTTTTCTTTTTTACCCCTCACACTTTACAGTGCATAGGTGTAAGTGGTCTGGTTAGAGGACTGAATACTATATTGTATTCTAGAAATCTTAGGTTATGACTGAGAAAGCATTCCTATACTTTACAGATTTTAACTTTTGCTTTGTTTTGATATAGAACTGAGGGAAAATATATGAGAACATTTTTAAGTTTGTAAATATGATTTTTTTTTTTTTAAGCTAAATAGCTTTATAGATGGCTTGCACAGGGATTTCCCTTCTTGGTATTACCTATTTTCCCATCTGTCAGCCACTTTTCTTCAAATTCTGCTTGTATTTCTTATGTAATTTCCCACCTGTTTGAGGACCTTTTTTTTTTGTTTGTTTTTGTTTAGAGACTTTTCACTTCTGTGTAGTTTTCTTACTCCAGGATCTTTTATTTATTTGGTGGTAGTATTTGGCAGGTTTTATTCTGGCATCTAAGTTTATAACATTTTTTTTTTTCATGGGGTACAAGAATTAAGTCTTCTCTGTTTGTATCCCATGACTTGTTTGGAAATTAAAAAATAACCAACAGCTTACTGGCAACTTTTAAAAGTTCTCTCTGGTCTTGCACGTGCTTTACAGGACTTAGTGCTGAAAGCCACAGAACGTCTCTTGTGACAGCCCTGTCTGGCCCACAGTTGTCCCCTCACCTCAAGCTGCCTGGGCTGCCTTTTTGGGTACAGTCTGCTGGTCTGCAGGGTAAACTCTGGATTTATTGATGATGAAGATAGACAGATTTCCCCATCATCACCACTTCCAGCTCTGGCTAAGTCGCTGTGTTGCCTTGAAGCTTTTTCTGGGGCTGTTTTTGAGGTGGCTGGTAAGTGTGCCACCCACTGCTAGAGCTGAGTGGAGGGTGTGTGCAGTGCACAGGCTCTGCCGGGTTGTCAGAGGCCAGGGAAGAAGGTGCTGAGTGCTTTGTGACCTAACTGAATAGAAAAGGATTGAAGATGTTACTGTCAGAGTTTAGTGTCTCTGTCGTTTGATGGAGAATGTGTTGGCAGAATGCTGCTGCTAAGAAGGCAGCACAGAATTTAAATTTTTGTTCCAGATAATTTTCCAAAAATGTGAATTTGTTAGAGAGTATTTCGTACCCCTTTAATTCAAGTCAGCTTTTAAAGCTTCAGGTAGGTGTGTGGTGATGGCAGAAAGTCATGCTTGGTGATACTGTTTCGACACCACTGACACAGGGAAAACTGATAGGGCTAAATTTCAGTGAATAATAAGGCTTACAAACCAAAGTTGTTGTAGAATTCTTGAGACCATGTCCGAACATATTAGAATATAGCACCTTCAGCTTTCTCTGGCGGTGAGGCAAATGTATGCTTCAATATAAGGTAATTCAAAGTCCATTAAAAAGCTCCGCCCCCCCTGCAAAAAAAAACTTGAAAGAATATATATTTTTTCTTTCTCCATGAAAGAAAATGACCTAGAAAATTTCCGTTGCCCTCCGTGGAGTGCAGTGCTGAATTTACCATTTCTTTAACTGTGAGGTAGTAAAATTACACTCTGATCCCTGGCATGAGTCTCACCCCATCTTTGAATACTGTAGTGTCTCTGTTGTGTTTGAGGTTCATTTCCATTCTAGCATCACCTGCATGCATGGAGGTTGTTACCCAGTGCAGGTGAAAGCTGCTGGCTGCCCTTCACTGTGCCAGTGGCCTTTCCACAGGGACACAGCATGTGCCAGCTCCTTCCTGGTGCTTGACCCAGGAAAGGCTGGCTCGCCCCAGAAGCTGGAGCTGCTGTCAGAGCCTGTCTCCTTCCAGGTGACCTGTTAAACACTGGCCCGGATTTTACGTGCCTTAATGTTGTTTGTAGGCTTGTTGTTGTGCAGAGTTGTGCCTCGTGTCTGTCCTTGCCCCTGTGCCCCTCCCCAGGCTGAAAACATGTCTCTTCACACAATTTCTATTTAGATGATTAGTGGAGGGCAGGATAAGCTATCAAGTCATTTTACTGAATGCTGCAGATAGTGGTGCAATTTTTTCTTCTAATGCACCAACAGTTGGGGAGGGGGTGAGCAGTTGAGGCTGTGGCATGAGTTCACCTCTGGCAGACCCCAGTGCAGTGGAGTGGGGGTGCTCCCCTCTGTCCTTCTTCCCAAGCCCTCTGTGTTGTCTCATCTAACCTCTTATGGCCCAAGATGTGGGCAGTGTGATCAGGAGCTACACGCTGACGCTGGCTGGCCAAGGTGCCAGGAAGCCTGGGGGTGCTGCTGAGGCGTTTGGGGATCTCTGGGGCCAGGCCAAGCTGCTGGAGATGGCCTTGAGCTGTTGCTTTCGAGAGGCAGGAGGGCAGACGTGCCTGGGTATGTGCCCACTCTGTAATTACAAGGCCTGTTTCTGTAGGAAATCATGCTACTAATTTTTTTTTTTTAATTGGACTAAACGGAAGAGCCTTTATTGAAAGGCTTTCTGTTAAGTTCGGTTGTTTGGTTTTTTTCTTTTCCTTCCTATTCAAAACAGACAGCTGAGCTCTTTCCCCAAGTGTGTCCCTTCTATTGGATACAGTGGACTCTTTGTAATACAGACCTGTTTGTGAAAAAGTGCAGTTTAAATTTTATTTACAATTTCTCTGCTGTGCTGAACTTTGTGGGGAAAAATTGTGAAATCTTCCTGGTATCACTTACCTGGGGCATGTAGCAGAGTTGTTTGAGATGAAGTTGAAGCTTTGAACTTTGTGCCATAACAGCTGCAGTAGATGGAATTCTTCTGGATGTGCACACCTAAAGCAGAGAGTGGAACAGTGTATGGGATTTCAGCCCATACAGGAGCAGGTCTGACTGTGTGTGCTCATTTGTGAGAAGTGTACACCAGGAGCACCACACCTCTGTCACTTTGGGATTTTTAATTCATCTCCCATTGGTGTAAGTTTTCTGCAACAGTGCCTAAGTAGGATGGGAGCTGCAGGAGGCTTTTTCCCCCATTGATTTCTCTCACTAGATAAAAGAAGGATTAAAATAATGGCATAGAAACAACTCATTCTTGTAAGGCTGCTTCTTCACAAGAGTTGAGCCCAGTAGAAATCAGTGCAGTTTTTGTATTATCCCCTCCCTTGTCCCACCCCTGGCTCTCACTAAGTTGGCAGGAAATCAATGAATGCAGAGAGCGACTCTCTGGTGGTTTATTGAGAGCCTGGCCTGGCTTGCCAGAGGTTTGGGCGAGTGGTGCTGCTGTGCTGGCTCCTAGGGACGAGTGGCATCTGGCAACACCAGCCTGGGCTGGCCAGCACTGGCAGGAGCTGCTGCCTGGGAAGAGCAGCTGACTCCTTGGAAGCAGCTTGTGGTCTGACGGCCCCTGGGAGTGTTATTGCTTGTAAGTATGGCAGAGCCTGGGATACACCAGTGACCTGAGGACACTGGTGAATTTCCAGAGCGGGTTTGTTTGCTCCTAGAATAGTTGCCTTTGTCACCATAACGGCAGGGTGTGGAGGATGAATGGGGCTAGCTTGGTGTTTCCTTGGGAGCTCTTCTGTATCGTGCAGAGCAGGATGAGGCTATGTTATGTGTGTTTGGAGAAAAACAGCCCTATGAATATGCTGAATGTTGGAATGGGCTACTGAGACTGCCTTTTCCACTTGAGAGGTAAGCCTGTGAAGAGCATCAAACGTGAGCCAGAGTAGCTTGTAATTGGTGTGATGGGTTAAGCTCTGATTGGTATGCAGAGGAAATTATCTCAAAGTGTAAAATTGTGGATCTTGTGGCAGTGTTGTTTTAGACCAGAAAGACAAGACTGAACTTTTTTAATAGTGGCTGCAGTAAAATTATACCCTAGGCAATATCATTCCTGTGAGGAGAAACCTTAAGTCTTGATGGTGCTACTGGTCAGGCACTGTAAAATAGGATGTTTATGCATGATGGTAAATATCTGAACAGAAGAAAAAAAAATAGGAAATAAACTTTTAAAACATAAAGTAACCAGCAGGGATTGGAAAAATATCACAGAATCATAGAATGATCTAGGTTGGAAAGGATCTCAAAGCTCACTTTGTTCTAGCCCCTGCTATGGGCAGGGACACCTCCCACTAGACCAGATTTCTCAGAGCCCCATCCAGCCTGGCCGTGAACACTTCCAGGGATGGGGCACCCACAGCTTCTCTGGGCAACCTGTGCCAGGGCCTCAGCACCCTCATAGTAAACAATTTCTTCCTGATGTTGATCTAAACCTACTCTAAGTTTGAAGCCATTCCCCCTTGTCCTGCCACTCCAGGCCCTTGTAAATAGTCTCTCTACATCTTTCCTGTGGGCTCCCTTCAGGTCCTGGAAGACCACAATTCGGTCACCTCGAAGTCTTCCCTTTTTCAGCCTGAATAGCCCTGTTTCTCTCAGCCTCTCCTCATGTGTGTGGATGTGTATCTATATCCTGCTTTAGCAGGTGTTGCTGATCTCCAGAAGCCCCTTCCAGCCGCTCCCCTGTGTTCTGTGTATGTGTATTTGTGTACACACAATTTGCTGTGGATCTGCCATCCTGCAGCCTCCTCCTCCTCCTCCTCTCTGTCCCTGTAACATTGCCTCTGACTGACCCCACTGGCTTTAGTTTTCCTTGGCTCATGTGTGTTTTTGCTGGTCACTTGGTGTGCAGGTGGGCAGGCTGTGAACCACTGCTACCGTGGCACTGCCCAGCTGCTGTCTGTGGGTGGGCTCTTGGAGGATTCCTCCTGAATTTTGTGTGTAGTTTACAGATAATAATGTGCTGGTGCTTTGAAAGACCCCTCCCGCTGCCGCCAGCAACCAATCACCCAACAGGCTTAAATTGGAGCAGAGAGATTTTTGCTAATTACTGTCACAGTTACTGTAGTATGTAAGTATCAAAGCAATTTTTGTGAAGCAGATTTTCCCATGGTGGTTCCAGTGAGTACAACCTGAAGTTTAACTTGTGTCTAGTTAAGTGAAACTGAAGAGCTCATTGGTTTTAGTGTAGTTAATTAATTTCAGAGCTGCTATCATTACTGTTGGGAAGCTCACTATTATGCTAGCAGGATATGGAAAAATCATGATGGTTTAAGACATGAAGACCTCAAAATTCTCGGTGATTTTACATTTCTGACACCTTTTTGTTTTCAGTAAGTACTAAGGTTGCTATCCTTTCTTGATTATCATCCTATCACAGAGGCTCCTTTAGGACTAGCTGTCAGTAACAACTAAAAACATGGACTCCAGCAACAGTGTTCATAAATCAGTTCATAGACTAAAAAATTTCCCCCTCTGAACTGAGCAGGTGGTTTTCCTGCTCATTGCAAGAGTATTCCCCATGCAGGTGATGATTTGGCTCATAACTTCTGGATGGTTTTGTGCAAGTAACGGTCAGAGGTGGGTTTGCCTTATGTTTAGTGTCAGACAATACAAACCAAACTCATCAAGCCTCTCCTTAAAACCTTATTTCAAAATCTTTAACTATTAGCTTGAATAAAGACAAATGTATATGCTGAATGAAAAAGATTTTTTTTTCTTTTTTATTTTTTTTTGGCCACATATGAGACTCAGAATTGTAAATGTTTATATGAATGCGTGATCTCATGTTGTGTAGAAACCTGAATATCAAACATGGAAATTCACTGAAAATTCACTCATTAAGGCATGGAAATCTGGTGAGGGTATTCTGTGTGTTGTCTAGGACCAGTATAGGTTACATAAAGCTGTGATTAAGTGGAATCCCTAATTTAATTTTTGAGAGAGGAGTGTACACACCTAAGTAGTGCACTCAAGCCTTTTCTCCCTTAAAGTTTTATTTGGGCTAGGCTGTGGTTGGCTGAAAGTTCCTACCATACACTGTGTCCTTTTGCTCCTTGAGGTAAGTTTTTGCTCTCAGTCTAGTTGCACTTTGTACAGGCTGCTGCTGTGATCGTCAGATTTTGGCAGCCTGTGCAGAGCAGTCCCAGACTTAAAATCTGCTGTCTTTGTGCATGTCCTTTGCTCTCCACAGGTGATTTTTGTCTGAACCAAAGCTGAGGTGCATTTTGCATTAGTGTGTGTATAAAAATATATCTTTACCTACTTTCTTAGAGGATACAATGTCGTGTAAGAGGTTTCTCTTTTCATTGCTGAACAAAAGGAAGCCGAGTTAGCAGATACTGGACAAGGGAACCTAATTCTGTTGTGCATTAAGGAACACCTTAGAGCTGGTACAGAGCTCTAACTTGGTCTTTGCACTAGCAAGATAGTGCTTTAAAAATATATCTATATACATATAACCACTTTCTAATTTATATGTTTTTATAAATACATTTATTCTGCACATGAGAAAAATCTTGAGGACAGAGCTGGGAAGAGCAAAGCCTTCAGGAGCTGACTCCATGTTTTCCCTGTGTTTCCCCTCAATATTTTCACGGAAGGAGTTAGTTTTTATTTGCCTGTTTGGAACTTGACCAACAGCATATTTAGAAAATGGTTAATGTATCTGTGTTGCTGGAAGCTGTAATGTACAGCAGTGTCTGTGGGCCTTTCAACTATTCCTGGGAGATATGACTAATGTGGCAGAAAATGATATTCACAGTAGTAATTGAGGGTCTTTAGTATGGTTGTCCTTTGTATGTTAAACTATTTATATTTGTTTGTTTGTAGCAGAAACTTAAAGCCTGTTTATAGAGGATTACACTCCTCTAAGCTCTGTGTTCTTCTCATTACAGCAGCATCTTATGAGGAAACTAGCTTATTAGCTGGTTGTCTGCAAGCAATGCCGTTAGCAGGTCCTCTGCAGCTCAGGCTTCATTAGAATTGTCTTTTATATAAAATATTTGTGCAATATCATTTGAGTTTTCCTCCAATAAATAGGTCTTATAAATCAGTGTTCCACTAGAAAGTAAAGAAAGTGAGATTTGTGTGGAGAGTCTGAGTCGAGATGTCATTCTCAGCATTTGCATTTTCCTCTTTCTTTCTTTTTTTCTCTAATAAAAGTATTCATCCCTCAGGAATCAGAATCATGGCCTGGGTAGGAAGGCACCTTAGAGATCATCTGGTTCCAGCCTCCCTGCCCTGGGCAGCAACACCTTACACTAGCCCAGGGTGTGCAGAGCCCCATCCAACCTGACCTTGAACACTTCTGGGGATGGGGCACTCACAGCTTCCCAGGGCACCCTGTTCCAGTGCCTCACCACCCTCAGAGTAAAGAATTTCTTCCTGATACACAATCTAATCTAAACGTACTCTCTGTCAGTGTGGAGCCATTGCCCCTTGTCCTGTCACTCCAGGCCCTTGTAAATAATCTCTCCATTTTTCTTGTAGGCTCCTGTCATGTGGTGGATGGCTGCAAGTCAGCCCTGAGCCATCTCTGTTCGAGGCTGATCAATCCCAATTCTCTCAGCCTTTCCCCACAGGAGAAGTGGTCCATACTTGTAATCAGCTTGGTGCCCCTAGTGCGTTTTCATGATGTACTGTTGAAGTGTGAACTGTGTAATGAGGCCATAGATCCTGATTTCTCCTGCTGATGGTTGGATCATCTCATTCATTCCTGAACATACAACTTTATCTGTGCTTGGAAATGCAAAAGGGTTGCTTTATCTTCTAAGTTTGTAAGGGCTTGTGTTACAAATGCAAATATTTTGATGTTGCCATGAATAAAGGCAAAGATTACATGTACTTCTTCAGAAGTTACAAAGGGGAGAAAATAAACAGATAAAAAGTTGTCTAATTTTTCCCCCTAAATTTATCTTCACTGTAATTCTGTATTAGTCAGTTTGTGAGATTTGCCTTGTTAAAAAAAGCGTTTGTGTAATTTAGCTTTTTGCTTTGATTGTGGGAAGTTATCAGAATTTACAGTACTGTTGTGGAACTAATTTGGGCACAGTATCTCCCTAAGCTGATAGTAGTGCAGATCCTTTTCTGCTTTGCTGGTGCTGGCACAGCTAGTGAATATGCTGTTGTGTGAGGTTATAAACCAGATAATCTTAATTGGGCATTTCCTGAGAGCAAGGGAGGGATGGCTGAAAAAGGAGAGACTTGGAAATAAGGACACACATTCCTAATACACAAATTTGGCTTCCATCCAGGAAAACGGGAGAATTTCCTGTTAGTTAAAATCTTCCAAGAGCTGAAAGCCTGAAGATCCATAGTGCATACCTCCAGGAGCCAGAGGAAGGGGAAAGGCTGGGCGTAGCTTGTGCATGAAAGCCCCGGGGAGCAGAGTGCTGCGTGATGTGCTGGGACTGGGGGGTGTGAACAGCTGCATCCAGGGCAGCCACAGCACCAGGGAACCATCTCCTTTGTGCGGCCAAGGACCTGGGGCGCCCTGCAGCAGCTCTACCAGCACAGTCTCGGGTCAGAGATGAGGTGCTGGGGGCTTTCTAGAGTTGAGTCCAAGGCTGCTCAGGCTCCATGGAGAATGGGTGTGTGTGTGTGTGATGTGTGCACATGTGTCCTAACACTGCAGGTGTTCCTGGAGTCTTGACTCACTAGAGCGGAGGATCTCCGCTAGAGAGCACAGACAGAATCAGTCATGTACATTTGAGGATAGGATGGCAAACAGAAGTGGGTGATGGGCAAAATGGAAAGAATGGAGGTGGATTTCTCAGCACCAGTGGTTGCACCTGGTTCTGTTGGAAAGATCTGGTTTGTGTCTCCATTTGAAAAGAGAGGCTGCTTATTAAACTGAATTAAAGTACAGT
Organism: Phainopepla nitens; assembly: GCA_013400175.1. NCBI lineage: Eukaryota > Metazoa > Chordata > Aves > Passeriformes > Bombycillidae > Phainopepla > Phainopepla nitens. The sequence continues at coordinate 413,074 of VXBQ01028277.1, read as the reverse complement.
GAGTTATAATTCAGAATTTGAACCTCTGCTGAGGCAAGGCTGGAAAAAATAGGGAATCAGGAAAGAGCTGCATTGAAAAAATATGGCAGCTTTTTTATGTTAGAACTGGTGGTTGTGGTCTGCAACTTCCCTCACTGACCTGATTTCATGAGCATACATTGGTGTAGGTACTTCAGACACTTGTAAATACTTGTCTGCTGCCTTCTTCATTTTTTATCTTTGTTTTAGCATAGGGTGAGCTCTTTTGGGTATTTTTGGTTATAGCCTGTGAGTGAATTATTATTATTGTTATTATTGTTTAATATATCTGTGTGTTTTTAGACATTTGAGGGTCTATATGCAACAGTCACTTCAGCTCAAGTTAGTCCAAGCTTCTTGAGCTTTTAGGGTAACTGCAATCAGAATGAGCATTAGTAGGAATAAGGAGGGTGGCTTCATGTGTAGAAGTCTGTGTATGGTATTGTATTAAATATTTCTTATACAGGAGAGACATAACTGTTTAGCAGTTGCACTAGAAAATGATCTCCAAGCTTCAGTCATGGGTGATAGTAACATAAGTTTCCTGTATGCCACAATAACCAGAGCTAAAGGCATATTTTTCTAAACAAATTAAATTTAGCCTTTGCAAAATTTTGACTTTGCAAAGTAGCACAGATGCACTAAATAAAGTCACCTCAGGAATAAAGTAATATAAGCTCTCTGAATATGGTTGCAATTGTTTCATAAGTGTCTTAAGTGAAATAAAAACAAAAAAAATTAAATCTCATCCTGTGATGGTGAATGAGGAGAGGGTTTGATAGTTGCCTGCTGTCTCTTGTATTAAAAAGAAGTAGAATTACATATGTTAATACAGTTTCATGGGTGATAACGTACTGTGATTATAACAGCAAAGGAGAATAATGACAAGTTAAACATCCAGTTGTAAAGAAGGTCAGTGCACAGTACGGGCGATGGATGCAGTTACATCAGATTTGTGAGGATGAGGGCAGGTGGTGAATTTGTGGAAGAGAAGGCCACCAGTTGCAGATTTTAGCTGCCTTATGCAGCTTTGCAATTGTTTCTGAAGATCTGTTAATCTATTAGCAAGTATTAAAAGAACATGTTGATCAGGTAGAAATAATTTCAATTACACTCCTAGAAAGGGATTGTATCCATTCTTCAACTTCTGCATGATTTGAAATAAGTCAATTAGAAATTAGCAGCAACTTGTCCACATTTGGCTGAAGAAACAGTAATGTCTAAACCAAACAAGTGCCCCAAAGCTTCATTTTAAGGTGTTAAGGAGAATTATTAATTTTCCTCTGAATTCCTGTCACTTCTAGCAATGGTGCTTCTGGATTCTCCATGTTGTTCTTTCAATTACCAGTCAGAAATTCTGGAGCTGAGTACCTTGAACTCTTGGCCTTAAAAGAAAGTATACTTAATTAAATCATCTCTTGATGAGAAAGGAGCATTTCTGGGTGCAGTTCTGATCTGTTAAACGTGTATGTCCATGGGAAGGGAGCCTTGAAACACAGCTTTTACACTGGCATACTGAAATGTGGATAGAAACTACAGATGTCTAAGTTTATAAGTCACAGCTGTGCTCATAAATTAACAGCCAATATTTTGAACTGCTAAGAGATTGTTTGTTGGTAAACTGTCTCTTCTGTCTTTTTCCAGTCTCTGTGAACGATGAATATCCTCCAATCAGCCTTTCCAAGTGTTGTATATATTGTGGAAGATACAGAAATCTGTTACAACTTGTTGTTATAATAATTCATAGTGAAAATATTTTCTGTTTGTTCTCCATAATGTTGGTGGCAAATAAAAAAGGAAATCCACTTTATTGCCATGCCCTTCAATTGCTGCTGCCAGTTTTAATGCTGTTGTAATTATTTTTCCCAAATACTGTATTTCCTGTCTTTGATTCTTGTCAGACTTAGGGGCAGGAAAGCAACTTTATAGGGGAAACAAATCGTGGATTTGTACAGTGCTGTGAAATGCACAGAGTAAACAAACGACGGGGTGAGGGATGGGGATAGAGTGGCAGTTTATTTTCCTGCATGACTTCACTTTTCTTATGCCACCAGAAGGGTTTTTAAAAGGAAAAAAGAAAGAAGAAAGAGGCAGATTGGATTGTTAGCAGTGTCTCTTAGGATCATAAATGAAGGGAAGATTGTGTAGGTAATTCATAAACATCCCGAACTATACGCCTTCTATTTCAACTTATTAGGGCATGAAGTAGTGCCTGCCAGGTTAATTTCTCACAGGGGAATTCAGCATTCATGCAGATCTTAATTTCCTCCTCTATACAAAGCAGTGATAAGGGAAGAATAAGGGTATTTGAATATTTGATTCCAGATAATTCAGTTTAAAGATAAGTATTTTAGAAGTAGCCGCAAGACAATTATAGTTGCTATTTTAAAATGAATTTGGAGAGGAGCAGGAGAATGTTTGTTTGTTCACGATAGGAAATACAGTTTTTGCCATGCAAACAAAACCCTGTACTTTACAAAAATTTTCTCTTTCATAGATGAAATTACTGTTTTGAGTTCAGGATGTGGTGGGCAAAGAATAAAAAAGAAAAAACCATTTGCAAATGTTTTTTCCTCCGTTTCCCATCTGCCAAAGGAACAATTGAATTTGTTAGTATGGAACAATGGTCAGTGCTCTGTGTTTTCATGGTTTTAATGGTTAAGATGCTTTTAATGGTCAACAGGAGTTCAAGGATTGTTCCAGCTCAGTGCCTGCTTTTTGCTTCTATGATGGGATAGCTGAGCCTGAGCCGAGTGAATAATCTGTTGGCTCTAAAAAGGGGTGGGACCAGATTTTTATTTAAATAAAACAAACCCAAGCCTCAAAATTCTTATGGAGTGAATATTTAAGAGACCCAGAACCTCTTGTTCTTTTTCCAATTCCAACTGTTTCTTTAAACTCAGTCGTGGGTGCTGACTTATGTGCTTTGGGATAGTTGGATTCAACTGATCTAGGAAGGCAGTTTGGGTGGATTCCTAAAGGTCTGTTTCAGTATCAAGAAACTTGTTTTGTTTGGAGTTTTCATAGTATGTCTCGTAAAACACCTCCGTGATCAGCAAAGTTGAATTTCCTAGTTTTGCGGTTGGAATGACTAGGAATTATTTATGTTAAGGAAATAATGGGGTTGAGAAGAACTGGGAGTTAAAGAAGTTGGTTTTGGTGGGAGTTCAGTCAGCTGTTTCCATTACTGCCTTTGGAGACCAAAGCTGTAGAGTTTTATTTATTTAGAAGGGCCAATTGTGGCTTTATATGGGCTTCTTAAACCCACATTGCATAAACTTACCCATTTTTGTGTTTAAAAAAAATCCCAAACCAAGCAAACCTGCCAAAATGCAAAATCGTTACATATGGGAATGAAAAGAGCCCGAATGGCGGAAACTAAGACAAACTCGAGTAATGAAGGTTCTACCCCTTTCTGGTGCATAAACCTCATGAGGAGATGCCTTTAATGCTTCTGGAGAATTGGTTATGTTTTTATTTGGCTCTGATCTTAATTTGATGATCTGTTTTTTTTT
>VXBQ01028277.1:353836-408237 GCA_013400175.1 Phainopepla nitens | reverse complement strand
TTTTTTTTTTTTTTTTTCCTTAAAGGACAGCAATGGTAATCTGGAGTTGGCTGTGGCTTTTCTCACTGCGAAGAATGCCAAGGTTCCCCAGCTAGAGGAGGCAACTTACTACCAAACAGCCCTTCCTGGCAATGACAGATACATCAGTGTGGGCAGCCAGGCAGACACCAGTAAGTATTTTTTCTTTTCAGAAGTTTAGTTTAAAGGCATGGGAAATAAAACCTTGCCTGTGACATAACTGTTAATCTGCAGATAATTCTTACTTACCAATTCTTAGGTTATTATGTATTCTCTCTTTTCTTATTTCAGTGGGTTTTTTTCTTGTTGTTTTTTGTTTGGTTTTGTGTTTGTTGTTTTTTTATGTGTGGTTTTTTGGGGGTTTTTTTTGGTTGTTTTGTTTTTTTTTTTGCTTTTGTTTCTTTTAATTTGAGCTACCTTTAGGCATTACCTTTACATGTATGTATGGTACTGATCAAAGGGTGAATAACTGAGCTTTCCTTCTTTTCTTTCCTTTTTTTTCCTCCCCCCATATTACAGGTTTTATTTTGGGGTCGTACAGTAAATAATTTAAGGTAAAAGCTGGGTACTCCTCTGTCCAAACAAAATTGGAGAAGAGTCTGTCATTGTTTGTCTTAATATTCTAAAGCTTAATATTCTTAAGAGTAGCTTCTCCCTGACAGGAATGACTTTCCCAAAGGGAGAAGTGGGAGTTTAAGTGTAGATTTTGTACTAAAAGAATAGGTATTTTATATATGAAATTAGCATTTAATATATCTGATTTTAAACCATTTAATTTAGTTGATACAGGAGGTCCCACAACCTGCATTTCTCTAGGTCTTGCAGGTTCGAATCCTCTGCTTTAGTGTGTAGTTATTTTTATGGGGAGAAAAAAATAAATGTGTTCTGCAAATAAAGATAGAAGATAACGTAGAAGTAAAAGTCAAAGGAAGTTTTGTAGTGGAAAATATCTGTAAAACCTGAGTTTCTTTGTTCTATAGTTCCTTTACACCATTCACAGTGCAGATGGAGAGTATTTTAATTATATATCAGTTCTTTGGTCATATATGGAGTACATCTATGTAGATTTTATTAAACAAGTAGAATTATTTAGTGCCTCCTGCAGTAGGATTTCTCCCCTGTTGTTTTGACCATGGTGCTTCAAAGTAAAGAAGTTTAGTTAGATCTCTTTATCAATTGTGCAATTACCTTTTGTCTGTAGAACCTTGACACGAACTCTACCTTTTTTTTTTAAATTAGAGATTTAGAATTTATTCTCAGCATGTCCAATCTGAAAACTGCATTTAAATCCTTGGTATTATTAGGAACCCTGTATAAATGTCCTGAGTGCATTGTAGGTAATGCATGCACTGTTGTTGTGGGTGGCTTGGAGTTTTTTGTGTGGGTTTTTTTTTTTTTCTTTTCACTCCTTTGGAAAGAAAACACACACAATCTTCCCCATGTGTTTAATTTTCAGTGTCAGAAAATTGCCATTGAGGAAATGAAGGCTGTTAGGAACAAACTCACCACTGTGTCATAGTTTCTAGTACTGACAACCTACTATGGCAGTGGAATAGTAAGCTGGATTCTCTTGGAGTCTGTGTTTAATTAGATTGAATAGCAATCCCGTTAATAGAAGTATTTAGTTTTGCTGTCACTTACTGTGCTGTGCAAGAAATGAGGTGACCAGGGATATGAATCAGACCTGCAGGAGCCTACACTGCCCATGGCAGATGGTCAAACTGAGAAGAGCAGGTCTTGAGTTGTACTTTCCAAGGTGAATTTCAGGATTCTCTTCTCTTTTTTGGAGGGATAAAGACAGATTTCTTACAGTTACACAGCACAAGTCAGTGATCAAGAAACACCAACTGCTGTGGGAAAAGTAGTTTTTAAATTTTTTTTTTTTTTAAGATCTTTACTGTCTGATCAAGTCCTCACTGGCAACAAAGATGAGAGCCCTTGGCTGGTCTTGGCTGTTTTAGTTAGATTGAAAACACATTGTGAGATAAAGGCATCTTTGAACTCTTCTTCATTTTGGAGGGCTTACAAGGCAAGAACTGAACACCTACAGCAGAGCAAAATCCTAAAACAGTGTGATCGTGTAGCCCCTCCCAGGCTCCTGTAGAGGTCTAGTGAACGCTTCTGGAAGAAACCTACACTTTGCTTGTAATGTGCTTGCCTGTAATTTTTTGGATTCTAGATTTTAAAAATGCAGAGCACCAAAAAGGCCAAGTCTCAGGGCCCTGTGTTAGTCAACACTATGGTGAAAGAGCAGTGACTTGTGAGGAGAGAATGGAAGGGTGGGCACAGGATGGAAAACCTTCAGCAGATGGCTTTGACCATCAGTGCTCCCTTCTGCAAAGGAACACTTATTAGCAGTTCTCAGTGGCTGTGCTGAGTTGCTGACAGGATCTTGCCTCTTGAATTTGACTGTCTGTTATCCTACATAGGTATAATTACATGAATTAATTATAACTCACCCTTCCTGTTCCTTACTCTTTAACTACTTCTGTGCCTTCGGAACTTGGGATGTTAAGAGTCCCTGAGCATTGTGGTCCTGCCAACTTAAAGCATCCAAACTGGGAATGAGAGAGTCACAGATAAATACCAGAGCTGTCTTCTATGCCACAGAAAACCTCCAGCCATTTACAAAGGCTGTTGAATATATTCCATGCATGAAGAAATATCAAATGTGTTCTGTGAGCTTGACTGACTACATTAGTTTGACAGTTACTTAGTTAGGGGCTAAAATGAAAATATTAATGTGTACCATAACAGCCAGGATTGTGCACTGGCTCTTCCAAAACTAACAGTGGTCATAAGTGGTTTGAGAGTTACATCCTGGATAGTAGGAGGTATAGGGAAACCTTGTCTTACTACCAAATGCAATGTTTCAGCAGTTGCAAAAAAAAACGGGTTTTCATTAAACCTACTCCATCTGTTAAACAAAAACTGACTTGCACAATCAGTGCTACTCATAATGCTTGCCCTTTTGTCTGTTCAAAATGGCATGTGCAAGCACCTGCAAATGTAGTATTTTCACATCAGCAGTGATGCAAGCTTAATCTGATCATTTTGTGAAGGTGGGTTTAACATTTTGACTTTTTTTCCTTCTTGCAGTCTGAGGGGAAAGTGCTTAAACATTAGGCTTGCAGTGTACAGATGCACACCTTTTAGTCTCAAGTAATTTTAACATTCCACTTGCTGGAGGAAATCCTAGGTATTGTACTTCAAGAAAAACAAAAGAAGTTTAGTAGTGCTTCCAAATATTTTCACTTTATTTATTTCTCTAGAAACATCTTTATTCCTTTTTGAAATAATTTTGTGTATTTTCACCTATGGCTGTACAACAGAACTGTTGCTAAGAATGTATCAATTTTCTTTTTATTACTGAAGGAACTTGAAGAACCCAGGGTTAAGGAAGTAACGGAATGAAGAGACATTTTGGAAGTTGTGTTGTGTTTCAGTGAAACAGCTGTCAGGACAAATTCTCTCCTTCCCTTCTTTTGAAAACAGTTATTTTTCATTAAAATTGAATTATTAGCCTTCACAATTGCACGTTCCATAGCCAAACAAAAGATTTCAAGCCTTTTATAAAGGCATATTACAGTGTAACTATGAAATACCACACACAGCAATTCAAGCATTGTAAACGTCACTGCTTCTAGCTTTTTATATCTTCCTGTTTCTACTTTGAGCCTTTGCATATGTTTGAAAAGTCATTCAGCCCTTTCCAGTGAGGTACAGTTTAGACTCAAAGGTACCTAAATCCTTCTGAAGTGGTGTTTATAGAACATTTCTTACTGTTCTGTTCTAGAGACTCTCTAAAGTTTATAGGGTAATTTCTTTCGGAGCTTCACTGTCCCTACTCTTAGATTCCTTGTGTCCTGCCTAAATCCCTTTTGCTTCAGGTTAAGTCCTTTACTCCTTGTGTGCCCCCTGTGGAAATTATAGCACACTTCATTCCTTTTATCTCTGATGAAGTGTTGTGTGCTCAAAGACACTGTATCAAAAGACTTCTCTCAGATCTAAATGAAACAGCCCAAATTCCTTCTAAGTATTTGGATGTATTTCCTATACCTGCTGTCATTTTTTTTTTCTTCTCATCTACACCTTTTTTAGTATGCTTTTTTTCTGAGCTTTGGCACTCAAAACAGTAATGAAGACATCAGCTTAGTTCTTAAGAAAAATAGGTGAATCTCTATAAATATCCACGTAGTACTCTGACAGAAGTGTAGCACCTGCTATTTTCTTCAGTGCTGTGATGATGTGAATTGCAGATTGAACATGAGTCGGCTGCAGCTCCTGGATCCTTCTTGGCACAGGTCCTAGTCAGTCCTCGTTCTCTAGCTGTTCTTTTATTGTTTCTGTGAGTAGAATTTGACAGTGGCTTCTTCTGTCACCTTGCCTAACTCAGCCATCGCTTTGTGTCTTCATGACATTTCCTTGTATTTCAAGGATTATTTGTGCCATGTCCATCCAGGTTCCTGGGAGTTTTGCCAGCTTGGTATGTCAAAGTCCCTGCTTCAAAATGTCAGGAGTCTTGAATCTTGAGGTCCCCTTTTCATCTTACAGATTCACTTGGTGCTTTGTGCCATGATTACCTCTCTCCTTCCCCATCAGTGTGAGAGTCATTGGTTTAAGGTGTTTCAATTGTAGGATGTTGTAAATACAGCTGAGATGAGGAAACTGTGGGATACTGGTGGCCAATATTTGGCCAAGCTCCTGCACCAGCACTGTTGGCTGTACAGTGCAGTTTGAGTTGGCTGAATTGCTGCAGGGGTGCTGGGTGCTCTCCCCCCATCCAGTTTTAACCAAAATTGACATATACAGCCACGTAAATTCCATTAAATCTTCACGTTAGGAGCCTGATACCAATGTGAATTTAACATCACTGTACAGGTGGCAGTATATAGGATCTTGCTTAGCTCTGCTTGTAATAAATAAACCAGATGTAGTCTCAATTCCCTTTAAAAAAATTATATTGTTGGTGTGTTGAAATTGGAATGTTGCTGCTGGATTTTCTTACTTGGCACTACTCTGTTGAACCATCAAGGCTGCCCCTTCATTTTTTCTCTCCCTGTTCCAGTTGTTGCATCACTGTGGCTATTATTGCCTGTCCTTGAGTTCAATTGCTACTTCTGATCTGTCTCTCATGCTGAGTGTTCCCAGCCTGCTTGAGTTTGAAATTCCTACTCTCTGCCTCCTCCTTGTATAAGTACCAAGTCAATAACAACAGTAATTATTTTAATAACCCAGGCAATAACCAAGTAAGAACCATTTATTTAAACGATGATAGAAACTTCCTATGCAAACAGATTAACAAGTTTTTTTTTTTAAAAAGAAAGATCTATGGAGATAGATAGATAGATATAGTGTGTGCATTTATTGTACATATACTAGTATATTTGTCCCAATTTTCAATATACAACTTAAAATTGTTTTGTAGAGTTACAAACAGTGTCAAACTCTTATGTATCCGAAGGACACATTATATAATAATAGTGTTGTAAACCAAGAATACATTTCTTAGTAAAACAGATGATTAATTATGAATGTTAATTTTCATTGAATAAACACACATGCACTAAGACAGACTCTGTTGATGAGAAGTTTCTTTGCTTATGGAGGATTTTTTCATGAGTAAACTTTATTTACCTAGTCATGGCCTGGTTAAGAATGTTTGCATTTTCTAAGGCTATTTGACATTAAAGTAATAAGTACCTTTATGAGGATGAGCCAGTGAGAACTGAAGTGTTCTGTGGGCTAAATGAGAGGAGTATTACAAAACTGGCATGTGTAAATTAAAGTCAGGTAACTAAATTTAGACAAGTGGCATTATTCTTACACCTTTATGAAATGCATCCTTCAGCCTATCACAGAAAAAACTTGTGTTTCTGATAAAAACTTTGAATAAAAATCGTCTTTTTCGTTTTTCTTCAGACTTGCACTTAAACCAGAGAAATCTGTTGGTCAGATAGGAAAGCAGCTCAATTTCATGGATAAGTTCTGCTACTAAGAGCTGCAACATTAACATCCCCATGCAAGAATTTATAAAACATGAAGATATTTTAAAACAAAAATGAGAATGTAAACTACAAAAATTTCGTGTATTATATGTACACTTGTATAATGTATAACCATCTGACAGGAATGTGGAGACAAGGTAATATTTATAAAAGTATATCTATTTATTTTTTATTTTTTAGAACTAAGAGTTTAGTCTTAGACTTACCCTTCTTTTATGACTTGTACTGGAGTCTTCTTTATCATCCTATGATTTAGGATTCAAGTTGTATGTGAAGTGTTACTTTGTCAGATGTAAATACATTAGCTTAAATGACAAAACCATTTTTATTTTACATTTGCTATGAATGAAAAGCTTGTGTGAAGCAGGTTACCATGGATGAGCTGATATTTATAAATGTATTTTTTGACATAAATTGTGCTAGGTAAACTCTCTGTGACATGAATCAATTGCACCACTCGTATGTAGTGGTAATACCTGGCAGTGTGTCTTCACTCTATTGTCTTTTTTTTCATGCAGAGCAGGAGCAGTGTGTGAATAGAGCATTTCTAAAGAGAATCCTATAGTGTCTGCTCCAAAACCCTTGCTTGCCAAAACAAACTCATTTGGCTCATCTGCTTTTGGAAAGCAAACGGAAGTAAAAATTTGGGGTTCTGATATTACAGTTATGTAATAACTGGTAACAGAAATGGTAATAAACTTCTAAACACATAAGTGGTGGTATAGATTAATAAAAATTAGAGAGCTGAGGAGTTGCAAAGTTGAATATTTTAATGGAAGTGTGAGTTGGAGTTGATCCAGATAGATTTTTGTATAACGAGGGAGGTTTTGTTAAATACGCCTTTTTCACCTGCATTAAGAGTTCTTTTCTAGAAAATAGTCCCTATATAGAGAAGCTGGCTTCTTAATCTAACTTTCTTTATTGTGATATAAAAATGTCATCACTCTCACCTGACCAGTCACTTGCTCAAGGAGCATTCCTCTCTGTAAGGAAGCCACCAGAGTAATCCTGTATTTGTCCACCAGCATGTGTGGCTGCTGGGCTGTGACCAGTATTCCTACTTTGAGAAATGCAACTTGACTCCAGGGGAGATAAGGTAGATAAGGTGCTATGTATGGCTCCTTGTAAATGTCCAGAAAATACAACACAAGCACCACATTTTAGAGCATAATAAGTAGTGTGGGGCATGTGTGGTGAGGGGACCCTCTCATTTCTGTCAATCTTTCTCATCTCCTTCTGCTGTCAGGCTGTAGGACAGAGCCAGGTTTGCATGTGACCCAGGCTGCAGTGGTATTTTTGCCCAAATTAGGTGGTTCTCAGCATGGCAGCATATTTATCAAAACCTCTCTGGGGGAGACTTCTGCTGGTGGTGGTTGTAATTGCTTTATTATTTTTGAAGGAGAATTTCAGGCATCTGAGTTGAAGTACCCTTCTGTTACGCTGGAAGATCTGAGTTGACTGTAGAAGGCCTAAGAATAAAATTAGGAAGTGCTGCTTTTATAGCAGTAGTGTTTTTCCATACTTATAGCTCACAACAGGTTGCCTAGTGTACTCTGTGGATAAGAGTGCTCACTTGAAAGGCCCAATAAGTAAAATAGAAGTTCAGCCATTATTTGGAGAAAACAGGGCTGAGTTTAAAACCAGGTTTTGAAGGTGTTAACAGAAAAGTTGCTTTACAACTTTTTTCTGGTTTCAGCTTTCTGCAGGGACAGGTCATCCCATTTTCTGTTCATGCATGACTATGGCAATGATTTTTGTGCACTAAGTTTAGTGTTTTGTTCTGATCCAATGAGAAACATCCCAAAAAAGAAAGCCCAGGGGAATAGGGGAAGCGACAGTCTCTACAGCGGGCCAGCCCATGCAGGAGAAAAGTCAGAATGTAGACAGACAAGCTCTTTGGAGTAAGCCTGTGGAAGCAGAAATGCTGACAAGCCTCTTGTCTCTCTGAGCAATTGCCAGTTTCAAATCTGTATCTCTTTTTCACAGAGCCTTTCATCCTCTAATGGCCGAACCCCAGGCTAGAGACAAGTCCCTTTCAGAACTCTTTGGGTAAACTTTGCATTGGAAGAGGGAGACTCAAACCAGCTGATGCTCCACATGCCTGTCTGATATTGCACACAGAAGTACCTTTCACACTTTTCCTTTCTTTCTGTCTGTCTGACTTGGCAAATGAGGCTTCTGACCCTTGAAATGGTGATAACCAGTGACCTTGACATTTTTGAAGGTCTTGTGCAGCTGTTGGACATTCCTGTAGGCTTTAGCTGCTCTAAAAGCTTGTTTGTGCCTGCTGGGGACATGATTTGTGTTGTGTGTAGTAGGATCCCACCTGAATTGGGAACAGGGATGTTGTTTCTGCCCTCAGAAAATAAGGAAGTTTATGGGGGATGTCAGAGTTTCATCCTTTGTATAATAAGAGCTGGTGAAGAAAGCAGAAGTAGAGCTATTTTCAGTCAGTGGTCCGTCCAGTATTCCTCATATAGCCAAGTATAGATTCTCATTTTGTGTTGTTTGTTTTTTCATGTTGAGATGCAATACTTTCAGTAGATGAAATCAAATTTAAATATGTTCAAAAAAGGAATGCACAAACAGGATTTAAAATAATTAGGTTGAGTAAGGAACTCTCCCGCTTGTTATAAAACTATGTGAAACTATTTGGTCTCCGGGGTACAGAAATACTTGTAGAATTCGAGGCTGTTTTGGGAAAACTTGATTCCGTGTTCCTTCATGAGGAGGAAAAATCAGCTATGCTCAATTAAAGTGTCCTTTTTAAGTAAGGTCCTCTTCATCATGTGTTCCTGTGAAGCAACTGATCTCAGTAGCTGAAGTAATGCATTTTAGTGTATTGCTTTAAGAAGGCTTTCAGAAAACACGGATTCCTAAATTTGTCCCGTAGCTTTGTAAAACTTTAAAACATTAGGAGCAAGGAGAACTACAGCCCATCACACCAGGAATGAGCTGCTGAGGTTTTTATCTGGCTTGGAGGCAGAAGGGAGCTGTTAGCAGGGTTAGTGGTTGGAAGAGCGTAGGGCACAGGAAGGATGGACTGGAATGGTGCTCAGCAATCCACGTGGGCTCTCTCCTCTACAGTAAGACTTACCTTTCATTCTGTTTCACTTTTAATTTTGAGAAAGATAGTTTTGCTTTTCAGATGTGATTGATCTCACTGGAGATGATAAAGATGATCTTCAGAGGGCAATTGCCTTGAGTTTGGAGGAATCAAACAGGGCATTCAGGGAGACTGGAATAACAGATGAGGAACAAGCCATTAGCAGGTAAACAACCATTTAATATAAAACAGAAATTAAATTAAAGAGTTGGCGATTGGCCTGTATTGCTTTTTTAAACTTTTAACAAATAATAACTTGTTTACTTTTACTTGTGCTACTGATATGCCTGGCTTCAGGATGCTGCTTTAATGTATTGTATGTTCTGCACTGGGAAGTAGTCTATTATGTGTGGACTAGAATTTACTAGTATGTTTCACATCTATGTGTTGCTTTAAATACGGAGGAAGTGGATGGAGATAGAGAATGTGTGGTCATATTTAAATAGGACCTAAACCCAGAAGTTTCTCTTGTGTACCAGGTAAAAAGGAACAAACAAAAATATAATTAAGAAGCTAATAAATACTTTGTCCTGTTTTTTTTGCAGTGTTCATTTTACAATAACATTTTCTTTCCTCTGAGCTAAGGCTGAGATTAGGGAAGTGGATATTAATATTATGACTTGAGGATACTAAGAGCAGCTGCTCTATTTTAGCAGATGAAGAATGTTATTAACCTATTTAGCAAATAAGATTTATAGACTTTGAGTGAAATTCTGGATTTAAGGTTTTATAAACTTAACTCTCTCAGTTTGGGTGTGATAAGAGTCTTTGGGCTAACTTTTGATCAGATTTTATGATAACTTTTTGTACAGTGTATATTTTTGATAATGTTGATACAATTGTGAAATATTGGGGCTTGAACTAGGCCTGGGTGTAGGGTTGTGTGGGAGGGGTGTTGTTCTTTTTTTCCATCTGTAACTGGCCTTGGGAGGAATGTTGAGTTTTTCATTTGTGGCTGGCCTTGTTCTAAAGGAAACAGACCATGATTTGATCCTTGATAGGAGGTAAAGTACTGCCTCCTTGTAAAGGACCGATTTTATAAAAAAATGATTTAGATGGGGGAGATTAACCACAATAATTCTTTTTCTCAGTTCATTGTGTTTGACAGGCTAAATGACTTATTAGAAAATTCCGTCTGTGAGAATGTGGATATTTTATTGCTTTATTTGTATTACTTTATCAACAACAATTTTCTTTTCCCTTCTGAAAAATAAACATGCTAATTGTGAGAATAAACATACTCTTTTGCCCATCCCCCCATTTGTGGTAAAAGTCATCTTGTTGCATGACTTGAAGATAACATATTTTAGGAGAGAAGGGTAGGATGAAAGGGATTTATTTCTCATTAACCACTTGGAGAAGCATATAAAGGGTTGTTTTTTTCTAAAACCTCAGTGTGTCCATGTATATAAGAGGGTGGTGGAAGTTCTGTCCAGTTTTTTTCCCGAATGTCAGCTGTTGCATGTTCCTTTCTGAAGGGCAGAATTGTTATAATTACAGAGTTGTGATTTAGGCAGGCACTCAGCTAGATGGACCTATTTCTGGAGATGGAAAATTTTCTCCCTCTTTTTCTTTACCCAAGCCTTGACTGCTTCTGCTGTGCTCAATTCTTGGGAGCCTTGAAGATTTAGGATTTTTGCTGTAGACTGTTTTTCACTTTTGAAACTAAAACACCCCTCTTTAGTCTGATCTGCTTAGCCCATATCTTAGTATTATAAATATTTGCTACTTAAGTTACTGTGTATATTTTTCTGGCCTCATAAAATAACAAAGGATGCCTTTTTTCTGTATGTACAATAAAAAAGAACATACAAAGACAATGTTTGGTTATTTGTAGAGAAAATGTTGGTCTTATGAAGTAGGGATTTGCATCTAATGGCAAAATTGCACACAGTAACATGTGCAATGTCAAATGAAGAGCTTGTTGCAGGTCATATCCCCACTGGTGCACTGCACCACATTTTCTGTGCATGCTGGAGGGTTCTTTGGACCATTTTTGCACAAATTCATTTCACAAAGTCATAAAAATATTCACTGCAGGATCCATAGTATTTCATGACATAAGGAAGGGAATGGGACTTGGCTTGTGAATGGAGGCAGAGAAGAATGAGGATCTTGAAGTTTTGGCAGCATTGAGACATTAGATCAACTCAGTAATGTAGCAAGAAGCAGCCTGAGCTGATGGCAAATTATGTCAGTGTTGAACAAATATAGGAAGTTCAGAATTCTTGAATTCTTCATCCTGTCTGTCCGATCAGTTTCCTTAAGGACAGAACTTCAGACTGGTTTTATTACAAAAAAAAAAAAACAAACCAAAAAAACCCAACAAAACTAAACAAAAAAAATCCCACTTTGTAGTTAACACCCCACAGAAGAATGTTGGCATTCCAATGGAAAGTGCAGGATCTGTGAAGAACTCCTCAAAACAAAAAGTAGAACACTGTAATTATAAATAAGTCAAGCTACAGCCATTTACTTTTGATTTTCTAGATAAAATAAGGAGCAGAAATCAGATAGGAGGTCAATAATAAGCAAATTTAAACTGTGGAAATATTTAATTTTTAAAAATGTTGGCTGTGTGCATATTTAAATAGTCTTTGCTATGGTGGATGTTTTTTTCAAAGGTATTCGTAGTGGTTTGGAACCTAATTTGCACAGATTTTGTTAGGGTTTCTAAGGGAGAATAATGGAATTATGTAATTAATGTTGTAATGCATGTAGAATTTGTCTTCCTGAATGTAACTGCTTTAGACTACCTAATGAGAGCAGATCTGATTGCTGTGTAGTTGTTGAGAGGAGTGCATCTGAAATGTCCAAGTGTCCGAGCTAAACATCGTGACATGGCACGTTTAAGTCTTTTCCTGTTTTCTCTTTAAGTCTCCTAGAGAAATGTGCATGATCAGTGTATTTCCTATTGTGAAGAAGTTTCTCCTGTTTATATTACTTTTCTGGATTGAAAGAGTCTGAAGCTGGCCAAATAGGACTTCACTAGGGTAGCCAATGAGATATTACTGGAAGGAGGAATCAGCTGGCCTGCGTTGTGCCTGTGGTACTGCCCCTCTAAAAATGAGTCCATGCTGTCAGTGCATAAAGGATGTGCACAGCCCCTAGGCTTTTTTTAAAATCAAGGTCACTGAAACTGCTGGGGACTCTGCACTGTGGTCAAGCATTGTGTGTGTAGATCCAAGGTGGGGTTGTGGAATGTTGTAGAGTCAGGGATATATTCCTGCATGTCCAGCTGTAAGACAGTCACAGTACAAATTCCTTCCCATGCTCTTTTAGCTGAGTAACCTGACAGAATGGGCTTTTCTGCAGCATGTTGAGTGGGCTTCCTTAGAGTGGTTTGACTGAGTCTTCGTGCTGTGGACTTGCCTTGCCCGGGCATTTTTGCATTTTTTGCTTTGTCTGGTGAGCCCCCTGCAGTTCTGCAAAGCTGCTTGGCTGTGCCCAGCTTGGAACAGAGAAATAAAACACAGCTTTCAAGTCCCGAGCCAAGGCTGGCACTAACCCACCCTTTCTCCAGAGTTTCCCTGCTGGCTGATGGCTCTGTGCTGGAGACTCTGCTGCTGTCACCAAGGGTCACCAGCTGGGGCTTCAGCTCTGTCATCAGAATTGCTAAACCCTTGTAATAACTCTCTGGAGGGATGCTTGCTTTGTCAAGCAGTAGAAGATTCTTGACCCAGGTGATGTCTCAGATTTGGGACTCTATGAATGTAAGACAGTGAGCATTTTATGTGAGATCCTCACTGTGCTAGTAAATACATTTATTTATGTAGCTTTTGAGCTGATCATTATGTTGCTATTTACTGTGCTCACTACACTTTATTTCACTTTTCATTTTTGATTTAACTGCATCATGGCTATCATTATGTCTGAAAATAATTCAGAACGTACAATGTGCAGTTATTACATGTGCTCTCTGAGGACAGGTAATATTATAAGTAGAATTAAGGAAAAAATACCATTATGCTTTCAGAAGCAAATATTTTATTAACACATGGAAACGCATTTTGGGTCAAGCTGGAGATTAATAAATCCCTTACCTGCTAAAGAAACAAAAATTCAAACACAAGCAAGACATTTTAATAGGTAATTAAGCTGATGGATGGTAATACTCATGGTGTCAGAGAACCATTTCAGTTTGAGTGTATTTATTTTTCTGAACTTGAATCTTGAAATACCTTGAAATATTTTTGAACTTCTGGAGGGAACAAAAAAGGAGAAGTTTGATTGTGTACCTGAAACACAAGTGGTGTGAAGTAGGTATTGTAGTCTTGTTACAATATCATTTGAATTTATTCCAGTCTGTCAATCTTCCTGTCAGTTTTAAAGGTCCTTTCAATTTAGTTTAAACAAGATTTTAAGCAATTTTACCTGCATGACAAATTATTTGAACTATGTATGACATTTTTTAATTGATTTTTAATGTCCCCATTGACCAACTTTTGCTCTCAAAGCAAAGATATGCAGGTCATCTAATACTTTGGAAGGACTGTATTGGTGAAAAGGGAAATGAATTAGACTGTTTCTTTACATTTTGAGGGTTTTTTAGTCGGAAAAACTATCTACTCTTAGAACAATCAGGGTCAGATTCCATCCCTATGTAGTGTTTGAAGAGATGTCAGAACAGAAACTCTTAGTGGATTATATGCCTGTCCTTTCAGTGCTGTTTAGAAGGTGATGTAAAAAGCTAAATCGATTAATCCTTAGGAAATTTCCAGAATTACGTTCTTCCTGAGACAGGTACAAAGTGGTATTTGTATCAAATGGTCTCTCAAATTTAGAATGCCTCTCTTTTACTGTATTTTTTCTGAAATAAGTATCAATGACAAATTAGTATGTTCCCCAGAGCAGTTATCTGCAGTAAGTTCATATGATGCTCTGTAGATCTTGATAAGATAGCTTTTCTTTCTTTGACAGGAGCATAGTTTGAAATAAAGATGGGTATAAATAAATAGGTAGGAAACTGGGAGATTATGGGGAAGGGGGTTTTCCCTTTCTATGTTTTTTCTAAAGTGTTCAAATTTATCGTCTAGGAGCTCCTTTACAGACCAACCTAAACCTGCCTTTCTTTGGTGCTTAGTGAGTCTAGAACTGAGAGGGGGCAACTCTTCATGCTGCTCAGGCTTCTTAGATGCTTGTGATGCAGCTTGGGAAATCCTGTGCTTGGTGTTGGGGAGCAGCTCAGCCTTTTGTCTGAGAGTTGGACTGGATGGCTGGGGACAGTGACTGCTGTGTCAGTAGTGCACGCACCAGGCTCCTGGCTTATGAGTTAGAGCTGCTGTTACATGTCCTCAATGCATCCATCTCCATCTTCCTATTTAGACTACACCTACCACAAATTACTTTTAAGGTGTATTTTGTCACCAGGCTAAGCATACCTGCTGATACAGAAATAATGTATCAAGTGAAGCTTGAGCTGGAGAGCTTCACACCCATCAGATCTTACTGCCATGTGAAATATGGATATTCAGCATAAATCACACAGGAACAGTTTCCAGCAAAGAAAGTGGTCATTGAAGCATACAATTAAAGTGTTGGGTGGCATTTGAAAAATTACAGGGAAATGTCTTTCCATGGCTCATAAAGTAATTGCTTGCCGTGTAAAGTGATTAACACAGTTGCATAAGTTGCAAAAACTAAGAAAACTGCCTTCATTTTTGAAAGCTGCCTAGCTAGCTTTGGCTTCCTGTCAGTAAACGAAAGATTGGTAACTTTGTGCTTCTCACAGCAATAAAAGCATTTGAAGATGAAAGCACTGTACTATTAGTGCTGCCTAAAATTTGTCCATCCTGCTTGAGTCTGGTTCTTAAATAATTGATGACTTGTAGACATGGCTCTTGTATCTAGAGCTCTCACAGGAGACTCATGCACTCACCGATACCGCTTTGCAAAGGGTAATGGAATTGCTGTAGCATAGCTAAAAGTGAAATAGCATTTTTGAAGACATATTATTGCATAGAATACAATATATTGCATATATTGCTCAGAAACAATAAGTGAATGATATCATTGTGTTGTCTGTATTGCTACTTGAATGTATTTTACTGCTTGATTCGGGGGAGAGTGTTGTTTTGTTTTTCTGGGGTTTTTGGGATTTTTTTCCCTCTCACATTTTTCCCTCCCTTCTGTTCCCAAAGAGTTCTAGAAGCCAGTATTGCAGAAAATAAAGCGAGTTTAAAGAGGACGCATCCAGAGGTATGGAGTGACTCTCCAAACCCTTACGATCGAAAGCGGCAAGACAACTGCCCAGTAGGATTAAAGAATGTTGGCAACACCTGCTGGTTTAGTGCTGTCATTCAGGTAAGCACTCCTCAGTTAGCTTTGTGCATTCTTCATTGTTTCTGTGGGGAGGTGAGTCAGCTCATTTGAAGTGAATAATTTAAAATCATCTCTTTGCCTAGGAAGTTTAGGCCACTGCATGAGATTTTTTTGCACATGACTTATTTATTGTATCTCTTCATGTGTATCTGTAAGTCAGATTGCAGTGTAGAAAGTACTGGTAGCATATTGAAGTGAAGCTTCAAAGTATTTCTTATTTAGAAGTTGTTGAAGACAAGGAGTTGACTCTCTGAAGATCCTGGGCACATGCAGCTCATGCTGACATCAGTGACAATTGTGGATACCTAAAAATGTGAGAAAACTGGGTTACACATGAAGAATCTATTTGTTTGTTTATTTATTAATATATTAAAAGGAGCATGTGCAAATGATGGAAAGGAGGTGGCTGACAATGGAGGTAGGTGGAAGAAATGAGATACCTCCAGTCATGGAGTACTTACTAGAATGGCTACAGCTGGGTAGGGTAAAAGCAGGAATAGTGGATAAAGAAGGAAGTTTCTGAAGAATGAAGGGAAAGGTCTGATACAGATGCAATTGCAAAGTTTTGGGTGTTTTATGTAATATAATCAATATGTGTGGTTTTTCTTTTTAAAGATAGAGCGAGTAGGGAAATAAGTACAGATACTGCAACTTGCCTAGTGAAAGCTAATGTTCTAATATCAATGATTGATGTACGTAGTCTTGATGAGTCCATCTTTTACGAGAAGTCTGTTTCTGTAAATAATCTGTAGATCTACTGAAAAGTATTTTAACCTACAGAAAACTGAGGGTGAAACTGGAATACAACAATGGGAAATTTACTTTTAGTCTACTAGAAACAGATGTTTTAGTCTACAAGAAATTGTAACTTTTCATAGTCTGAGTTTTGGGAGAAAGAAAATGAAATATTTAATACCCATTTTTAACAAATTACTGTCAGGCTGAAGCACTTCAGATAAACTAATAGTATTACTTTCATACTGGCTGTTGCAAGATGGCTGTTGTACTTCAGGCTGAGTCCATTTAGATCAATGTTCTGCCTGACAGTTCCCACAAATGGATGCTTACAGGGGAGTACAAACAGTGTGCATGGTACTGCTCTGGTAAAACACTCCTGAGCCTCCCACTACTTTTATCGTGGAAGGGTTTTTTAATCCTCTGCAGTTTATATAGCTGGTAAATCCCAGGGGACCTCTGTTGTATGTTACCTGTCTTCCTTGATCCTTGCAAATTTCTTGCACCCGTACGAGTCCTTGGGGTAGGAGTTCCACAGTTGTGTTTCCTGTGCATAAAGAACTGCCATGGTTTCGTGTGGTTGTTTGAACCTGGCTCCCACTATCTTTGTCCAGTAGCCTCCACATCTCCTGGTGGACCAGAGAGAAGTTGATTGCCATTACCATAATTTAAAGTTCTGTGGGCTGCTCTCCTACTCTTTCAACACCTCAGTGGTCTCTTTTTTTCCAGACTGGATGCTCAATTGCCACCTGTAGAATGTATTTTAAGTTCTGATCCACTTTGTTGCTGTTCTCCTGATCCTTTCCAGCTCTAGTAGCACTTTAGTTGGGTGATGAGGAAAGCTCTTAAGATGTGCTATGAATTGGGCCTGTTGTGAGGGAGAAATAGAGGCTCCTCAGGAAAGACAAGTAGGGATGACAACAGTGATAAGTAGGCACTGCCTTCCTCCTGAAGGAGTGGCTCAAATGTGTGTGGTACTTGTGTGAGACAAGGTGGCAGTTTAAGATGAGAGTCTGTGGATCAGGATCAGAGGCTGGTAGAAGTGCCACCACAATTAGTCTGCTACAGACTATCCTCCTCAGGATGAGGATGTGCACACAGCCTTCTTGAAAGGCAGAGAGGTCTCTCGATTACTGTCTGTGGTTCCCATGGGAAACTTTAATAAACATCCTGGGCCCTGCTGGGTCCAACGCAGCAGGACACAAGCAAACCAGATTTCTGGAGGGTATGAGGAGCAGCTTGTTGGTATGAGCACTGATGGGCCACCTAGGGGTGATGCACAGCTGAATCTGCTGTTCCCCAAAAATGGGAGAACTGAAGGTGGAGTCATGTGGGTACTCTCGACTGCAGCAGCTATTGAATAGTAGAGTTCAAGATGCTGCTGGGGGCAAGAAAGGAATAACAGGACCCAGACCCAGTGTTCAGGAGAGCAGACTTTGTCTTCTTCTAGAAGTTGGTATCTGGGGTTCCATCGGTGGCAGCTTGGAAGGGCAGAGATGCTTAGGAAGGCTAACAGCATTCCCTGATTCCAGAAGGGTCCGTTCTGCTCTCAGGGCTCAGGGCAAGCAGGCAGTGTTCAGGATCTGGAAGCAGAGATGTACTGCTGAGGAGACTGCAAATGTTGTCAGGCATGAAGGAATGGTATTAGGGAAGTGAAAGGTGACCTGAGTTGGTGCCTCAAAGGTTGTCTAGGGTAACAAGAACAGGTTTTGATGTTACACTGGCTGTAAAGGGCTGAGCAGGGAGAATGTTGCTGGATAGAGCAGGTGAGGTACTCAGTGCCTTGCTTTGCCTCAGTCTTTACCAGTGAGATCTCAGAGACCATTGTACATAGTTGAGGGAACTCTGAACAGGAGTTAAGGATTTGAGTGAGAGATTACTTGGGGAAGCTTGACCCATACCAGTGCACAGGACCCACTGAGCTGTGTCCAGTGGTGATGAGAGACAGTGGGAAGAAGTCTTAGCAAGGCAACTCTCTCTTATTTTTGCAAGAATAAAAGAGGTTACTGATGTACTTGAGCCAGGCTTTTTAGAACAGTGCATATTGGGAGGATGAGCGGCAATAGGAGTCATTGAGATAGGAAGATTAAGCCTGGATACAAAGAAGCATTTTTTCCCCTAAAGACAGGCAGGCAGTGGAGGTTGCCCAGAGAGGCTGTGCGGGGTTTGTCAAACCTTGGAAAGTTTTAAAATGCCTGGTAAAAAGCCCTGAGTAGCCTGGTCTGATCTCACAGGTCAATGATGTGAATAATGCTAATTAGTTTGGTGCCCATCATCTTCTATAAATTCCAGGGTTGCATTTCACCATGTATCTCACTGTACACGTAGCAGGTTGGAATTTAGCTTTCTTCTTACAAAGACACTCAGTCTCACATGGTGTTTCTGTCAGTTCATGCTTGCTCACTCTCCTTTCTACTACACTGCAAATCTCTTTACTGAGCAAACATGGTCAAAACGTGTTGCCTTTTTTGGATCACTTCTGAATTTTACTTACCAGTGCAGAGTTAGTGAATTTGCAGTAACCTGCCTTCAGGATGAAACAGATGGTTGACTCTTGTTCCTCTCTCAATTTTTGATTGCCTCTTTGTTTGTACCTGGACCTTCCATCTCACCTCACTGGTGCTTAGTTAAAAGCTTTTGTTGAATGAATTCTTCAAAAATTGCCCTGAAATCCCAGTAGACTGCATAAATTGGATCATTGTTATGCATGTTCTGCTTGACTTGGAGGTTTTTGATTTTGTTTGAGGTGTGTTATTTTGGTTGTTGGTTTGCTTTTGTCTTTTTAATGGGAAGGATTTACTTATCTGCAGGTTGCATGAAGGTGATGCTGTAGATAATGAAATGAAAAGATTTCTGTAATTTTTCTATGACCCCCCACCCTTCCCATTGAAGTTTTTATGTTCTTAGGCCACTTTTCTTTCAGCATTTAGTAATCTAACAGATACTTGAATTTTCTGTGTTCCTAGAGATGTTTTGATGTTTCCCTTACTCATCTCTCCTCCTTTCCTTATTCCATCGCATGCATAGCTTCTTCAATAGCAGAAACATTATCTTTGTCCTAACAGAAGCAAACATTTTATTTCCATTATGATCTTTATGGAGCTAATGTGACTTGGTGTTTTACCTTCTCTGTTGTGTAATCAGATTTGACATTCCTAGCAGTCCCAAATCTAAAGGACCGACTGTATGTGCATGTGCATTTCTGTTAAAGACTTTTTTTATATAGGAAACTGAAAATCTTTAAATAAATGTTTTTATGGAAACTTGAATTTTAATTCGTTAATCACAGAGACAGGAGCAGAGGGCAGAGAATGTAAAATCCTATGCTAGGCCTATGATCTCATGTTATTTATACCCAGTGTGCAACTTTATACCTTGAAAACAGATTAGAAAGAGACCTAGCTAGTTCTTATGGTCACCAGCCATACCATGTGAAAGTCCTTGGTGTCTGGAATTATAGTGGCTTGATCCTAAAAGACAGTGAAACTTCTCGAGTTAGGTCTATGGAATGTTAATTCAAGCAAACTATTGAAAGATTTATAACTAAAGTTGGTTGGAAATTTATGTTATTAATGTTATCTGTCAGCCAGGAAGATTTATGTTTCAAGTGACCATCCCAGGAAATTTATTGCATGTAATTTAGAACATTAGCTAATACCATATTTATTTATCCACAGGGCAGATTGTCTACTTGGGTTGCATTGACTAGGTAGAAGTATTTTCCTGCTTTCTTTGGGAGGCTTTTGTAACCTGACACATCACATAAGTCAACAATATTTAAATGTTAACTACTGTCAGTCACAATGATATATTGTGTAATATAATCTAAAAGTAAATTGCAAAGAAAGAAAAGTCTTCCTTCTATTTAAGGGGTGCTTGTTAAGGAAAAAAAAAAGATTTTGACATTTTGATGCTTTCCTTTTGCAGTGTATGTTTTTTATAGGCACCAGTTAACTGACTTAGTGAAATGCATTCATAAATGGTTTGTGTATTTGCATTAGGTGTATGAAATTCCTGAAGTGATGTTTGTAGTGAGTGACTAGTAGTTGACCAAACTCTAACAAGATTCAAATATTGCTGGAAATGTTGCCTTTACATTTTATTTATTTGTGCCTTAGAGAAATAGGCACATGTGGAAATCATCCTCTTCTGCAGCAGAGCAGGGGGGTCTCTCTTCAGAGAGCTCCAAAGCAAAGTTTGGCTTTCAACAGTTACATTCAACAGTGCTAGAAGGAACAGTAATATTTTTTCCACAGTGTAACTTCTAAAAATCTGCCTTACTGTTGAGGACTTCTGACTTGATAATCACATTAATTTAAAACTGAATCCCCAAGAGAGTATGTCAACACAAAAGTGTATTAAATCATGACGTTTCTTCCTTACCTGGCAAGAAATGAATCAAGTTCCTCAGCATTTTTTCTACCTCTTCTTGAACTTGTAATAAACCTACATTTGGGACAGGAGTTTACCCATTGGTTTTGCTACTGTTTAGTTAGATGAATATTTATAAAAGGACCCATAAATCTTGAGGCTTTAGAATATTTCTGTGTGGTTGTGTGTTGGTTTTTTATTTATTAATTTTAAAAAATTCTCGTTAGTGTAACTACATATGTCTGCTCTCAAAATAGAACTTAAGATATCAGTTCTTTAAAGAAACAAAACACAAATATACTACTGTATTTTCTGCAGTAGGTTTTACCAGCCCCCTTGTGAAAAAGTGACGTTACAGTTTTTCTTGGCTGTAAGAGTTTGCAGCCTGAAAATGACTTAGAAATAATAAATGTATGGTGCCTGTGGAGTGGTTCCTTCATTCCATGCTGAGCACAAGTTAAGAGTTTTCAGGACATGGGATGCAGAAGGCAAGTAACTCACAGGACATGGATGTGTTGTTGGAATTATGTCTTAGGCTTGCTGCCTGTGCAAGTTCTCCCTCAAGTTTTGATTTAAGACACTGCACCAGACTAACTCTATCTTTTGGAGACCCAAGAGGGGTTCTGGTCATGCACAAGAGGTAATGTCCTGGCAGGACCTGCCCTGTGGAGAAGCTGCTGTGAGAGATGCCCAGATGGTTCAGAGAATGTCACTGACGGGGTGTGCCAAGGTAGATTTCTGTGGGAGAAGGAAAGTGTGTGGGGAATCAGTGAAAACTGTTCTGTGAATG
This sequence comes from Phainopepla nitens, assembly GCA_013400175.1. Lineage (NCBI taxonomy): Eukaryota > Metazoa > Chordata > Aves > Passeriformes > Bombycillidae > Phainopepla > Phainopepla nitens. The sequence continues at coordinate 386,888 of VXBQ01028277.1, read as the reverse complement.
CTGCTGTTGCCCCTTTCTCCAGTCCCATTCCTCACATACCAGTGCACTCTCTCCCCCAGTCTCATGACTTCCAGAGGACCAGGTTGCAGCTCCTCCCTTTACCAAATGAGGTATCCCAACAGGACAGCTGAGGCTTGGCATCCCCTCACTCTTTTCTCTGTGAGTTTGTCAGAGTCTGGTGAGATGATTTTTTTGTTTTTCCCCCCAGAAGTGCATAACTTGCTGTGTGAAGTTAACAAGCTTAAATCTCCAGGAGTGCTCTTTAACTTTTACTTTCAGGGTCCCTAACAGCACTTCTGGCATTTTACTTTGTTGCATTGTGTTTGGGAGCAGCCTTATTGTTTTCCTGATGTCAGTATATTTGGGGTTAGGATCTCCTTCAGTCCTAGACTTTTAGCTCTGGGAAGAAGTGAACCAGCTTGATGGGTAAGAATCAAGCAAGTATTTTCTTCCCAGCTGGTGGCTCAGCTACTTACCAATATTGTTCTTCTTTAAAGCAGCCTACCACATGTATCTAACTTTTACAGTAGGTTATGTTTCTTACTTGCCATGATGGATGGAAAGGATTGTGATGGATGATGTGGTAGTGCATTTATATCAAAAAGCCTAGGACTGTATTACAAATGTGCACATTTATACACTGTACATGAGTCCCTTGCTTCCCTGGGCATGCAGTGCAAGGTTGGACGCTGAAGAACATTCAGTGCTCAATCCCCATATGAGTTAGAATGGTCACTGATGGAATATTTGCTTTCCACTATTTTCAGTATGGAACAGCCTGAGGCAGGAGTTGGTGGGGGATGTATGATATAAACTGTTTTTGTGGAGTTTCATGGGCAGAGGAATAATGATGTTGAAAACGAGTTTCTTGCTTTCCATTCCTCTGTCACCCCTTCTGTTTCTCTGTAAAGTGAACCTGTCCCTTCCAAATTCAGTCATCCTATTATATTTGCTGACAGGGTATTCCTTTTTCTGCTTTTTGTGCTTCTGTAGTCTCTGGTTCCCTCAAGCTGCTTGTGTGATATTTCAAACTCTTACCTTACATTTAGTGATTTGTAATATTGCAAAATTTGTCGCAAAGGTATTGAAAGCTTTAATGGATCATGCTTTCACTTTGACTTATAAATAGTTGCTCTTTTAACTAAAATAAAGGATACAAAGTGTGTTGTTTAGGTGTGTTATTTTAATTTACATCACTTAATTTGGGCAAGAAGTTGAAAACTGTAACCATGTAAGGAAATGCTGGCTGTGATTTTTTTTTTTATCCTAACAGATTTTTTTTTTTCTTGCTTTGACCATGTAATGGAGGAGTGGTTGGATGGCATTTCATAGTATGTGCCAAGACACAAGCATAAAGTGAATTCTTCTGGACACGTATCATACTTAGCTGTCTTCTGAATTGCAGTAATGTTCTGAGTTTGTTGCTATAAACAAGTAAATGTTCCCTAAATGCAGGCTGGTAATTCCATGGTGAGCTATTTGTTTAAAATGTTGACTTAACCCAAGCCAGTTAGAGGTCTTAGTTTGACTTTCAAGCTCAAACAGTGTGCAGGCTGTTTTCCATCTGCTTCCATGTTGCACCTCAGCCTTCTGGAGATGTAAGACGTGATAGCTTAAAGCTGCAGTTTGTACCTAGGTTTTCACAGTTTGGAATGCTAATTGGTTTTTTGTTTATAAATAAAAATGTCCTTTTAGAGGTACTTTACCAAGCTTTTGAGACCTGGGATTGAATCTGTGATTCTCAAATTGCTAAATGCTTTCCTCATCACTACCACTGTACATGTGGGGTGGTTGTGCTGAAGTTCAGCCATCAGGTAGTGTTATATCTGTGTGTAGGAGTTTTTGTTTCAGAGGAGAAGAGAAAAAGAAAGCTCTCATTCCTATACTTTTACAGTGAAGTTGGAACAGGAACCTGCTCAAGTACCAACTTTGAAGCTGCTTTTGCTCACTTCCCTTCTGTCTTCCTTACATTAAATTTTCTAAAAAATGCAAGAGAAGCTTTGGACTCTGCCAATCCTCAGTGTATGTAAAGAAGCAGAAAACTATGTTTTGGGTGACTTCCTAATTTTCTTAATGCCTGTCATTAGTCTCTATTCTGGAAACAGAATTTACCACTTAACAAGAATAAGACACAAACAGGTGGAGTGGGAGACAACCCCAGAGTAAGTGACAAGGAGGAGCAAGGTAGAAGGGAGCATTCTGCCCAGCAGAGCAACTGGTGCAGTAGCAACCAGCAGCCACTTTATGGACATTATTGTGAGAAAATACTTTTAAGAATATGAACCAAAAAGGAAAAAAAAAATTGATAAGTAGAAGAAGTCTGGAAAGCCTTAAAGAGGAGAGAGAAGTGTTTCTCTCAAATTAGAACCAAAGAATGGCCAAAGATTAGCTGTTTCCAACCCCCTGTCATGGGCAGGAGTGCCTTCCTCTAGACCGGGTTGCTCAGAGCTCCATCCAGCCTGGCCCTGAACACTTTCCAGGGATGTGCCAGTGCATTGTCATCTTCACAGTAAAGATTGTCCTCCTAATACCTGATCTAAATCTACTCTGTGAGTGTGCATCCATTCCCTCTTGTCCTGTCACTCCAGGACAGTCCCTCTCCATCTTTCCTGCAGGCTCACTTCAGGTATGGGAAAGCCACAATTAGGTCACCCTGAAGCCTTCTCTTCCCCAGGCTGAACAATCCCAATTCTCTCAAGATACAGGGATATAGAGTCCAAAAGGCTTGCAAGTTGGTGAGAACTGGACTCAGCTATCAGTGAAGTTGCTCATGTTTTTGCAATATGGAGCTTTGGACACTAATATTCAATCAGAGGTATGCAGGAGTATTAAATCACTAATTGGTGCAATATTTAGGAGTACTTTTACTTTGAACCTTAGCACTTCAAATATTGATAACTAGTGAATTTCAAATTCTTTATTCTATTGGAGGAAACACGGCAATGCATGCAGGTAGGACCATGTATTCCATAGCTCTATGTTTTTCTTTGATTTGAGTTATTAACATGAATAAAATGTTAACCCTAATAACACTCAATCCACCCCACTAAAACTGGCTCTATATACCATAAAACACCAAAATTGTTTATAAAATGAAGAACATAAATCTAATCTGTCATGTTGGTAGAGTCAAACTATACCAAATAATAGACTTTATGACATAGGACTCTATTTTTGCCTTATTTTAATTAGAATAGTAATGATGTATTCACTATTTAAGATGGCACTCTGCATGTTACACAAAATGAAGGTAGATATGGTCTTGGCTTTCTGACTTTAAATAAGAAATGAAATAAATAAATAAATGTCAAATTGGAAATTTATAAAAGGCCCCAGATGACTCAGTGTGGAACATGGGTGTTGTGATGTGCTAATACATATAAGTTTTCAGTTTATTCAAGACCATGTTTTAGCTAAATGCCAGTACCTAAAGGAATTTGTTTAGGAGCTCTGTAGAAATGCCTGCTTTTCTTTTTCCTTGCCAAGAGTTGCTTTTCAAGCTCTTCTAGTAAGATATATTTAGTTTTTGAGTTTCTTCCTTCTGTCCTGTCTTTCCTCTGTCCTTCCAAGCTTAACCTTTGCAAACTCAATGGGAAGCTGTCTGTGTTCATGGTATTATGAACTTCAGGTTTTCATGCAAACATGTATGAAGGTGATGTATATTAAAAATGCACGGTTCTTTTGGATTTTTTTTTGCTTTTTTCTTGTTTTTTGTGAAACAAAATTGGTAGTCAAAGAGAACCAAATGTTTTCATCAATCTGTTAGTGAAACAGCTGATTTTAGTGCCTGTTGCTTACAAACTTGCAAGAATTCACCAGAGAGCCTGTGTGAAGCTTTCTGCAGCAGCTTGTTGGGTCATCTTGTATCTAGACTCAGAAGCAGTGTTTTCCTACTCTCTAAGTGTTATTGGTGTCAGTAACTATTAAATTAGGACTCTGCTGGTAGCTTTTAATGACCTGAGTTGCATGCCAGGCATTTATAGATTTAATATATTAACTAATCTATATTCTTGCAGCATTAATGCAGCACCACAGTTCTTGGATGTTAAGAATTAATCCTTTACTCAGTCAACCTAAATTTTGGCAAGAGCTTTGTTTGATAATCCTAGACTTTAAGCGGGGGGGAAAAGAGATAAGCAGAGTGTTTTAAGGGAAACCAAGGCAATGTACATTCAGAAATTGTGACTTAAAACAGTACTTACATTTGAACTCAATGTAAGTAAACATTACTCCTAAAAGTGAATTTAGTATCTTACAGTATAGAAGCTACCTGGTTCTCTCTGGTGTGACAAAAATACATCATAACCACCTATAGCAGGGAAAAGCCATGATGTCTTGTTGCTGTTCAGTATTGTTGGTGTGAATGCCTTAAACTGAGACTGAATTTCTGTTTCTTGTTTATTCTCATTTACTTNCAGAATTGACTGAATACAAGGCAGTATTCTAAAAATCTGTTTATGTTCATGGCAATTTGAATTGGTATGGCTTGGCTTGGTAAAGTTTCCAGATAACAGTTTTTATATGGTTTAAATGCACTGGGGAAAAAAAAGCCCCACGACCTCACCTTATAGAGAGTTTTTCTTTTATGCATAAGTTTTGCATACTTTAGTAAATTGTAAACATATTTGATCAAGGACAGTAGATGTGAAGTATCCACCTGTTACATGCTGCCTGTTTCCTTGCAGTGGGATTCCTCATACCTTTGTCAGCTGAAGCCAAGTGGGTAAGAGGTGAGGTGCTGCTCCATGCAGTATGTTTGGAGAGCAAATGTATTTGGAGCTTGAGGCTAGGGCCAGCGTGTGGCACTTGGGCCAGGGACAGTCTCTGCTTTGTCTCCTGGTGGCTGCAGAGGAGCAGCTTCTGCCTCAGGGACCACTTACCCTGGGTGCAGGGAACCTGGACAGAACTTGGCTCAGCAAACTGGAAAGTGTTTTGCCTTTCCCCTTTCTGGGCTATGGGGTGGTTGGCCTTGGGAGCTCTCTCCTGGGCTTAGGTGAGCTCATTTTTATCTCCTTACCTCAGGAAGAACTGCAGGTTCCTCACTGAGATACTTAAGGCACAAAATAGTTGGTTTCAGGCGCTTCTTTACACTTTCACTGGGTAATGATCTTCTTTAAATAAAGGTAGAAGTTTCCTTAAGTTGATTTAGCTCAGTATAGGAGAGCTACAGCATGACACTGTCCTGTGTGCATTAGTGGTGTTGGCAGCAGATAAACTGTGAGGGCTCTGCTGCATCTCAAAACAACCATGCACAGTCTAACCTTTTCTGGCAAGAAGTTTTACAACTAAACATCTTGCATAAGAAATTTTGAATAATACAAGGCTGAAGAAGAAAAGAACAAATTGGACAATACTCTTAATTACTGTCAGCAGTTTGCACAGATAGCTTTGTTCAGGTCAGTCTGAAAGCATGGAATTATGTTTGGTAGAGTTCTGAATTAAAGAAACCGAATTTCTTTGGAAAAACTTGTTGGATTGAATTCCAGGCAAAAATGCTAAGCTTGGGTACAGTTTTCTCTACATAATGTGTGTTTGTATTGTGAAACTGGCCTGCTCAGCTGCTTGGCACTTTGATGGCACTTGGATTAGTTATGGAGAGAATGTAGTGCAGCCTTTGGACATTGTATTTCAGCAGCTGGTTTATTTTGTACATAAAACATTGCTATGTTTTGCTTGATGAAGAGCCCACCAGTGGAATGCTGTTACATCATGAGATATAACTTCAATTAGTATCAGCTTCTAGACTGACACTTGAATTAAATATTAACATTTTCTATGCTTTGAGTAAGTAAACAAAGGACTCTGTTTTAGTTTCCCTTCTCTGAAAGGATGGATAAAAGGGGAATATTTATTTGGAACAGCAAAGCAGAAAAAAGTTTGGCTACTCAGTTGTCTACCTTGATTCAGCAAGGTCAGAAAGGTCTTTTCTCAGCTGATGTATTTTTGATACTTTTTAAATCTAAAAAGAAGTATGACAATGGTAGCCTCTTTGTTTTGTTGGGGATGCTGTATACTGTGGGGTATGGGAAAAGATTAGAATCTGTACAGGCTCTTTCACAAGGAGAATCAGGAACATGGCAATTTTTCACAACCTTTTTTATCCCTACTAGTATGTTCTAAATTACTGGAATAAGTGAAGAGCCTCTTCACAATTTGCATTTCACTTATTTGGCACTGTGGTGTTGAAAACCTATTAAACTGATGTGATCTGTGGCTCAAGTCTTTACATGGGTAGGACAAGTTCTGGATCAAAGTCTATTGCTGGGGTAAGCAAACTCTGCCTTTCCAAAACAAATAGCTAAGATATGTGATGGAGTGGTAGGAGAGTTAATTATAGACTGTAAAACCCAAGAAAGTACAAATAGGAAGGCAGATATTTCCTTTGCTTGTCTGATGAGCATGTTTAAGGTACTTCAGACCTTTCCTCCTACCCTGTCTTCATCAAAATGCTCTTCTGTAACAAAGTGATTTTTAGTTAAGGTGTTTTTTGTCTGTACAGAAAAGCAGTGATGCAGTTCCACAAATTCTGAGGCCTCCAGTTTTCAGCCCAGTGCGTTGGACTTTTGTTGTTTGCAACCCAGAGTCATCTTGCTCTTGTTCTCTCTTGGCTCCAGGCTCTGTGTTACACTGTGGAGTTCTTTGTGGGTGTGCCTGCAGACGCCTGTTGTCATGTGTCCATAAAATGGGAATGTTATCAGTCCTTTACCTGCAAAGTTGTATAACCCAATTTCCTTACTCTAATGTGTATGCCTCAGATCATACAGGAAGGGGAGGAGAGGACAGAATGCAAAATGTTCAGCTAATGCAAGTGGAATTAAGTTGCACATGCAGAGATGTACTCTCTGTGCTCTGAGGAGTAGATAATAGAGGGCCTGCAAGATAAATTTTAGATGGCTAAACAGTGTTTCATGTCAGTTTGAAAACTGACAGTTATACAATTCATAATATCCTTGTTGTAAAATGTAATTTGCCTATCATGTAAAATTATTGTTCCTTTTATGTGATTAAGTGCAGAGATATTTTTTTATTATGCTGTTTTCTTGGCAAAAGTAATTGTCTTCTGGTGAAAATATGTTTAGCAATACTCTGCTTCTGAAATAAAATTTAACCTTGCATATGTTTAACACTCCATTTGTTTTGCTAAGGCTTATTTGGAAGAGTTTTGTATTGTTTGTAGAAGTGCTTAAAGGTTTTCTTAATTGTTTTCTTTTCAGTCATTATTTAACCTGCTGGAGTTTCGAAGACTAGTTTTGAATTTCAATCCTCCTGCAAATGCTCAAGATTTGCCCCGAAACCAAAAGGTAAAACAAGAAGCTGACTTCCTCTTGTGGCTGATGAGGGCATTTCTGTCTTGTACTTGAATTTTGCACTGTTTTCTAGCTCATATCAGCATGGGTTTTAGAGGTGCCAGTTAACAGTTCTCTGAGCTTCCTGTTATAGATCTTACATAAATGGCATCAGCCTCACAGCAGAGTATGGGTCAGGGTGCTGAGAGAGGCAGAGCATTTCTCATGTGAATGTAGCTTGTCTTAGCAAATGTATTTTATCCCAGTTCCTCCCACTCATGATCTGATACTGAGCTTTCGTTTATTAGCTTGTTTCTTCTGGCTTTTTCAGGAGGTGATTATAAGTATGAATTTTCTCATGTTTATCCTGGTAATCTTATAGGAGTGGGGAAGGTTGGCTTAGATTTCTTGTACCTTCAGACTGGCCAGGGGCAATGGTCATGGAGTGGGGGACAATACAGACCATTTTTTTTCTTCCTTCATGGGCATCCTTTGAGGAGAGATACAGTGGAGGCCCCTTGGTTTCTGTGTTATGGAATGGGAGGGAGGAAATGGAAAGGGAAGTGGCTGTATGAAATCTGGACACTTGGTTGCCTGATTTTTAGCAGGGACTTAGAGAGCAATTTTTGCATATCCAGAAATTAGAATCATAGAATGGCTTAGGTTGAAAAGAACATGCACCTTCCACTAGACCAGAGCTCCATCCAAGCTGGCCTTGAACACTTCCAGGGATGGGGCATCACCAGCTTCTCATCACAGGGCAACCTGTGCCAGTGCCTCACTACCCCCACAGTAAATTAGACTATTGCCTGTTGCCCCTTTCTATCAAATTTGAAGAAGGGAGTGTGTTCTCAGCCTGTTCTTAGTTGTCTGTCCCTTCATGCTCGTCTGGAATGCTCACTATCGAAAGTAAGAGCTGTAATTAGAGAAGCAAAAGAAAACAGACAAAGAGAAGACAATGTCCATTTTCTAAACCTCTGAATGTGTTCCATAAAAGGGAAGTTGAATGTTCAGTCAGGACTGGATAATTTCTCTCCTGCCCTACCCCCTTTTTTCCTCAGCGTGTTCAAAGTGCAAGAAGTCACTTTTTTTGGTTGGAAGGCATATTTACATTAGGTCATGAGATGGTGTGAAAGTAAAACATGGGTAGTGTTCCCAACACAGAGTAGAGATGGGGCAGTGTATTTTAATAAGAAAGATAAGTCATGCTTTACAAACAGTTGTATTAATTTTTTTAATTTTTATTTTTAGATTGACTTTCTGCCCAGTATTTAATTTTTCATCATATAATTTGTTTTAGTAATAACCTTCAGTACTCAGAAATTTTATGTTCATTTTTCAGCATGTAAAAAGCAATTGGCATTTAAAAAGTGATATGAAATAGCTGATAACAAACTGTTGTCTTCATAAACATCTTGCCCAAGCATTGACACTTGCAGCCAAATGCCTGTAGCCATTCCAAAGTGCTTTATTTTAGAAATTCTGACCATAAGAGACAATAAGTTTGTGTGAAATGGTATCACACCAGGCATGTGCATGGATTTGTGAAGAAACATTGCTTTCTGCAGGCCTGCTAGAAAGAATCTCTGGCAGTAGTTTGTGTCCTTTCCTCTCTTAACTTACATTCCAGAATGAAGTAACAATATTACTTGGTGTACTCATCTGTCTTATCTGCAGCTGAAAAAGGATTGAGGAGAATTTAGGATGGAGGGATAGCTTCACAAGTTGGAATTTAGGCAGAGAGAAGACATAAGCATGCATGGCCCCAAATATGGTGCCTTGATTTCTTTATATGTGAAGGCAATTAGAGGCAAATTGGTTTAGAATGGTAATATAAGTTACCAGTTGACAACAGAAAAAAAAGTAAAGCCCTGGAATTTACTTTTGACTGCTTACTTATTTTAAAACTATTTTGCCTCAGTTTTGGTTTTGTTTTTATTTTTATTCCATAAAAATATGTGACTGACATTCTCCAGGATCAAATTTCCTTGCTAATAAAGGACATGTTTTAATAATCCCAGATTTTGAATACTTGAGTTTACATCCTGTTGTTCTTCCAGTGGTGGGAATTAGAGTTTAGAGTCATGACAGTGTCTTGATTTAGAATTAAAGCATGTGGTTGTACTTCAGGGAATATTGCAGAGCAGGGTGTGTGTTCTTTCCCATCCATATATTGAATCCAAATGCTATGAAAAATTTGGCATGTAAACTTTTTAATCCAGAAGTCATTGATATAAATTTTTAACTTCAAAAAACCCTCAAACAAACAACAGCCTCACCCTGTTAGCCCAAGCTAATTGGGCTTTGATTTTCTGGATTTGGGCACACACTTAAAATCTTCAATTTGATCTTGCTCTTTTTGATTTGGAAATAATTTGTCTCCCTGGGTTTCTTTCTGTGTAACAAATGCAGTTCTCTGTAGTTGCTGCAGCTTCTTTGCTGTCCCAGTTCTCTTGGTTCTTGCTGTCACATGAACAGATCTTTTTGCTGTGCACACTGAGACTACCTAAATATGTGACCTCAGCTGATATCTTCAGGAAACATTTTATTATCAGAGCAGAGGGGTTACTGTGCTCCAGGTTAGCACATCCTTCCTGCCTGTTTTGATATTACTGTAATATTATCTCACTCTCCTGGGAAACTGATTGGCCATAATGAATGTTTGCCATGTATTAAATATGTAGATTGCTTTAAAAGCATTAATAATAAGTTATTCCAACATGTATTAAGAACTTTTTTATGCAGACAGGCTAGGTGATAAAATGGTGAATGTCTTAGATTATGAAATTTTCATAAGATATTTAGTTAAAAACTTATTTTAATCTTTTTTTTTTATGTTGGAGCATGTACAGGATGCTCTAGAGGTGAGAGCTGTATGCTGTGCTGTGGTCACTATCAGTTCTTTGTTTTGATGGAACTCAGTACCTTATCTTAGGGACTGACCCACCTTATTTTGAAGATTTTAGGGTTTGTTCTGGTCAAGGATCATGTCTAATTCATTAAATTGAGCTTTTTCAAAAGCATCAAGGATTTCCTTAGTTTTATAGAACTTTGGTAGCCTTTGTAGATATTTGTCCTGAGTAATTCTGTTTACAGTGGTAGGCACTTGTTAAAGCTAAGGCTACAGGTATGACATAAACTCAGCCAAAGTTGTAGTGTAAATTTGGGTAATGCAGTAATGCACTATGTACATTACAATAATTCCTGTGTACTTAGATTTAACAAAAAGAAGGTAAGATCTACAGTATTCTGTTGTTAATAATTTATATTATGCATATGAACTGTCACTGGTATTGAAGCATCTTTATAAAATCTATCTAAAATTTGAAATTCAATTTGTTTTAATAGAACACCTAATGAAAACAGCAAGAAAAATACAGCTTTTGCAATTTGTTTCCTTCTTTTGTTGTTATGTAGTGCTTTAAGTATCTAAATGGGAGACTGATTTTGTTGTTAAATTGGGATGATTTGGTGCTGAATTAGGGTGGCACTTGAAGTGCAACCTTTTCTGTGAACAGTGTTTACAACTGGTAGATGTTTCGCAAGGTGGACTTAGAAGAGCAAGTTAAATTCAGAGATTTACATGACTAGAAGTATTTCCTAGGTATTATGTGGAACACATTGAATTCACTGTGCGCTTTTTAAATCTGAAGTAAACCAGATTTTACATACAGAAAGCTTTATGACTCCTGGATTGACATGGGAGTTACTAAACAAGTCTGCTGTTTGATGAGCATGTGAAATAGTTTTTAATCAAGTAATTCCAGTTTGACCAGTATCAGACATCTGTGCTGCCTTTGAATGAAACTTTGTTCTAAATACAAGTGGATATTACATGGGGTTTAATTTCACAAGTATTTGCCAACTATCTATTCAGGAGTACATATCCAATCTCCACAGCATTGGTAACCTGTGATTTAATCTATGGTATTTGTGTTTCAGTTTATTTGTTTTTCATTATGCAGGCAGCAAGTATTTCTTCTCTTCTGGAAGCCAGCAAAAGGATGCCTTAGTCACAGGAACAGTACTTCAAAATTGGGTAGAAAGGAGAGCAGACTATTTTACTTGTGTCAAGAGAAGTAATAAAGGTTAATATAGACCTTAGAAATTTAGTCTTCAGTAAAAGTAAGTTTAGAAAAGTTGCTGAATAGTGTGTAGGCTCACAAGGAATTCTTCTAGAGGTATAGAGGAATGCTAATTTCAATAAAATAATGCATATTGTTGGCAATGTGTTACTTAAGGCTTTGTAAGTCTTGAGAGAAATGTTTCTGTCCTAAATGCAACTCTACTTGTCCAGTTGTCAATTCAAGCCTCCTTCAAGACAAACAGTGTAATCTAGATATGATTTCAGGGAGCCTTAATTTCTGAAATGGAATTTTCTTCCCAGAAATCTGCATTATTTTGTAACACTGACAAGTCAAAGGCATACAGCATTACCTTGGTAATACCATAAGTAACCTTATATATTATTATGACATTACTTAGTCTATTGGGTAATGCTTCTGTTCAGTAGATTTATGTTATCACTTTGTCAAATATTTTTATTCTTCACATACAGGAACATAGGAATCTGCCTTTCATGCGTGAATTGAGGTACCTGTTTGCACTTCTAGTTGGTTCAAAGAGGAAATATGTTGATCCATCAAGAGCTGTTGAAATCCTTAAAGATGCTTTTAAATCAAATGATTCCCAACAGGTAAATTCCATGTATTTTCAATCAAGTTTATGCATGTTTTTATATGGTCATATTGTAAAATCCTGTGGACAGGAGGATTTCAAAATGTCCACAGAAAAGCGACTTCTAATCATCAGAGTCTTTGACCTTTTCCTATAATATTATGTGATTTCTGGTTACATTTATTAGAAAGATTTAAAAAAAAATTCCAGACAACAGGACTATTTTATTCAATACACTTTCTTCCTATTATTTTAGAAATGAACTGCTTTTAGGATTTAGTTTATCTTCTAAGTGTGGGGGCTTTTTGAAAGAGAAATACTATTCTGATCTAACAGTACATCCAGGGCTGTACTGTTAATGTACAATCCCATTATACTGCTTTTTTAGATACTGGTTTGGAGGATCTAAATATTCATATTCAGGATTATTACCCAAATCCTAATGTGCATATTCTGCTTTTTTTGGAGAAACATTCTGTTTCTTCAGATGCTTTATTTTCCCACATGAGGTTATGTGGCTGAGGTGTTTAATTACAATAGCACACCGAATTTAGTGCTTGATGAAAGTGATATTAGTCACCACTTGCTAGATACCAAAGGGTTTGAACAATGGGATTCGTGAGATGCCTTTGGACTAGCATGGTGTGAAAGCTGAGGCCAAGTAACAAGGATCACAGGACAGTGTCACTGCTGAGGAACACCAGAGCCACTCATAAAAAAACCAATCATGGCATAGTCTAAGACATTGCGTGATTTTTGGAACACTGGTGGAGGGGGAAGGGAGTTATGCTCAACTGATCTTGTGAGGTGACACTTTGTTGTGTTTCATTACATGTGTGAACTGATCACTGTATTTTTTAACAGCAAGACGTTAGTGAATTTACGCACAAATTATTAGATTGGCTAGAAGATGCCTTCCAAATTAAAGCTGAAGAAGAGAGGTAAGATTTGTTTTCCTATCTCCGCATGTTGAACATTTGGATGAGAGAAAAGCAAACCAAATGACCAAAAATCCAACTCTCTGTATGGCTGAAAAAATTTTGACTCTGTAGCTTGTTTTAGTTCTGGTGTGTTTTTTTCATACGTGTCAATACTTCTGGGTTTTTTCCACAAATTGTCTTTTTTCACCCTCTTATTTCATGTTAGAAATCTAACCCCAGGAAGTCCAGAGTATATAAAGAGTAGAGGTGTTTTGCAGATAATCAATTAGGCTTCTTTTATTTTAATGCCATTTTGCTTTTCAATCCTCTAGTTAAAGTACTTCAAAACCTTGCTCCTCTTTCTCATCTCAGAAGTAAATACTCAGTTTGTATTAGCGAGCATCTGGAAACTCTTTTGAATACGTGATTTTTTTTATAATGTTTCAAGAAACAGTTTTTACGTGGGTTTTTTACAGTTTAACCACTCATTGAATCCAGTTTGCACAGATTGTCTTAGAATGAAACACTTCTGAAAATTAGTTTTCAGAATATACTTTTCCCTGCAAATATCTGAATCACTGTTATTGCCATTAGAGGAAAGTACAAAAATTAATCAACAGTAAAACGGGCATAATTTCTGTAATGGATTCAGAATAATCTGTTCATAGTTGTATAAATCAAAGGTTGTAGCTTTGACTTGGATTTTTTTACACTAACACAGCTCTTGTTTTTTTTAGGGATGGAGAGAAACCAAAGAACCCAATGGTGGAGCTGTTTTATGGACGATTTCTAGCAGTAGGTGTACTTGAAGGTATGCATCAGAATTTACTTGGCCATGTCTGCTCTGTGCTTGTCCAAGCACACAGGTGACTGATGCATTTTTAGGATTTTAGCTACTTCTGCAGAAGCAGACGTGGAGAACACACATATGTACATTTGTCTGTGACAAATGGTTGGTCAGGTATAAGACACACTCAGATCCTGAAAACAATGTCCTCAGTGGAGCAGAAGTTGGAGTGAGTTGCTGAGGGAAAATGCTTGGAAGAAATTATCGGGGCACTATCACCATTTACTAATGGTGTAAAGAAGGCAAGATACTGTATCTCACTGAGCTCTTCTCTCATGCTCTCTCTGATTCATTTAAGGCAATTTTAAACTTCAGTTACTGCATTTTCTTCTGCACAATTCCTCATGTGGAAAAATCACCCTCCTAAAAGTACAGTTTGTTGGAAAACAAGTCAGTGGAAACCTGCTCAAGGGCAGTGTTGGAGAGAGCACTAAGGAGGAAGAGACTGTACAACAAGCTTCCCTTTCTCTTATCTGTATGTAATTAGTAGATCTGCAGAACTGTACTGTTCTCTATTTCCAAGAGGCTATGAAAGTATTTTTGAGTTATTTTAGCATTGATGATTCTGCCTCCCATGCAAATGAATGACTCTTGCATTTGAATGAAGCAGGTATAGTCTTTTAAATGGCTTCTGGGTTATTCCTTGACCTTGATCATGTTTCTCATGAGTTGTTGTCAGATTTCAGAATCGTTCTGCAGATTTCTTGCTAGTAGCTAGCATTCTTGCTCCTTTATATTTAGCTACTTTCATCCCTTCCATTCTCATTTTAACAGAGGAAATAGGTAAAAATCAAACAAATTAAAAAAAACTAGGAGACACAAGAATTGTTACTGACTTAAGGTTGAAATAAATTTAAATTCTAGGTTGAAATCACTTGTGTCCCATTTTCTCCTCATGTTTGCACTTAGGTCTTTAAACAGTGTTACCAAATTATAATCTTGTTTTCAGGATGGAAATGAATGTTCTCTTTTGTGGCTTATTTTTGCAAAATATGCTTATACAATGGGCTCTTTCATACCAGCAATTCCACTGAGTTTGCTGATACAATACACATTTGTATTATGAAGCTCCTATTTGCAGGGGAGGACTTTGATTTATATGTAAAACTTCCCATCTGTCTGTGGTGCCAGGTAATTTTGAGTTTTGCTTATTACCACAAAGGATCCTAAAACAATATTAAAAAATGGGCTGAAGAGGAAAATACAGTAAGTTTCAATATTGCTTGAGAAACATTTTTGAATAAATTGTCTTTGGACATATAATTAAATTATTCAATAGGAAAATGTGGATATTATTCAGTAGACTAGATCAATTGACCTAGGATTGATAGGGTTTTTTTCTAGGTAAATGTTTGTTTTAAAACATTAACTGTTTAATTTTTCATGTGAAGGTAAAAAATTTGAAAACACAGAAATGTTTGGCCAGTATCCACTACAGGTTAATGGCTTTAAAGATCTACATGAGTGCCTAGAAGCTGCAATGATTGAAGGGGAAATTGAATCTCTCCATTCAGAAAATTCTGCAAAGTCTGGTCAGGAGGTGAGTTAAGTGCTCCTGTGGACTTCTCTTGGGATGTTGTTGTAGTGCCCTCTGTTTTTCTTTGGGTTTCATGTCTGGCTTTTATGGTTCATGGCACCTGCTGTATAGATGGGAATCCCCATTGCCTGTAAAGGCTGAGCTACTTTGTCTTTACACAGCTGTTCATGTTTCATCACAGTTATTTTAAGGATGTGAAATCTTAGGAGCTTTTTTCCCTACTTACATAGAAAGTTCATGTGTAATTTCTTCCTTGATGTCAATCTTTTGCAGTAATGAGATTTTGCTTTCTTTAATCATATCAGAGTACACACAGGGTTTAACTGTGGAGTCTAGTGATGCACACTGAAATCATGTCTCAGTCTGAAGTTCTGGTGCCAATTCTGTGTTTTACAACAAATGTTTTATGGCATCTCTTTTACAATGAGCATATTTCCTGAAATAGAATTTGAAGAAAAAAAAAAAATCTCCTAAGTTTCTTGGTACAATCTCAAGTTAAGTTTCTTCATGCAAGGTGAAACCTTGTAGGTACCTACTACAAGAGCACAGTTGTTCATCTTATGAACTAAAGGTTGTCTTGGAGTTATGAGCTGTGTGTATTCATGCATAAAATGTCAGTTCTGTTATAAATGCTTGACTAGAAAGGTGAGAATTGAGTGTTGTGGGTTTTTTTATTTTGGTTTTGAGGCTTTTTAAGTTGTGATGTTGGGAAACTGGGAAACAGTAGGGTAGTGATGTACAGGTCTATACTGTTAAGCTCTGAGTTTTGTGAAATTGTCAGCTTGGCTTCTTAGCATGTGGAAATAGAAGTGAAATAGTCATATGACAGATTGACAGTGGTGGAAAACCAAGAAAAGTAATGTATTAAGTCCTGTTCTAGGAAAAAAACCCATTGCTTCATTATTACCAGGGCCAAGCAAATTGGTTGTTTCCCTGAAATCATCCATAGAGATAGAGCTTCTTTTAGTAGCTATGTTCAAATATAATGCCTGAAAGATGTTACAGTGCATTGGGAGGTTTGAAGTACTAAAGAACTCTGAATTTCTTGTAGCTTTAACATACTCTGTCTCAACTGAACAAAGGCTTCAAGTAACTTTTCTTGGAGCTGATTGATATCAAAGCTTCAAGAGAATAGTATTGTGGTACTCACATGTGTTGAAAGAACCTCAAAGCAACATTCTTTTGTTTTTCCTTATTCCTACCATTGACAATAATGGGATATTTAGCTTGACTATTATTAGTATTATTATTATTAGTATTGGGGGCATGATACCTAAAAGCCTCAGTTGCAGAGCAGGGTTATCAGCAAGTGAGCTAATGTAGGAGCAGGAAAAGGAGACATTGTCTGTCCTGAGGAACTTAAATCCTGCTTCAAGAGAATTTTAGCCATGAGCACAGGAGGCTGTTTGCCAGGTATTGTATGAAAAGGCCATTCAAGACGTTTGGCTGGATAGGAGAGCTTGAAGTGAGCCCTGAGTGCATCTGGGCCATGGCACTGATGACAAATACATGTCAATGGTGTCTGCAGCAGTCACAGAAACTTCAGGGGATGGTTAGACACCCAAAACTTATTAAATGGGTAGACCGTGATTGTTATGTTTGACAATGGAGAGGAAAAAAAAAGAAGATCTTCAGTGCTGGAACTGGAGCTGGATCTGTATTGCAGTTGAGAAACAATGTATGTAAAAAAAGAAATGAGGCCTGTGGATAGGCCTCTGCTGAGTAGTCAAAGACAAATGGGGTAAGATGATGATAGCGTGATTACAGACATGAGTAGAAGCTTTAAGCTGTTAGTACTGAGGAAATGTCAAACACTTGCTGATCCTGTTTCAGAGGGAGTCATTAGAAGCTTTGAATGCTATCAGGTGAATGAAAGGATCAGGAAGTTGAGTCTGAGAGAGCTGTAGCAGGAAGAGCACTTGCTAACAGTGTAAACAGCCCTTTCAGGATCATTGAGGAGTTGAGGGAACAGAACAGTTGGCAGGGCAGGTAGGCTCAAGCATGAGCCGACCTTTTTATGAGCAGAGTAAATGTGAGTGGAACAAGTATTTCTGCCTCCTGCTGGAACACAGATAGTAAAGCTCTCATGCAGCATGGGCAGCAACTGGTCTGTGTTTACACTGAAGGGAGAAGGTGGTTGGAAAACTTATGCTGATCCACCCTCTAAAAACGGTTTCTCTCACAGCTGTGTTGGTCTGCAGGTATTGTGTCATTATTACTGAATTTCTGCTGTTGGAAAGCATTAATTTGGGGGATTTCTGTTTCTTCATCCAGCACTGGTTCACAGAGCTTCCTCCTGTCTTAACTTTTGAGCTATCAAGATTTGAGTTTAATCAGGCTTTGGGGAGACCAGAGAAGATACACAACAAATTAGAATTTCCTCCAATTTTGTATCTAGACAGGTACGGTATAATATTATCAATAAAATTCTAGTGTGAATACAAAATAAATCTTGTAAGTTTGTTAAAGTTGATGATGTCTTATGCTCACTTGAATCATAGTAAATTTATATTTAAGTATTTCTTATGTAAATTTCTATTTATACAAGTTAGGGTTTCCATGGGTTCATCTGTTTCAGAAAATACGCAGATCACACTTTAAGATATACTGCTGCTTTGTGTCAAAAACCTGCTTCCAGTTTCATTTATTGCTAGGTACTTGTGCATACATAGGCAAAATACTCTGAAAAATCACACTGTTTATGGGTCCGTTTGGGAAACAGGATGACAACTTGGATATTTCGTGGTGCTCTAGATACTCTTCAAGCATGCAGTCAGTTCTCAGCATGAGTGCATGCAGTTTCTCTGTAGAGCAGAAGTACTAGGGTGGCTTTCAGTTAGCTGCTGAATGTTATTTGTGAGCCTCAGTAATGAAACAAGAGTATTGTGGTTGCCACCTAAACTACTTAATTTAGAATCTCTCTAACAGTGGCTTTCTAATACATGTTTGCCATCCCTGGTATCAACAGAGCTTTTGACACTGGGGAAAAAGCATCTTCTGAAAGTTGTGGAAATGAAGGCTCATTTTCTTCTCAGTTCTGTTTTAGTGCTGAGTATGTTGTAGGTTCTAGAGGGTGTGAGTTTTTATTAGTACTAAGCTGTATGGCTGATGGAGACAGACCTCAGTTTCACTGAGGATATTATGGGCTAACACTGCTTTCTAAATTTCATGTTTTACAGGTATATGCACAAAAACAGAGAAATCACAAGAATTAAACGAGATGAAATCAAGAGACTCAAAGAGTACCTCACAGTTTTACAACAGAGATTAGAACGGTACTATAGATAACTGTGTAAATGCAAATAGTATTATGGGTACATAGAATAACTCTTTGCAATTATACATTTTGTGTATAGTTATTTACCTGAGATTTCCTTTCTATATCTCTTTTCTTTTACCCTTTCTTTGGAAGCTGTGTATAAGTTCATGAAACGTTCTAGGAAAGGCTTACTTTAATTAACTGTAGTCAATCAGAAAAAATATATATAATTTTATTTTCTTTTTTAAAATTTTTGTTTTGTTTTTTGTATGTGTGAGTCATGGCATTAATACGTTTTGTGGTTAACAGATATTTAAGCTATGGTTCTGGTCCTAAACGATTCCCCTTGGTAGATGTCCTGCAGTATGCCCTGGAGTTTGCCTCCAGCAAGCCGGTGTGCACGTCCCCCGTGGATGACCTGGGTGCCAGTGCCCCCGCCAGCGGCACGCTGCCACCGCAGATCCCCCCCAGGTAAGGGCTGCCTCCTGCTCCCCGGGCCACAGGCCATGGCAACCAGCCTCTGGGAGAGAGGGAGCACGTTCAGCTGCTTTGCTCACTAGACCAGTAAACCAGGGGTCTCCTAAGGGGGGGGAGTGTAAAGTTTCTGCTCTTTTCTTTCAGCATGGCAGGCTTAAATAAACAAAAATGTTTATGACCTGGGTTTGTTTCATGCACTTAGAAAAATGTCCTCTCAAGGAGATGACCATTTTCAAGCACAGCCCAATTCCATCTACAATTCTAAATAGACAGAAGATTCTGATGAGGTCATTGATTCCCATGTGTATTATTTAAGAATCTGAATTGGGCAGTGTGTGTGTGCTGCATAGCATCAAGGTTTCTGGTGTGCAATTTATCTGTTACTTTTTGCCTAGGAGCTAAGCTCCTTTTCTGCCATGCAGTTTTGCATATCTTACCGAATTTGTCAGGAACCTAAATAATCTGACTTCTTAAATGAAGAGTAGCTAAAGTACCAGAGAGATAAATGTCCAATAATATTGTTTTTCTCCCTGTTTAAGCTAGTAACTCAGTATAGGGGATCAGGTTTATGCTCAGACAGTTTGCAGATGATGCCCAGCAGAAAAGGACCTGGGGGTGCTGGTGGACAGTGACTGAACATGAGCCAGCAGTGCCCAGGTGGCCAAGAAGGCCAGTGGCACCTGGCCTGGAGCAGCAGTGGTGAGGCAGCAGGAGCAGGGCAGTGATTGTCCCCTGTGCTGGCACTGCTGAGGCCACACCTCAAATCCTATGTCCAATTCTGGGCTCCTCACTGCAAGAAAAACATTTGAGGTGCTGCAGCATGTCCAGAGAAGGACAATGGAGCTGGGGAAGGGTCTGGAGCACAAGTCTGAGGAGGAGCAGCTGAGGGACAGCTGGGGATGCTCAGTCTGGAGAAAAGGAGGCTCAGGGGAGACCTTATCACTCTCTACAACTCCCTGACAGGAGGGTGCAGCCAGGTGGGAACCAGCCTCTTCTCCCAGGTAACAAGTGACAGGACACAAGGAAACGGCCTCAAGTTGCACTAGAGGAGGTTTAGATTGCATACTAAGAAATATTTGTTCACAGAAGGGGTTGTCAAATGTTGAAACAGGCCGCCCAGGGCAGTGGTGGAGTCATCCCTGGAGGTATTTAAAATATGTGTAGATGTGGCACTGAGGGACATGGTTTTAGTGGTGGACTTGGCAGTTAATAGTTGGATTTGAGCATCTTAGAATTTTTCTCCAACCTAAATAATTCTGTGGTAATGGAGTATAACTTTGGATAAGTGGACACTAACAGTTTATAACATAGCTTTGTATGTTGTATTTGAACAGTAGAGTTCTGTCTTCTGGGTTACTCAAGATTGTTAAATTTGTCGTTCAGAGAGGTGAAATATGTGAATCTAAAAAGGCTTTAAAACTATTTCCAGTGCCTTACTGATATATAATGCCAGCAGAAATGATTGATAAGAGAAGCCAAACTTTTTAAAAATTACCATTGCTTGCATGAAATGCAATATCAAAAGTAACAAACTGCTCAAACTCCTATATAGGAAGTTTGTTCTGTAGAAATGTAGGTATTGTGGCTTTTTTGTTGATCTGTAGAAACACCGCAGCATGTTATATGGAGTGACATTTTCAGCTCTTAATGTTCTCAGAACTTTCTAAATTCTGAAGAATCCAAGTTCCTTAGGCTGTATCATGGTGCTGTACACAAAGCAAAGACACAGTGGCGTGCAAGAAAGATCTTCAGATTCCTCTTATGCAGTGTAATTATATAGAGGTGATCTTGTTGAAGGGAAGAGAAAAATCTGTAACAAGTCTTCATTTTTATTACCCTGCTGCTCTTGCAGCATTCTTTTAAGATGGCTACTTTGCAGTTTGAGTTAGAGTGGCTTGGAACAAATATAGATCGGTTGGTAGCACATTTCCAGTGTGGCATAAATATCAGAGGTCCCTTCATTATTGCTGTTCAGCTAACATAAGTTGTAGGTAGGACATTAGAAAATAAATGTCTGCTAGGCATAAGACACATGAAGGAAGTTATTAAACTGAGAATTTGTGCTTATTGGATTTTATGGTCATTGGCCATAAAACAAATTGCTGTGATTTCTCTCTCTGCCATTTGGCTGTAAATGTTTCAAACCACAGTTATTTAAGTGTATGACATGATTTGAAATTGTTCAGTAGCGTTTCAAATAAAGCAAACTTTGTTGTTGTGCTGATATATGATACACCACAAAGCTGTCAGAATTTAAATACTAATTCCATGTTACTATTGTAGTTACCTGTTCTGGATTGCACTTTAGGAAATTGTTATCTTTAAAAAGCCCATTTCAGATGAAAAGCTTATGTTTATGGTGTAACTTTTAGCCTATGTGATGATACAGTTTTTATATTTCATGTTTTGAATGAATGCAGCACAATAGAGCAGCAGGGGCCTTCATCATCAGATGTCCCAAGCACATCTCCTGTACAAAGATCAGTTATACACAAACCATTCACACAGTCACGGATTCCCCCTGACCTGCCGATGCATCCGGCACCGAGGCACATCACGGAGGAGGAGCTGTCTGTGCTGGAGGGCTGTTTGCATCGCTGGAGGACTGAAGTAGAGAATGACACAAGAGGTAATGCCACTTCCTGTGCCATGCTCAGAATGCATTTGCTGTAGGAAGAGATTTGTGCCGATGGGGGAAACATTTCATGGAAGAAGGTTTAGTGTTTGGCGTGTAGCTAGATGTACCACATGTGAAATGCACCCCTGTTCGGCTTTTTGTGAGATAAAGATGTAGTCATGTGCAATTATACAGCCTTCTGGAAGAGAGGTTCTTTCTTCTCTTTGTCTTTCAGATTTACAAGAAAGTATATCGAGAATACACCGGACAATTGAATTGATGTACTCTGACAAAACAATGGTCCAAGTAAGTATAGTTTTGGCATAAGAGAATTGAAAATAGATCCTTTTAGGCTCCTTTAAAAAAAAAGTTCTTAGGTGCTTGGAAACAGAGCGAGTGTACAATAATTATGCAGTGTTTTGAGAAATTTCATTGGAAAGTCATAATGGGTTTTGTAAACTCTTTAGTTGTGCACAGTCAGATGAAAGACAGCGTTACAGTATTTTACAGGTGACACGCTTGAATTTAGGCAACTGTGATGAAAAGCCGAAATATCTATCTCTGATGCTCATTTTTTACCTCAATGCAGGTTCACACAACAAAATTTTCTTGCCCTGATTTGCCCCTTTTGCTCAGTAACCTTATGGCTTTAAGGTGGTGAAGCATTAAACACAGGAAAGTACTCTTTACTTTGCTGCTTAGTGCCACTGTGTATTGCAACTTCCATGCTAATATGTGGAAATTCAAGGCTCCTGATTTTGATTTGTAGTTAATTCCACTGAGTGGTTTTGTTCCTGTTGGCTTGATTTTTTTGTTTTGTTGTTTTTTTGGATTTTTTAAAACTTTATCTAGATTTTGTATCAGTCACAACTTTTATGTTTACTCTAAGCTGTCTTCTAGCAAATTCTCATTCTTCGTAATCTGAACTATGTTTTTAGAATGTTTTACTGTGGAGTTTTGGCTCCTCTGCTGTTACTTATGTTCACATCCTCATGTTCTCTTACTCTGACAGGTTTTAAGGTTAAGGATTACTTCCTCTGTTACTTTCTGTTAGTAAAAAGAACTATTTTCATTCCAAGTAAGATCTTTTCAGCTTACAGTTTTCCTTGAGGTATGTTTTCATTTTGTACATGGCTTCTAATAGTTACTGGCAGCTGAACTCTGATGTTAAGGATTTCAGGCAGATTTGCCTAGATGATTTTCTTTAAGCTTGCTTACTAGCAGGCACTTTTTTTCCCCTTAATACTTGTGTTGTAACAAGAAGGCCACAGGCCATGTCATCTAACAGTAAAATTAATTTATTTGGTAACTTGTATATGAATAGTCTACCTGTGTTGGCTTAGGTGTTACAGGAGGAAGTACCTCTGGATAGCAAAGATACTAGTCAGCTGTCATTACAAAAGAAAAAAGATTACATAGTAAAGCACAAAATAGGGGCTGAACCCATCTGAAATCACAGGCTGGAAGGGAAGCTGTCCTTGTGCAGCTCAGCTGGTTTGTCCCTGTGGCTGTTTTGGCACAATAGGAAGGAGGCAGGCACACAGAGCTGGCTACTTTTCCCTGCTTCCTCTGTCTCTGGGTGATTTGATAGCTGGGTATTGCCCCATTCCCTGGGAGCAGTGTCACAGTATTGATGATTCCCTCTGCACAATACAATTGCAGGATTGCAGTCTTGAAGTCAAGTTCTAGACACATAAAACTAGACATGTTTTTAAGACAAACATATCACATTTGCAGGATGCTTCCTTGTGTATTTGTTAACTATAGGAGAAGCTCTTTGTCGTCTCCTTTTGTCTTTTTGGATTCTAAGGAGTTACAGTAGTCCATAAAACCTTTGTCAAATTGTCATATGAAATACATTCCTGAAATCTTTGTTTCATTCTCCTGAATGAATGTTTCATCAGCTGCTTATTTATTTTCTTCCTTCTCTGAGCTTGCTGTTGGGAAAGAGACACAACTATTTTTTTCTGTGGGAGTTCATCTTGGATACAGCAGCTTTAACAGGTTCTGTAGCTACATGTGATGGAGTTGGTGAAGCTCCATTCCTGGTTCACGACTCTAAGTGTAAACAGAGAAGTTTAATGCCACCTATGTTTGTGTTGCCTTGTTCTGTTAATTACTGTTGATGTAATGGCTTATTACAAGAGATGCCTGTTGGCACTGAACTCACCTGTCCCCTGGTCACAGTCCTCTGTGGGAGCCGTCCTGAAAGCTCAATGTGGATGACTGACAGGTGCTTCTCCTGACTTGGAGGAAGGGGTGGGGACCTGCAAGCTGACCCAGTTAGCATGGTTTTAAGTAAAACAACTTAAATTCAGTGGGGATTTTAGTTCCTGATTTTAGGGTAAGAAAACTTTATTTTGACAAAGCCCAAAGAGACACCTTTTTTTTTTTTTTTTTTTTTAAATCAGGATCTGCATACATTTTTGTGCATATACACAGGCTTGCAGTCATTTTAAGGAGGCTTTCACACTGGTTTAACAACAGATGTTAAAAACCCCTGAGCATTCAGATTTAAGGACTTGGCAGGATTTCTTCTGTGTATGCTTCTTGTGTTTGGGAGATTTAGAGTGTGGTTTGGTCTCTGGAATGACAGGCTGTTTGATTCCAGCTGCTGTGCAGTCACTCTGCTTTACAGTTCAAGGGGATTTGCAAAATACCCAGCACTTGCATATAGCCTGGAAGAGAATGATCAGGTTAAAAATAACTTCAAGGAGTTTCTCCAGTCACAGCTATGTGTGTATTTACGATTGTTGCAGTACTCAAAAGATATTTGTGAAAAATACTGAGTACACCTTGAGTTAATGAGACTGTTTATCTTCAGTCCAAGTTGTGACACTGGTACAAGCTGGTTTTGGGGTTTTTCACCCCAGCTGAGCTGTTGTCATTGAGGCACTCTGTGCATAGCAGGGAAGCTCAGCTCTCCCTTTTATATTCCATGTGCTATTCTGACAGGTTAAAATGAGTCAATCACTAAGATGTTTTCAAAAGACTTGTAAGTAAGGAAGAACTTCATTCTGCTCCTCTGTCTCCTGCAGATTCCCAATTACTTTGGTAGAAACGAAGTTTCCCATTGTTCCTACTTGTTGGTTTACAGGTGTAGCCTGGAGTTAATTTTACACTGATCCTAGAAACTGTTGTCATCCTGTGCCTCTGGAGGAGGAGGGGATCTTTTCAGGTCTTCCATGCTTCATTTAGCTTTTCCTGATACAGTTAAAATACTGGAAAACAGTTGGATTCCTATTCTACTGTAGGAGTTTTATTTTTGGCTAACAGAAGCAGGTATTAATTTAAATAAATTCTTTTACTGTCACACAGAAAATACTGAGTTTATTACCTTGAATTTGCATGTGCCTTTCCTGACTTTTTGACAGGTTAGCCAGGTTGGAACTGAAGCAAATCATAGACAGACAAGGCTGACTTATTTGAGGGGTTTTTTTGGTAGATACAATGAAGGTAGGAATATTAAGGAATTAAGAAAAGAGCATGCATGGCAGTAAAGACAGCAGAGTAGACATTTATGTCATACACTAATATTTTTAAGATCTCTTGTAGCTAGTAGTGGTAAGTAACCTAGTTCCAAGTCCTTATGCTTAGTGGGTTGCTAGTTTTACTTGCTTTTCCTCTGTGTTGTGTTTTGATCCTGATTAACTTTATTTCAGTTACTTTTATTTCATGTACCAATTATTGCTGGCATACAGTAGGAACTAAGTGCTGTCAAGGAGGATTTGACCTTTATTTTATTTTCTGTTTTGTTTTTCTAAGGTTCCTTATAGGTTGCATGCTGTCCTAGTTCATGAGGGTCAAGCGAATGCAGGACACTACTGGGCATATATTTATGACCACCACCAGAACAGATGGATGAAATATAATGATATTTCTGTGACAAAGTCGACTTGGGAAGAGTTGGAAAGGGACTCTTTTGGTGGTTACAGGAATGCCAGTGCATATTGTTTAATGTATATCAATGACAAGGAGCAGTACTTGATACAAGGTAATGTTATCAACACAGATTCTGCATGATGTAGAATAGCTGAATGCATTGGTAAAGCAAACTTCTGTCAAATGGATTTCCAGAGTTTTGAAATGTTTTTAATAGTTATTGGAAATTTTATTCCGGCTCCTAACTGTTACTTGTGGATGGAACAATTGCTGTTCAACTTAGAGATCAATAAAGATAGCACTGTTTCAGTAATATTAAGATAAAGAAACAAACTGTTTGCTAATTTGTAAATATTTTAGAGAAAAGATTGCAGAATTTTGGAGAGTTTATCTCAACATTAGAAGAGAAGTATGGAAATAGAGAAATGAGCCTTTTGACATTAAAATCCTCATATAGCTGCTTTTTTCCTCCTAAGCTTCAGAGGCCTGATATGCTCTACTGAAGCGTGGAAACTTGAAAGCATATGCAGTAAATTGAAATGTGAATAACTTAACCCTACCAACCACACATCAAACCTAAGTAATACATGGGTTGGGAAGTTTTTTTCAGGTCATGTAGGAGTATGCAGCTAGAAGGCTTTGTGAGGAAATGTTTAAAGAGAAGACAGAGATCCCTTAGCACAAAGTTTTAGATAATGGTAGAGAGCTGTCTGTGAAAGCGTCCAGAGATTCAGTAGAAGGTCATGGAAAATATTCAGGTTCCTGTTTTTTTTCATAGGGCAGAAGGCTCAAGTGCTCATTGGTTTGGTTTTTTAATGAGAGCCAATATTACTCTTGACATTCCTAGGTTGCCAGGTCGGTGGTGCACTTACAGCCACAGGGTGTTTGGGTCCTGTGGGCTGCCTGTGCCATTCCAGATAAGTGTGAGGCCTGCTCGCTGCAGGGCTGGTGGATCCCCTGGGATCTGGGATACCCCTGCAGAGGCCATTCTCAAAGCACAAGGAAGATTACTCAATTTAGCTGGTGTTCTTATCAGCTGGCTTTCTGAATTCCTGTAGGTCCACTCTCCCACTCTCCTTCCCCTTTTCTCTTGGGAAGTTTAGGGTGGGGATTTTAGGAGTATTCTCTGGGTGTTCACATAGAGGGCTCAACAGATAGCAAAACCAGTTAAAACTAACATAGTTCTGGGTGTTTGGTGTTACATTGTACATTTCTGGTAATTCACTTAAGGATATCTGTTGTACACACTTTCTACTTCCTTTTGTCCTATTCTTTCTTTTTCTGAAACTTCTATTTTATGTTACCACAGAGGAGTTTAACAAAGAAACGGGGCAGATCCTTGTTGGAATGGACACACTGCCTTCTGATCTAAGGGATTATGTCAAGGAAGACAATAAACGTTTTGAAAAAGAACTTGAAGAGTGGGATGCAGAACTTGCTCAGAAAGCACAGCAGGAGAAATTGTTATCTCAGATACCCAGGGCACCAGCACCCTCACCTGCTCCAGGTTAGCTGCTTCTACCTGTTTGGAAAGGGAGTAGGACCAAAAATCACTTGTATATATATTTTACAACATAACAAAGGAAGAAAAAGTTAATTTGCAATCTTGAATTACAGCTTGGCCAAGGTAACTATACTTGAAGTTTAGCCTGTTGGGGTGGATTTGTGCATTTCATTTTTTATTTTAAAAATATTATTCATTTATATTATTCATTGGTTCGTCTGTGTTTTCCCTCACAGTTGTCCTGAGCTTCCTTTTTCTTTTTTTTTTCCCCCCATAGAAACTGAGGCTTTTTAAGATAGGTCTCACCAGTCTGTTTTGAGGATTTTTTTAGTCTGTAAGTGATGTATTTCTTCTATTCAGGATGATTTAGTCTGGACCTACATTCACATTTTGAATCAGAACCACATTTAGATCTGAAAAGTGGAATAATGTATTTAGTGTGGTGCATTGAATAGATTTAACGATAGTAGGGCCTGCTTAAGAAATTACTGGGTGGAAATGAGGGTGTTAAAATTGTGGCAAAGATTCTGACCAGCAACTGTGAGACCAGTGCTTGTAGGAACCCAGCTGATAAGAACCACTGGCAATCTGATTATAAACCAGAGCTGCCAGGTTTTTGGTAACATCCACCTCTTGCTCCATTGCAGTAGGCTGTGTATGTTATGTGAAAGATGAGATGACAAATTTTCTCTCCAGATGTTCTCATTGCTGTATTTGAGTCCTAAAGATTGAGCATACGTTTCTCACAACTCTGTGTGACTGGAAAATGAGTGAAAGAAGTGCAGGGATTTAATGACATTGTTTTGCAGACTCTACAGAGAGTTACTTCATCTTTTTTTGTCTGAGTTCACAAACACTTTGAGATTCATGGTATTTCTTTTGTTAGTAATGGAAAGTACAAAATGAATGTTTAGTCTGCCAAAATTTGGTTTCATCGTGTAAGGAATATACGACACTATTTATACTAATCAATTTATTGCTCTCAAGTGCAGGAGACTGAGGTCTCCCTTAAGACAGAAAAATATAATGTGTTTATTATTTTACAAAGTAAAAATAAATTTTGCACTCAAGTGGCTGGAAGTCATTCCATGTGTTGAGCCTGTATCCCACAGAAACTCCAGCTGGAATCTCGCCTTTGTTCTCAGTCATCCCTGATGGTTGACTGATGAACACTCCTCACTCAAGAGCCTGAATGGATCTATAGAAAGGACAGGTCTGTTGTTCCTAATATAAAATCAGGGATCCCTGTGTAGGAAGGTGTTTAAAATGACATGAGGCACAGACTGGTGTAAAGTTGTGAATTGTGAATTGTGTGACCTGCCCTGCGTTTTCTTTGTGCTTACCTTTCTATGAGACAATGATCCAAATACAAAGAATCAATTTAAAATTCATGCTTATGTTAACACACAAATTTGTTATCTTCTTTCTGTCACTAAGTTCAAGCAGGAGAACCAGAGTATTTAGAGCAGCCATCAAGAACTGATATTTCAAAGCACTTGAAAGAAGATTCTGTACAAGCAATCAATAAGGCTTTAGCTGAACAAGAAGATAGAGGTCCTGAAGCTATAATGGATACGGTGAGGATATTTTGAAGCTTGAAATACTTCTTTTGCCTTTATTTTGCAAGTGAAAATGATACAAAAACTGATTAAAGGGTGTGAGTCTGGAAACTTTGAACTGAAAACTGTTTTTTTCCTCAGGGACTGTCTGACACTCAAGTCCATCCATAAACTGTGCACAACAGTAATGGGTGTAGTGCAAAAAAAATACTAAGATTGGTGTTCTCTGTGGGATTAAAGTGCTTGTCAGGAGTAGAGCATTGTTCAAATTACAATCAGTTGTTTGTGCCCACCATCTTTTAAAAATAGTAGATGATCCCATGTATTTTTGAGGAGTAAACATTGATATTCTGTGTAAAAGACTTGAAAAATATTGCTTTAGACATTCAGGTTTTTATCTGAGAAATACAAGTATATAATTGAGTTTCTTTGACAGACCTGTAGAAGTTAATGTAGCTTCCAAAAATAAGGGGTTTTTCAGCAGTATTCTATAGCTTTAATGCAGATTCACAGCTTGGTGAAAATAGTTTTTTGTGATTCATAGGGTGCCTGTATTAACTCGAAATGTCTGTAATAATCTGTGTTGGTGTTTCTGTTTTCACTTCGTACAATGTATACTAAGAGGAATGAGACATTAACTATTTTATGGGTAATTTATGAAACTAATATTTGGCATTTTTTCTTTCAGCAAATATTTTTTTTCTTTCCCCATAAGTATATAGATAAATGGCAAATGTGTTTGCCACAAAACTAAGTGCCATTAAAACAGTATATGTATCTGTCTTGGAACTACATCCATAGATGTACAGGATGGCTTCCTTAGGTGTCCCTGGTAACCACTAAGGATATGAACAGCTTAGATCTGTGCAAAATGCTTCCTAAGATCAGGTGTGAATCCTCAAACAGAAGTAGTCTGGTCCCAGATAGCTTACAGTCTTTGAAAATTGTGCCAGCTTGTTGGCACCCTGTTGACCTGCTGTGTTTGCCACCCCTCCTGTGGTGTCAGGAAGGCAGGGAAGCACACTTCCCCTGCTAAACTTAAATCAGAGCTAACAGGGAAACTCATCTAACGCTGGATGAAAAGATGCTCTGCCACTAAAGCCTTATGCTGCATATTGGCCTTTTTTGAGTTCTCAGAAAAGCTTAGTAACATGTGTTACTCCAGCTGAAAAAGTGGCTATGAGGATACCAAAATGCATGATAAAATGTCTTTCATAAGGCTGTCTTCCTTCCGGGGTTTGTGGGCACCATCCCAGTGGGATGTGAAAGAATCATAGATTTTTTCCTGTGGATCAAGTGTTGTAGTTCAGGATAATGGCACTTGGCACAGTGGTCAGCCTTAGGACTTCACAAGACTGTGGTTGGGGAGCACCACGATCTGTTTAATGAGACAAAAGAAAAAAAAACAAACCATGCAAACATTATTTAGAAACTCCAGCTGTTAAAATGTAAAGTAAATTCCTAGTTAATCTGAAGGTGCTCTGATAACATTTAAAAGCAGTTCTCTGTATCCCCAAATTTCCCTTATGCAAATTGTGCTTCCTTCTCCGTGTATCAGCATGCTAATTATTCTGCTTCCATATGCATTCAGACATGCAGGCATATATTCCTTCACTCATATATTACTTCACTTTTTGTTTCTCCATTTTTAAAAGAAGGAAAGCCAACATCAGCACACATGTAACAGAATTGTAGGTTTTTCACCACATATTCATTTTGTCCATTTTTTGCCTTGTGTCCTTTTTTCTGCCCTGAGATTGCACAGCCTTCCTTTGTATTTATACAGGGTTGGGTGTAAACAGATACTAAGTATGTTTTTAGAATCTTTGTTAAAAGGTGAGGCCATTGTTACAGTTGCAGAACAAGTAGCATAGCACTTTGCAGTTGCTTGGATTAGAGTCAAGGTTCACGTTCTGCAAATGTTGCAAACTGCCTGTTATTCAGTGATAGACCATAGGAGCCAAGATTTGTCTCCACTGTTGTTTAAAACTTAGTTTAACATACCAAGAATTTTAGTGACTAGGATCATCTTCTACTGATTTTCTGTTTAATTACTCTTCTAAAAAATAAACCAGTTGAATGTAATGCTCCTTTAAATATTCTTTAAAATATCTTGATGGTTAAATTGGGGGTTTTTTTTGTATTTTTTTTTTCTCCCAGAGCATCTGGATATGTTAGCTTTTAGTTTGTTTCTATCCTTTAGTGTGACTTCATCATCAGGTATTTCAGATATGGAGTATCTGACCTGGCCCTCTTCCAGGCCAGCCTGGATGGATCCCTGATCTAGTGGGTGGCATTTTTAGGACTAGATGTTCTTTGAGGTCCATTCCTAAACTATTCTGATGCTTTATGATATAGTAATAGTAATTAGTAATTTAGTAATCTTTACTAATCTTAGTAATTTTGGGGTGAAATGTACAAACAATGGTGATTCACAGACTCATCCTTTGCCAAGTGATTAAATTTGTAATGGATATTAGAGTTGTAATACTGGTGTACTAACCTGTAAATATAGAATTAGTGAATAAAGAACAAATGAAATAGTTTTAGTATTTATGGCTCGATTTTAAAATGTACTGCTTAAAAAAACTATAACTATCACTTGTATTCTCTAATTAGATACAATTTCTGAATTTTTTCAGAATTTCAGCAGTGGACATCATTGTACTAGATCAGCCTGTCAGTTTGCATCCCTCCGTAACTCTACTGTATTTTCTGATGATTATGATGATTATTCTTTTCTTCCCCAAACACGTACTGATAATGGTTTTCTTCTGCAGAGCTCTGATAATGCCCCAGCTCAAGCAGCTGCTACCCAGCGAGTGGTAGAGGTGGCGATCCCTGATGTAGGGACTTTTGTGATTGAGTCAGAGGAGGGGGGTTATGACGATGAGGTACCTCTGATTGATTGCAGTCGTGTGCACCGCTCCTCCTCGGTG
Organism: Phainopepla nitens; assembly: GCA_013400175.1. Lineage (NCBI taxonomy): Eukaryota > Metazoa > Chordata > Aves > Passeriformes > Bombycillidae > Phainopepla > Phainopepla nitens. Next base: position 355,384 of record VXBQ01028277.1, on the reverse strand, counting down.
CTTCCTTGTGCTGCCTGATGAGAATTTTTGGCATGTTTGCACACCGTGACACCTAACAGACTTCTGCAAAACTAAATGCTTAGCGATTTGTGGTCTTTAACAATGTCATGGTTTGTCGTGGAATACGGAAGGAAAGCACTACAAACTCTTAATTGGGCACGCTTTGCATGGTACTATTTACACTGGAGGTATTTGTCTCTTCAGCTGTGGAGGTTGAATGTTTGTGTTAGGCCAGGTAGCCTTCAAAATGCTGGTGATAGACTGCACACTGCTGCATTATTTAAAAGGTGACAGGACACTGAGGGATGTTCTTCATGTTTGTGCTTTCTTGTCAGTCCAGTAAAGCTAATGTTCCAGTCTGATATCTTATTTGCCAAGGTTAAGCTTTTCAGACTTTGGGGATTAAATAACTATGGAAATAACCTGTCTGGTAGAACTGAATCGTGCAAATCTTAAAAAGAATTCAGACTCAGGAGGTACATGTACCTGCTACTACTTGAGGAATAATTGAGGGGCCTGTTGTTTTCTGAGAGACATTGTGTTTTGCTGCCCAGTTTCAGCAGTAGAAGGCAACACTGCTGGTTATCAAACTGCCCTGCCTTGTCACTGCTTACTCCACATTTGTTTTGGCTGGGAATAGGGTTGGTGCAGCCCTTGTTCTCAGGGCTCTGAACATGAGTTCTTAGGGGGCTTTAGCTTCCCTAGGCAAATGGATATTTCGGGTCATTCTGCCCTGGAAGGTTGATCAGTTATAATTGGGAGGATGGGGTGGGGAATAAAATTATTTAACTGACATCATCACACTGAGTTTAGCTTCTCATAGATGTGTAGTCTCCACCCTGAAAGAAATGAGAATTTAACCTCATATAATGACCTGCTTGTGTGTTTGTTTGTTTTTACTTTTGTCCCCATGCCATTGTCTTTCTAGAGGATAACTTTCTTGCCTATTTCCCTGTTCGTTTTGTGAGCTTATTAACTTTTTAAAATGTTTTTATGTGTGGGAGACTTGCAGGGAGTTTAAGATCCTGCATCGTTTGTTGCTGTGCCAGCAATACCTTGGGCAGGGAGAGAGGGAGTGTTTTCCTCTGCTTACAGATAAAAAAGGAGAAAGGCTTTTCTGAGTAGCTTGGATGTATCAAATTGTGTGTAACGGATGTGAATAGCAGTGAGAGAGGTCTTGTGTTTGACTTGGTGTTTGTTAATTGTTTTGGGTTTGATGTTTAAGAAATTGTCTGCAGATGTGTCAGGGATTGATTGGATTTGCAGCAGTGAGTCTCTTATTTTGACCTTGAAATATGCATAAAATACAAGTGGTGTAGTTTACTGTGGCTTTAGTGCAGTATATCTGAAGTGTGATTGGATGATTTTTCTACTTGAAACTTCTATTTTTATTTTTTTAATCCTTAGATGACCATGGGCAGCATTCATTCAGTGTGCAGTTACTAATTCATTCAGTGCTTGTTACTAATGCTGAACGATGCATGTTCCTTTCCTGGGAAGTTTGGTCCATGTAACTTTTTTGACACAGTTTTCTTCCTTTTTTCTTGG